>CM065695.1:20681967-20689467 GCA_017654935.2 Phymorhynchus buccinoides | reverse complement strand
AAACATGTGAACATAGAAAAACAAAACTACAATACAAGCACATTTATCATAGAGTTTCACATAATTGTACTATTCACAACATCCATCAGCCTGAATTTCACATTATTATCGGAAATGCATTCATGCTCAACACATTAGTTTTTGTCCATATTAATTAGCTGTGTTCTTAAACAAAAACTATAATTTTCTGTTCTCACTCTAAAGGCGTTTCCTCCATTTTGTTACTCGCCCAGCAGAATGATGTTTGACCCCCCCCCCCCCCCACCCACCCACCCACCCCCCTCTCTCTCTCTCTCTCTCTCTCTCTCTCTCTCTCTCTCTCTCTCTCTCTCTCTCTCTCTCTCTCTCTCTCTCTCTCTCTCTCTCTGTGTGCGCGCAAGCAATGAAATGAGTATTTAACTTCTATTTCCAGTTTTTAAAAATTCTAACTCGCCCAGCAGTATGATGTTTGTTTATAAACACATCTACTCATTTCTATTTTCTGCATGTATATGTTGACTGTTTTCTGATGATGAATGTGTGCTGTCCATCTTTCGCCCTACATCCCCCCCCCCCCTTCCTTCCTACCCCCACCCCACTCACCCAGTTGAACAACAGTCTGGACTCCATTGATCCAGCGGGATCACACAGCAGACCAGGCTAGTCAGTCACTCAGTGATCGATTCAACTGCTGGGAGCCCAGTGGATCTTTTACCCAAACGGTAACAGCAGATCCGCCAAAAGAGATCCAGCAGGAAAAAGGAAATTTCCTTTCTCTCCCTTTGGGGTCCGCAGTAGTCGTGGTGCTGCTTAGTTTCAAGCGGATCAGCAACTTTGTAGCCCCCAACCCAACCAGAGAGAAATAAAACTGGCCAAAAAGACCCGCTAATTTCACAATTACTCAGTGTTGAAACCACGATGAGCTCAAATGAGCAGTTTTATATGGAGTTATGGTCCTGAGCCTTTGGTTTGACACCAGGTGGCGTACCATTTAAAGACAGTTTCTTAGCGACGGCAAATCCACTCTCTCTTTCACTCTGTTCCGCTGTCTCTCGGGCGCGCGCGCGGCAAAAGCAGACTATGACCAAGTGAAATGAAATAAGCCACGAAAGTAAACTCCCATCGCGCACCAGAAGAGCTCGCTGAGTCCAATTTTTTTTTTCGTTTTGCCAAATCTAATCCCCCATCTCTCCTTCTTCGAGCTCTTGATTTATACTGTCTTCCCAACAATTTGGTCGCTGACACAATAGGCTGAAGAAGAAGGAGAAGAAGAACAAGTTCAAGAACAAGATCAGGAACAAGACGAAGAAAAACTAGAAAAGCGAAACATAATGAAAGAAACCAAATGAGGCACTGGCTGATCGATTCGCTGTTCGTTGTTTACCAAGGTTCTGGAGATTTCAGCTCGTTTCGGTTTGGAAACTGAGAAGACTGGGTGTGTACTTGGGTGGTGATTACGTTGCTATGAGTCTTTCTTCGGGGACATCTTTCAATCTGATTCATTTATTCAGCTTTTTCTCTCATTGTAATCTCGCTCTTCACAAATCGTCGGCTTAAGTTTTGTTTGTGAATGCCATTCATTAGATTACATTGTAGTCTATTCTTTGCAGTATGACTTTTTATTTAAAGTGCCATCTGTCCGCTTTTCTTTTAATGTATCTCTCTCTGTGTCTCTCAGTCTGTACATTTCTGTCTCTGTCTCTCTCTCTGTCTCTCTCTCTACATATATTTATATATATCTCTCTCTCTGAGTGTGTGCGCGCAAGTGCTCGCCTTTGCGTGCCTGTGTGTGTGTGTGTGTGTGTGAACTGAACAAGGCGTCCGAGATGTGTGTGTGTGTGTGTGTGAGTGTGTTTGTTTGTGTCTTGGTCAATGAATCACTAAACACCCCCTTTGAGAGCAAAAATGTTCGATTTTAATTTCTTTTTCAACAACATCTTTAAAAATGGCAGCAATTATCACACTTATGCACCCACGTTCACCCAGACACAGACACTGACCCCCCCCCCCCCCCCCACACACCCACACACACACACACATGCATAATATACACACAAACATACGCTGTGTTAACTTTGTTTGTGTGTGTGTGTGCGTGTGCGTGCATGCGCGCACGCATGCTCGCGCGCGTGTGTTTGAAAAGACGGACTTGCAATGGAAGGAAGAATGAAAGAGAATTGGTGATGTTTAAAAAGATTAGAGGGCACAGACAGGCTTTAGTTCAGGGTGATGTGAAGGCTAGCTCTAGCACTCTTCCCGCATGTCCCCAGAGATAGTGTTCATCGGCATTGAATGGAAACACTGATTGTGTGCAGCAGCAGCAGCCAGAGCCAGTGGGGGAGCCTGATCACCATTGTACTGACTGTCTTTGTTGGCCGTCAACCACAATCCCAAGTCATTTCATTTCTTCTCTCAGCATCAGCGTCGTTTCTTCTTTTCCCATTGTCTGTCTGTATGTTGTTAGTCCCCGAGCCGAAGGTTCGGGGAACTATTGTTTCTGTCTGGTCCGTCCGGTGTCCGTCCGTCCGTCCGGCGTGCCTCCGTCCGGCTATTCGTCCGTTTTTCTAAACAAACTATTCAGTCTATCATCATCAAATTTGGTATACTAGTTTGCCAAGATGCAAGCTATCCACTGATGTATTTAGTTTTACATTAAGGTCAAGGTCGCGCCAGTTACGGGGTTCAACTCCCAACACACATAATCGCTAATATCTCGCGAAGCTTTGCATGTATTTCAATGCAGTTTTTTTCACAACATTTCTTGATGAATGATCTATAAGACAGTTGTCATGATTTTGTTCTGTGCGCTCGTGTGCGCATGATCGCGCGCGCTCAAATCACAGGTCCGAACCCCAAGGCTATTCAGTTTTGATGCGTTTTTATGTAAGTACGTTTTCTTTTGATATCTGCCGCTTCGCCTGTTCCAGGACATGAATTTTTCTGTGCGCTCGTGTGACACATTCCGATTTCGGAGTAGCTCGGCGATGCTGCGAGGGGACTTTGCAGCCGCTCGGCGTTGCACTTGTTTTTGTCGTCGTACCCTGGCTAAAAGATTCCAGGGATCATCCCAACAGCCGAAGCGCTTGAACACTATGGTTCAAATGCACCAGCTAGGGGTGAGAACATTACGTGTGTGACTGTTTCTGATTGTGACGAGGTAATGGGTTAAAAGGCTAAGTCCCTAGGGAAGACTTTAGATAATTTGCCTTTAGCCCACTTCTCTAGGGTATGGGAGATGAGCAACTTTCCCGGCCCCTTTTCATCTAATAAATTTATATTTGTGCCCGGGTTCTGGCTCGTCAGATGGTTGTAAGAAATACAAGTGGTTGAATTGCTCTAAATGGCAGACAGAGAGAAGTAGGGTTTTACATGAAATTACAAGACTCCCACTCTCATCAGTCTGACCAAAGGGTTCAGGATTATTTGACACTTGTATTTTATTTACTCCCAAAATCTGCATAAGATTATGCAACAATAATAATAAAGCAGCTCAATGGCGCCAAAACAAAATGTGGATAAAAACACAATGAAATCCGAAAGGATTCACAAGACTTTTGTCTTTCTATAAGGTTCGCCCCATGCCGGAAGGGTTACTAATTATCTTCGGTGTCCGTAGGAAAGTTCAAATGATTGGCGCAGTCAGGTAGACTTAGCTGTTTGAAGTTCTGGGCTTGCTCGTCAGGTGAGAGTAGCTCCCAGTCGTTCCTATTACGGCTTCGCGGGATGGCACGGTTCAGGCGTGGTCTCCTCGCGGATTCTGGGTGCAGGTTGTCTTGGCGACGGACCCGTCTTGGTGCGTGGTGGAGTCCGGGATGATCGTCCGGCCCACGATGCCCTGCTGATAATCACAGGAGAAGGTGGATGTAGATCTCTATGGCTTAGAGACAAGGGGCTTCAGTCGGCAGGGAATTAGTGAATCCCAACCGGCTTGAAGGCTTCCCTTGTACAATAGCACTACATGTAGTTAATAAATAAACTGAATTTCAGTTAACAAACTGAGATCAGTAAAACATAAAAGGTGATCAATACAACATCATTCTCCATCCAACACCTGGAAAGGAATGGTATCATAAAGTGCAAGATTGCGGCCCATAGGTTTCCTACTAAAAAATAGTGCAAGATTGCGGCCCATAGGTTTCCTACTAAAAATAGACAAAAGGGTTAGTAGGCATAAACTCCGGTTCTGGTACCAAAAGTGTTCAAGTCAAAAACACACACACACAAATAATCAGTGCACATAAATAGAATAGAATGTTTACCACTTCTTTTCTATAGCATATCTATCTACTCCTTATTCATCATTGAACATAGGATCTAGATCAAAACTAGAGTCAAACACACAAGATCTCAATCACCTGCCATCAATAATACTTACTAGTGGGCTTATGATGACTGGTTGTGAGTGTTGCTCTAGCTACGTTTCAGCATCTTGTGTGACAACTTTTTCTCACCACTCCAATTATAGCCTTCACTTTCAAACAATGAAAGCCTGCTATTGGTGTATTACAGTCCACACGTCACAAGATTGCTGTTCTAAATGTACCGAACAATCACGCGCCTATTACATCCTTATCACGTGCCGACATTCAAATCCTTCTCGTGCTCAGAAAGGAAGGGTTGAAAGGGGCCGACTGTGGTGGTCACTTTCTTGTGATGTGACGGTAGAAAGGGGGGGGGGGGGGGGGGGGGTGAAGGGAGATAACCTCGGTAGGTGGTACGTGCCGACCAGGGAGAAAGAGATAACGCCCTTCCGCGGCGTTCGTTTGAAGCAGCGGGGCAATTAACGTGGCGGCTGGACAGAGAAATGTAAAGGCGAGGGGGGGGAGGGGAGAAGGGGGGGGGGGGGGGGGGGGTGTAGATAAGAAATAAAGAAAGTGGGTCGCGCGGGACACTTACGTCACAGAGGCCCCCCGAAGAAAAGATTCTGGTACCGGAATCTTCCTGTGGAACGCCGACTCCACTTTCGACTTGGGCGACAGGGACAAATTAGTGGGGAGACTGGGTCGGCTGGAATGGTGGAACATCTGGTCGCAACACAGAGTTCAAAGGAGCAGGTGGGTTAGAGATCAGTGGAATGGATTCCGACTGAGGTTGGTGCGGCAATCCTGTGTTGAGTTGTCCCAAGGTTGATTGCAGAATAGCAAACACCTCTTGCCTGAGTTTCCCCTTTAGCCTGGATTCATCATTGCTGATGATGTGGTTTGGTAGGCCGATTCGGGCGAAAATGGCTTTGAGTGCCGCAGCTATCTGACTAGCATCAAGTGAGGAGATTGGGGCGGCATCGCACTTCATGGTACATATGTCGACCACGGTGACTATATACCGGAATTTCTTCTTCCGTTGAGGTAGAGGCCCGACCAAGTCGACTGCCACTCGCTGAAAGGGAGGGGTAGGTGACGGCTGTACGTGCGGCGGCCTGTCCCGATAGTACCTTCGGTGGGTGTTTGCGGGTACAGTGCTGCCTTTCACCTGAGGTACCTGTGGCGAGTGGTCTTGGGTCGTTAGGCGGACATTCCTTGGGAAGGATTTTCCAAGTTGTGGCGGACTTGGGGACTTGGGACAATCTGGATTGGCTCGCGCGGCAATTTGGTTTGCCGCGTTGAGAGGTTTCTTCCCTGCTGAGGGAGATTTGCTCTTTGGGAAGGAGGGAGGGAGTTGGTTTGTGGATTGGGGAGAAGGGAATGCTGCTGAAACTAGGGCAGGTTGAGAGGGGTGCCCTAAAAACACATACTGTGATCCCAGTATGAGGTCATAGACAGGACTGTCCATGAGCACTGCCTTGATGGGTCCCTTTACATATCTGGTGTCGACATTGATTATGGCGACTGGCAAAGTGGATGGGGGGATTGCAGCATCAGGGCCTTGCAGAGAGATGAAGTCTCCCGTGTATGCTGACGCGGGGACTAAGGATCCGCAGACAATGGCGTCGCATGACAGTCCAGTGTCATAGAGACACTGAACAGGGATGTTGTTGACAGTCGCCTGTCCAACGACTGACGGTGTGCCTGGACACTGTACTGGGGAGGGGTTTGTGCAGATTCTGCGAAGTCGAGACGACTTGCATAGTTGCAACATTTTGCCGCTTGTAAGCAAGTTTCCTGCAGTCATCCCGATTGTGGGTGTTCGACTTGCAGTATGAGCAGAACAAGGGTTGTCCCAGTGGTTGTCGTTCATGGGTAGAACTGTTTGACCCACTGTTGGAGTTGGGGTTACCTCTGCTCTGCTGTGAAACAGTTGACCCAACTACTTGCTGTAGTTTTGGCTTTTTAGGGGCGCTAGGTTCATCATGGGCTAGAGTGTACCGGTCACTTAGCTGGATGAGGTCAGCCAGAGTTGTGGCACCTTGTTCGGCAGTAAAGGTGCGTAACTCTGGGGACATGGTTTCGCGCAGTTGCTCGCCAACCATCAGTTCCCGGAGATCCTCATAGGACTCTGATTTGGCAGAAAGGGACACCCATTTAGTCAGATAGTTCCCCAGTCTATCTGAAAATTGGGCATAGGACTCTCCCCTACCTTTTCTGGTTGACCGGAACTTTTTCCGGTAGGCGTCAGCTGTCAACTCGTATCTGTTGAGCAGGGCTTCTTTCAAAGCTGGGTAGTCGGTAATTTGGCTTGACGGAAGTTTACTGTATACCTCATAAGCCACACCCCTGAGACTTTGGGCAAGCTTGAGGTTGAACTTTTCCGGAGCAAGCTCAAATTCCTGGGCCAGTCTTTCAAATCTATCGAGGAATGCATCGATAGACTCTGTTGCCTCATTGAATGCCTCCAATGTGAAGGTCATGGCTGAGGTATGAATGGGAGGGGGAAAATTTTGAGGGGCAGCAGTCTCAGAGTCTGCTGAGTTTTCTAGCTGCTTCATAGCTAGCTCATGGTCTCGCGCTGCTCAGAGGCCTCAAGTTCGAGTTCTTTATTTTTGGCATCCTGCACTAGTTGTCTCTGCCTTAACTCATGGGTACGGATTTTCTCTTGCTCCTGAGTGTCGCGAGCTTTATCAGCCTCTTGCGCCTCATGAGCTCTCTGCTTATTAGCCTCTTGAGCCTCCCGAGTTTTGTCAGCCTCTTGAGCCTCATGAGCTCTCTGTTTGTCTTTCTCGGCCTCCTCGCGAGTTTTCTCTTTGTCATATTCAGATATGACAAAATTTGCTAACTCTTGGCCTGACATTCCTAGAGACTCTCCCCATTCTTTAAGCTCCCGCCTAAGTTTAACAATCTCAGCCATGGTTGTAAATACAACTATTCAAAATAAAAACAAAGCTGCTGAGTTGAATGTATCAAACAACACTTAACTATTTCAGCATAAACAGAAATAGCATGCACATCAAAATAAAGTCATAAATAGCATTCAAACAAATCAAATCAAAACACAGTGAACCAAATCACAATAACTTTCCCAGTGGACACAAGATCAGTTTTGAAAAGGAACTACCGTTTGAATTGAAATTTGTTAGACTTTATGAAAAAAAATATCCCGGGGGCTCGAGAAGTGGGCTAAAGGCAAATTATCTAAAGTCTTCCCTAG
>CM065695.1:20649467-20676967 GCA_017654935.2 Phymorhynchus buccinoides | reverse complement strand
GATCAGACCACGAGAGCCCCGGTGTCCCGAACAATATGTCCTCCTGGGTAATAAGTCCAAGTACACGTACGTGCGCGCCAGACCCGTGACGCTACAATTTTGAAAGCGACAGAGATTTAAGTGCTCAATCTGCACGGAAAGAACCGATAAAGCGTTAATACGTGGTAAGATTTAACGTGGTGACAGCCATGACATGTCATTTGTTGTCTACGGGGCTGTAATTTTAATTTTCATCTTAATCTTACCGAGAAAGCGGAGATGGTGGTGTACAATCTACGTCTTTGCCGAGTAAAATCGACGTCGCTACTAAAGCAAACAGTGAATGGGGAAGTAGCACAGGATGACGTCATGGCTTAGAGAGCACGCGCAATAAGGAAATCGGGAGTTATGTTACCGGGAAGATTTTTCACGACACCCGAATGATTGACTGCTGGCCATAGAGATCGATGATGGCGGAACGAGAGCTACAGCTAAGGTGGATGACAGGGAGAAGATCCAGTTCAATTTGGCGTCGTGTTACTGATTGCACGTGCGATTTGCTAAGTCGCCACACTGTGAAAGGGGATGACAAGAGATTCACTACAGGGAGGGATAGCAGGGATTCAGGGGGTTAACGTGGAATGAATGATCGTAGTGGCAGAATGTAATACAGGGATGGGAATGAGCAAGACGGGATGGGGATGGAGAGGAGTGCGTGTGTGTGTGTGTGTGTGTGTGTGTGTGTGTGTGTGTGTGTGTGTGTGTGTGTGTGTGTGTGTGTGTAAAAGATCGAGGTAATCAACGGTAAGTCACCTCAGGGTGATTGTATTTCGCTTGCTGTAGGAATGCAGCAGAGCCATTCATTCATTCTGAGCCATTCCAGACTGACTGACCTTGTCTGTTGTTTGGCTCCGCTTGGTAAGAGAGAGAGAGAGAGAGAGAGAGAGAGAGAGAGAGAGAGAGAGAGAGAGAGAGAGAGAGAGAGAGAGAGAGAGAGAGAGAGTACCTTGAAAAAATAAACGAGAATGTGTTCTTGCGCCTCAACACACGCACACGCACACGCACGCACGCACGCGCACACACACGCACACACACACACACACACACACACACACACACACACACACGCGCGCGCGCGCGCGCGCGCGCGCGCGCACGCGCGCACGCGCGCACGCACGCACACGCACACACACACGCACACGCACACGCACGCACACACACACACACACGCGCACACGCACGCACGCACACACACACACACACACACACACACACACACACACACACACACACACACACACACACACACACACACACAGGGGGACGAAAATGCCATCAAGAAAAGAATGGATCATATTTTGTATGGTACTACGACATGAACCTACTTAGTGTCCCGTCGAGTAACTATCACCAGTATAGACAGGGATTTGTTGGTGTTTTGCATTGTTGATAGCACCATTTCCAAGTGGAATTGAAAAATCTACCGTATCTGCTTCGTTATTTCTTCCATGTCGTCACGTTCCTCTTCGGAGCTCTGTCCCATGTGTTATTGTGAATCATACACCACCCACTTCTCCCTATTTCTTACACTAACGTCCTTCGCCGCATCACTACTGTCTTTGCACCTTCGTGGCCGGTTTTAATAAAAGTCAAAAAGAGTTCAAAAGTGTTAAACTGTGATCAAGCCTCTGTAATGTAACACTCACTGTTCTGTTACGAGTTCCCAGTGACTGACCGACTATATCAGCAGACTGGTTGATGGTCTGCAGTGGTCCAGCAGCTGTGCAGTAGCGAGTCAGACACTACCATTAGTATCCATCAGCATGGAATGGCAACGAAAGCAGCAAACAGATCGCATTACGTCTGTCTAGTTTTCAACAATCATGCAGGCGGTTGACCCTGATAGCAATTTGGTCTGAAGTTTTAGTAAACTCACCGAAAGCCATTCAAGTGCGCATTTTTAAAAACTGTATATAAAAAGCTAAGTTGTTGATGGCGGCAATACGCAGCTTTCCTCCCTCTCTACAGCATTCCGTGCAGTAAGCATTCTGCAGTGTAGATCATGCATACACTCTGGGAAGTTTGTGTTGGGTGACTTATGTGATTCAGAGGATTGGTTGAAGAAGTTATTGTTCTCTCTCTCTCTCTCTCTCTCTCTCTCTCTCTCTCTCTCTCTCTCTCTCTCTCTCTCTCTCTCTCTCTCTCTCTCTCTCTCTCTCTCTCTCTCTCTCTCTCTCTCTCTCTCTCTCTCTCTCTCTCTCTAAGTGCCCAATGCAGTGACGAGCAACATACCGTGTTATTATTTTTACTTTTCAATGCACACAAACAATTGGCATGAACTGCTTAAAATGCCAATAGTCCGGGAGGGCGATAACATCCCAGTGAACCCCGTTGTGTGATCACATGGCCGCATTGTAATTGTGTTCTACGGAAAGCTGAGCCCCCTTTCGGGAGTAGTTCAGGAAAGAAGTTGGGGGTCGGCTATATGCAGCCCCGTGTGTACAGTACGTCCCAGGGCTGCCTTCTGTAGTCCCTGTTCTATAAGAAACGGACTACTTTAGAATCGGAACGACGGCTGTGTGTGTGTGTGTGTGTGTGTGTGTGTGTGTGTGTGTGTGTGTGTGTGTGTGTGTGTGTGTGTGTGTGTGTGAGACCAAAAATGTATTCCAGTCCACTGCGCCTAAGCCAATGAACCAATCTTAATTAAACTTGGTACAAGTATTCTTAGGCCTTGTAGATGCTTCACACGGTGTCAGATTCACAGAACGACTAGCCATATCAACGTAATGCCAGTCAGGAATGTTTGAATATTAAAACACTGATTATTTAAAAGCTAATGGATGGATTTAAGCTAAAGTAGGCACAGTGTACAGGTGTCACCTAACAACTTTTCTTGCACAATATTTAATTTCTCAGTATTACCATACTGATACAGGCATTTTTGTAACACACAAAACACGATGACCCGATGATTACAAATAATCCCTTGACAAGAGAGATACTGCACCCACATGACCTGGTACATTTATGCCTGTCTGTCTATCTAAGTAATTATATCGTTATTCATACATGTGTATAGCGAGGTCTGTATATGTGTATATGTGTGTGGGGATGTTGCTGGCACTGGGACTACGTGTACATGGCGTTGCCATCTTGTTAGTGGGACAATATGGCTTCCTGTTTTATTATCTTCACCTGAGGGAAATAAGAGCCATTGTTTTAGATTTTCAAAGTGCGTTTACTTTTTTGGGTTTCCAAGCGAAGCTTCGGGAAGTAATATTTTTGTTTCGTTCGTGCGTGCGTGCGTCTGTCCGTGCGTGCGTCCGTCCGTTCGTCCGTCCGTCCGCGTTTTCTTGAAAACCATTCAGTCTATTTCAATCACTTTTAGTGTACAAGTTTCAGAGGACATTACCTACCGACTGATTGCTTTAGTTTTATTTTAAGGTCAAGGTCATGCTGATTAAGGAGTTTAAACCCCAAAACACTTCGTCGCTAATATTTCGCGAACTTTTGCACGTATTTCCAAGCGGTGTTTTTTTCCTCAACGTTTTCTGCTAAAAGGGCTATAACAGTATAATCATTAATTTGTCTGTGCGCACGCGCGCGCATGCGTGCGAATCACGGGGTTCGAACCCCAAGGCTGTATTTCAAGAACTGTTGCATGGAATTGCTTCACATTTACTGTGGTAGTGCATCACGGTACACAAAGGGCCCATGGAAACTTAACCATGCTGACCTTGACCTTGAGGTTTGACCTTGAAAACGTAATTTCTTCTTGTGGCCATATATTTCACATCGTTGGACTTACAATGTTCAAATTTGGTGTGCATTGGCTTATGGTAATTCCAAATAATTAGTACAACAAATATGAAGGTCAATGTCACAACGGTTATAGTCTGCCGATATGATGTAACCGGTAATTTACAACCACACATTTTTGAGACTTTTTTTTTTTTTTTTTTTTTTTGCAATTGATCAGTTTCTTGTCATTGGAGCGCAGATGCGTCATGCTGCTATGTGCCCAGGTTCAGCCGCTCGGCAATTTATCTGCCGCTTGGCGATGCACTTGTTTTCTTTCGTGTTTCGTTTGTTTTATCCTTTCGTTGTTTCGTATGTTTTATTTGAAGATATTGTATGGTTGTTTTGCATGTTCACATTTCTCTCATCTCAACTGAATTTAAGTGGATTAATTTTTAATGTTTGTGTGTGTAGGTTTGGGTGTACTCTCTTTCGTATCATTAGAAGATATGAATATCATTAGTATCATAGTTATCTGTGTTTCTGATAGTTTGGTGCACATCAAAGAACAACTTTGTAACACATACATACAACCGTTGATATCTTCTACCCCTTGATTAAGCCAAACAAGCAAATCTTAGTTCATAGAGTTTACATTTCACGTTAGACACACAATTAATTTTGCCTCTCATATCTAAAATGTACACCATATTATATGCCTTCTTTGGAAGTCTGAGATAGAGAGAGAGAGAGAGAGAGAGAGAGAGAGAGAGAGAGAGAGAGAGAGAGAGAGAGAGAGAGAGAGAGAGAGAGAGAGAGAGAGACATAGAGAGAGAGACAGTGACACAGAGTCGGACACGGAAACAGACTCGGAGAGAGAGAGAGAGAGAGAGAGAGAGAGAGAGAGAGAGAGAGAGAGAGAGAGAGAGAGAGAGAGAGAGAGAGAGAGAGAGAGAGAGAGAGAGAGAGAGAGTGTTTTAACTTCAAAGCCAATATAATGGCTTGTCAAATGTAAAACGTTCGATCCAGACGTTTAGTTGGAAACATTTGTTTTTCTTAATGACATAGCAAACACACAGCCCCCAAGTCATTATGGATACAGACACACCGTGGATTCCCCCAAGTCATTACCGATACAGACACATCGTGGATTCCCCCAAGTCATTATGGATACAGACACACCGTGGATTCCCCCAAGTCATTACCGATACAGACACATCGTGGATTCCCCCAAGTCATTATGGATACAGACACATCTTGGATTCCCCCAAGTCATTATGGATACAGACACACCGTGGATTCCCCCAAGTCATTATGGATACAGACACATCGTGGATTCCCCCAAGTCATTATGGATACAGACACATCGTGGATTCCCCCAAGTCATTATGGATACAGACACATCGTGGATTCCCCCAAGTCATTATGGATACAGACACATCGTGGATTCCCCCAAGTCATTATGGATACAGACACACCGTGGATTCCCCCAAGTCATTACCGATACAGACACATCGTGGATTCCCCCAAGTCATTATGGATGCAGACACATCGTGGATTCCCTCAAGTCATTATCGATACAGACATATCGTGGATTCCCCCCAAGTCAATACCGATGCAGACACACCGTGGATTCCCCCCAAGTCATTACCGATGCAGACACACCGTGGATTCCCCCAAGTCATTGCCGATACAGACACATCGTGGATTCCCCCAAGTCATTATGCATACAGACACATCTTGGATTCCCCCAAGTCATTGCCGATACAGACACATCCTGGATTCCCCCAAGTCATTATGCATACAGACATATCTTGGATTCCCCCAAGTCATTATCGATACAGACACATCGTGGATTCCCCCAAGTCATTATGCATACAGACATATCTTGGATTCCCCCAAGTCATTATCGATACAGTCACATCGTGGATTCCCCCAAGTCATTATGGATACATACACGTCGTGGATTCCCCCAGGTCATTATGGATACATACACGTCGTGGATTAAGTCCAGTCAAGTCATTATCGATACAGGATCACATCGTGGATTCCCCCAAGTCATTATGGATACAGACACGTCGTGGATTCCCCCAAGTCATTATGGATACAGACATATCGTGGATTCCCCCAAGTCATTATCGATACAGACACATCGTGGATTCCCCCAAGTCATTATGCATACAGACATATCGTGGATTCCCCCCAAGTCATTACCGATGCAGACGATCATTACCGATAGACACACCGTGGATTCCCCCAAGTCATTATGCCAGACACATCGTGGATACAGACACATCGTGGATTCCCCCAAGTCATTATCGATACAGACACATCGTGGATTCCCCCAAGTCATTATTCCCCCAAGTCATACAGACACATCGTGGATTCCCCCAAGTCATTATGCATACAGACATGGACACATCGTGGATTCCCCCAAGTCATCCCCCAAGTCAGACACACATCGTGGATTCCCCCAAGTCAAGTCATCGTGGATTCCCCCAAGTCATTATGGATACAGACACATCGTGGATTCCCCCAAGTCATTATGGATATTCCCCCAAGTCATTATGGATACAGACACGTCGTGGATTATCCCAAGATTATGGATACAGACACATCGTGGATTCCCCCAAGTCATTATGCATACAGACATATTGTGGATTCAGACACAGACACATCGTGGATTCCCCCAAGTCATTATGCATACAGACACATCGTGGATTCCCCCAAGTCATTATACAGACATACAGACACATCGTGGATTCCCCCAAGTCATTATGGATACAGACACATCGTGGATTCCCCCAAGTCATTATGGATACAGACACATCGTGGATTCCCCCAAGTCATTATGATACAGACACATCGTGGATTCAAGTCATTATGGATACAGACACATCGTGGATTCCCCCAAGTCATTATGGATACAGACACATCGTGGATTCCCCCAAGTCATTATGGATACAGACACATCGTGGATTCCCCCAAGTCATTATGGATACAGACACATCGTGGATTCAGACATACATCGTGGATTCCCCCCAAGTCATTATGGATACAGACACATCGTGGATTCCCCCAAGTCATTATGGATACAGACACATCGTGGATTCCCCCAAGTCATTATGGATACATTATGTGGATTCCCCCAAGTCATTATGGATACAGACACATCCTGGATTCCCCCAAGTCATTATGGATACAGACATATCGTGGATTCCCCCCAAGTCATTATCGATACAGACACATCGTGGATTCCCCCAAGTCATTATGGATACAGACACATCGTGGATTCCCCCCAAGTCATTATCGATACAGACACATCGTGGATTCCCCCAAGTCATTATCGATACAGACACATCGTGGATTCCCCCAAGTCATTATGGATGCAGACACATCGTGGATTCCCCCAAGGAAGTAAACTTGTATCGACTGTTGACAAATCTCTTAGTCGATCAGTGTTGTGAGCCAATGTTTGCCAGTGTTCGTCCTCAACAACGACCAAAACGTTGTCACAGCATTTTCTCTTTCATTATTTATGGAGAGGCAGTTAAGGGGAAGTTTCCACATAATACCTATTATTGAGTTGAGTTTGGGGATTTGTTTTGTCAAAGGGAGTGGCTTGTTAATTAATGTATTGACTGTGTGTGCGTGTGTGTGTGTGCGTGTGCGTGTGCGTGTGTGTGTGTGTGCGTGTGCGTGTGCGTGTGCGTGCGCGCGCGCGCGCGCGCGCGCGCGCGTGCGTGCGTGCGTGCGTGCGTGTGTGTGTGTTCTTTGCTTTTTATCATATCATATATTATGTGTGTGTTCTTTTAAGAGAGTGCGTGTGAGAGAGAGCGCGCGTGTGTAAATGCTATTGATATTTAAAAGTAAATAAGTATTTCCAAAAAGCTAAGCGACCTTAATTAAATGACAAAGTCGCCAACCACTGGATAGAAACGCATTGTGTGACAACTAGCTTAATGCCACGCCACACATACATACATCAAACATTCTTTACATTTGTCTATTTGATTTTCCTTTGTGTTCTAAGCTTTATTCATGTTTTTGATTTTCGTTATTGATGATTGTGTTCATTAAAGTGTGTACATAGAGTGCATGTTGTGTTCATTAATGTGTGTACACAGAGTGCATGTTGTGTTCGTTAATGTGTGTACATAGCGTGCATGTTGTGTTCGTTGAAGTGTGTACATAGAGTGCATGTTGTGTTCGTTGATGTGTGTACACAGAGTGTATGTTGTGTTCGTTGATGTGTGTACACAGAGTGCATGTTGTGTTCGTTAATGTGTGTACATAGAGTGCATGTTGTGTTCGTTGAAGTGTGTACACAGAGTGCATGTTGTGTTCGTTAATGTGTGTACATAGAGTGTATGCTGTGTTCGTTGATGTGTGTACATAGAGTGCATGTTGTGTTCGTTAATGTGTGTACATAGAGTGCATGTTGTGTTCATTAATGTGTGTACACAGAGTGCATGTTGTGTTCGTTAATGTGTGTACACAGAGTGCATGTTGTGTTCGTTAATGTGTGTACACAGAGTGCATGTTGTGTTCGTTAATGTGTGTACACAGAGTGCATGTTGTGTTCGTTGATGTGTGTACACAGAGTGCATGTTGTGTTCGTTGATGTGTGTACATAGAGTGCATGTTGTGTTCGTTGAAGTGTGTACACAGAGTGCATGTTGTGTTCGTTAATGTGTGTACATAGAGTGCATGTTGTGTTCGTTAATGTGTGTACACAGAGTGCATGTTGTGTTCGTTAATGTGTGTACATAGAGTGCATGTTGTGTTCGTTGTAATGTGTGTACACAGAGTGCATGTTGTGTTCGTTAATGTGTGTACATAGAGTGCATGTTGTGTTCGTTGATGTGTGTACATAGAGTGCATGTTGTGTTCGTTGATGTGTGTACACAGAGTGCATGTTGTGTTCGTTAATGTGTGTACATGCAGAGTGCATGTTGTGTTCGTTAATGTGTGTACATAGAGTGCATGTTGTGTTCATTAATGTGTGTACACAGAGTGCATGTTGTGTTCGTTGATGTGTGTACACAGAGTGCATGTTGTGTTCGTTGTGTGTACACAGAGTGCATGTGTGTACACAGAGTGCATGTTGTGTTCGTTGATGTGTGTACATAGAGTGCATGTTGTGTTCGTTAATGTGTGTACACAGAGTGCATGTTGTGTTCATTAATGTGTGTACATAGAGTGCATGTTGTGTTCATTAATGTGTGTACACAGAGTGCATGTTGTGTTCGTTAATGTGTGTACACAGAGTGCATGTTGTGTTCATTAATGTGTGTACACAGAGTGCATGTTGTGTTCGTTAATGTGTGTACACAGAGTGCATGTTGTGTTCGTTAATGTGTGTACATAGAGTGCATGTTGTGTTCGTTGATGTGTGTACACAGAGTGCATGTTGTGTTCGTTAATGTGTGTACACAGAGTGCATGTTGTGTTCATTAATGTGTGTACATAGAGTGCATGTTGTGTTCGTTAATGTGTGTACACAGAGTGCATGTTGTGTTCGTTACATGTGTGTAGAGTGCATGTTGTGTTCGTTAATGTGTGTACATAGAGTGCATGTTGTGTTCGTTAATGTGTGTACATAGAGTGCATGTTGTGTTCGTTAATGTGTGTACACAGAGTGCATGTTGTGTTCGTTAATGTGTGTACACAGAGTGCATGTTGTGTTCGTTAATGTGTGTACACAGAGTGCATGTTGTGTTCATTAATGTGTGTACATAGAGTGCATGTTGTGTTCGTTAATGTGTGTACATAGAGTGCATGTTGTGTTCATTAATGTGTGTACATAGAGTGCATGTTGTGTTCGTTAATGTGTGTACATAGAGTGCATGTTGTGTTCATTAATGTGTGTACATAGAGTGCATGTTGTGTTCGTTAATGTGTGTACACAGAGTGCATGTTGTGTTCGTTAATGTGTGTACACAGAGTGCATGTTGTGTTCGTTGATGTGTGTACATAGAGTGCATGTTGTGTTCGTTAATGTGTGTACATAGAGTGCATGTTGTGTTCGTTGATGTGTGTACATAGAGTGCATGTTGTGTTCGTTGATGTGTGTACACAGAGTGCATGTTGTGTTCGTTGATGTGTGTACACAGAGTGCATGTTGTGTTCGTTAATGTGTGTACATAGAGTGCATGTTGTGTTCGTTGTATGTGTGTACACAGAGTGCATGTTGTGTTCGTTGATGTGTGTACACAGAGTGCATGTTGTGTTCGTTAATGTGTGTACATAGAGTGCATGTTGTGTTCGTTGATGTGTGTACATAGAGTGCATGTTGTGTTCGTTAATGTGTGTACACAGAGTGCATGTTGTGTTCGTTGATGTGTGTACACAGAGTGCATGTTGTTGATGTGTGTACATAGAGTGTTGTTGTGTTCGTTGATGTGTGTACATAGAGTGCATGTTGTGTTCGTTAATGTGTGTACATAGAGTGCATGTTGTGTTCGTTAATGTGTGTACACAGAGTGCATGTTGTGTTCGTTAATGTGTGTACACAGAGTGCATGTTGTGTTCGTTAATGTGTGTACATGTGTTGTGTTCGTTACACAGAGTGTATGTTGTGTTCGTTGATGTGTGTACACAGAGTGCAGAGTGTGTACATGTTGTTGTTTCGTTAATGTGTGTACATAGAGTGCATGTTGTGTTCGTTGATGTGTGTACATAGAGTGTTCATGTGTGTACACAGAGTGCATGTTGTGTTCGTTAATGTGTGTACATAGAGTGCATGTTGTGTTCGTTGTACATAGAGTGTGTTGTGTTCAATGTGTGTACAGAGTGCATGTTGTGTTCGTTAATGTGTGTACACAGAGTGCATGTTGTGTTCGTTGATGTGTGTACACAGAGTGTATGTTGTGTTCGTTGATGTGTGTACACAGAGTGCATGTTGTGTTCATTAATGTGTGTACATAGAGTGCATGTTGTGTTCGTTGATGTGTGTACATAGAGTGCATGTTGTGTTCGTTAATGTGTGTGCATAGAGTGCATGTTGTGTTCGTTGATGTGTGTACATAGAGTGCATGTTGTGTTCGTTAATGTGTACACAGAGTGTATGTTGTGTTCGTTAATGTGTACATAGAGTGTATGTTTTGTTCATTAATGTGTACACAGAGTTTATGTTGTGTTCGTTAATGGATGTACATAGAGTGTATGTTGTGTTCATTAATGTGTGCACATATAGAGTGCATGTTGTGTTCGTTTTGCAGAATAGCTTTGTTTTGTGCATGCGAACATCATTGGACACAAAAAAGTTTTATCAAAGCAAATTATTCTGCATTACAAATGCACCAACTTTTTACTCCTTCAGATTAGGGGAACGGAGCTCAGCTAATCACTGAGATTGTTCATTCATACTATATGTGTTGCAGATCTGCAAAAGCAGAGCATACGAAAACAAACTGCACTTCGAGTTAGACACAGAGAGAGAGAGAGAGAGAGAGAGAGAGAGAGAGAGAGAGAGAGAGAGAGAGAGAGAGAGAGAGAGAGAGAGAGAGAGAGAGAGAGAGAGAGAGAGAGAGAGAGAGAGAGAGAGAGAGAGAGAGAGAGAGAGTGTGAGATAGACAGACAGACAAAGACAGAGACTGACTTACAAGAGAATAATGGTTTAGGGAAATAATTATACAGAAGAAAAGGAAGAATAAGAAAAGGATTGAGAAAACCCCCAGATCATGGAGAAATGAGATAGCTTAGTCAAGGCCACTAGCTTCACGCTTGTCATCAGTGATGCATTGTTCACTGCACCGGGTTGCTGATTGTGTGCAGCAGTGCTGAAGGCGGGTTGGGAGTTCTATGTAGTTCTAATTCTAATCACTATCTTTAAAAGATTGTTCAGACTTTATAACACTCTTTTACTTCTTCTTGTTCTAAGCACTATCTTTAAAGAATGTTCAGACTTTGAAATATCTTTTAACCCACCCCACCCACACCTGTCTCTTATTTGCGCGCGCGTTTTGCTCGTTTGCAAGAACATAGAGAGACAGAGAGAGAGAGAGAGAGAGAGAGAGAGAGAGAGAGAGAGAGAGAGAGAGAGAGAGAGAGAGAGAGAGAGAGAGAGAGAGAGAGAGAGAGAGAGAGAGAGAGAGAGAGAGAGAGAGAGAGAGAGAGAGAGAGAGTGAGAGAGAGAGAGAGAGAGAGAGAGAGAGAGAGAGAGAGAGAGAGAGAGAGAGAGAGAGAGAGAGAGAGAGAGAGAGAGAGAGAGAGAGAGAGAGAGAGAGAGAGAGAGAATAGAGACAGACAGACAGACAGATCGACAACGAACGGACTTTTATTTATACAGGGTAATGTGATAAGCATAATACAGTAGAGAACTCTGGATAACTCAAAATATGTTTTGGGTCCCAGTATCATAATCTCTTTGCTGAAAAGTCTTTTTAACTCAAAATATTGGCTATTTCAAAATAAATTTCCAGTCCCTTCAATTTTGACTTAAACGATTTTTACTGTACTTTGTTTTAACACCCAGCCCTAGGAGAGATAAGGACATAGATTAAAGAGCTCTATCTATTAAGTCACCTGAGCCCGACTTCAGAGCTGAGCTATCTTTGGAGGGGAATGACATCTCCCTACCATATCATCATTATATGCAATGGCGGAATCGATGAGGCCGAGCATCCTGGCTTGGCATGACACTGTCACACAGATCGATGGCAGCAGAGCTGGAGCCAGAGGTGGATGACAATGCCGGAAGAAGACAAGATCCATTTCAAATTGAGCGTCGTAGTGTTCATGTTTCTATCTTCGTATTGCACGTGCGTTCGGTTAAGCATGACTCGGTCTGTTAATTAACAGTAGTAGTGGTAGGTTGTTTGTAAGGTTGGGTGTGGAGTTATAGCGGAATGTTTATAAGGTTGGGTGTGGAGTTATAGCGGAATGATGCGTGTATGTACGGTACGGAATTACGTTCTAAGGTTGGAAGGGTGAGGTGGGAAAGGAGGGAAAGCCTGTCTGTTTGTCCGCCCCTTGTCTCTCTATGTGTCTCTGTCTCTCAGTTTATATTGGTTTTCCCCCATCTCTCTCTCTCTCTCTCTCTCTCTCTCTCTCTCTCTCTCTCTCTCTCTCTCTCTCTCTCTCTCTCTCTCTCTCTCTCTCTCTCTCTCTCTCTCTCCAACATACCTTAATATAAGCCTATTGAATGTTACTTGTACAGTCAATGTCCTGGTTCGCTGGACCTGTCTTTTGGGTTTTTGCGAAACAAAAACAACACACAAAGCAGAGAACAATAACAAAACAACCGAACACATTGTGGATAAGAATACAAGAGAGAGAATACGAATACGAATGGTTATTGAGGGTTATAGATAAGCATAAGCTTTTTTACACCATGCCCTCGAAAATATAAAAACAAAACCAAGTGAAAAAGAAGTTGGAAAAACATGAAAAAAGGAGAGGAAAAGGGGGTAGGGGGTAGCAGTATCATAACAAATTTAGAAAACAAAAAACTGAAACATTTGAAAGCACATGTATGGAATAAAAGACAAATTATAAGAAACAATATCGTATTGATCACTTACCCCCCCCCCCCCCCCTCACCACACACACACACACACACAACGCGCGAGCGCGCGCGCGGGGCGCGCGCGCACGCACGCACTTACACACACCACATATACAGAGAGAGAGAGAGAGAGAGAGAGAGAGAGAGAGAGAGAGAGAGAGAGAGAGAGAGAGAGAGAGAGAGAGAGAGAGACAGACAGACAGACAGACAGACAGACAGACAGACAGACAGACAGACAGACAGACAACAGACAGACAGACAGACAGACAGACAGACAGACAGACAGATAAACAGATTGATCTAGAGAAACAGACAGACAGACAGACAGACAGACAGAGAGAGAGAGAGAGAGAGAGAGAGAGAGAGAGAGAGAGAGAGAGAGAGAGGGGGGGGAGAAAAAAACATGTTAAGAGACAAACAGACAGAGAAAGAGAAAGGACAATGAAAAGCATTTGTTTTAAACTTTAAAAAAAATGATTGGTCATGTTTCATACTTATAATGTGCTAAGCTTATTTCATGTACCTTCCAATACATGCATTTGTATTTTTTAGAAGAGATAGCGAGAGAGAATGCGAATGCGAATGCGACATGGCTTAATGCTTTAGAGATCAGTGAGAGAGAGAGAGAGAGAGAGAGAGAGAGAGAGAGAGAGAGAAGAGAGAGAGAGAGAGAGAGAGAGAGAGAGAGAGAGAGAGAGAGAGAGAGAAATAGAAGTTTACAAAACAAAACAAAAAGATGGCAGAGCAAAATAAATTGTACTCCCAGTTAGGCCTACAGATGAAAATCAGAGGAGAGAAGTTTCGACTCTTGTGTTATTGTGGATTTTGTGTTAAAGCAATTCCTGTATCGGTATGGCAATATGCCCAGTAGTTTATTAGTTCGCACACAAATAAAAACATCTTAGGTGACAGTTTTTTCGTTTTTGTCACCAAATCAACTTTAGTTGAAATCCACCCATTATCTTTGAAATAATCAGTGTCTTTGAAACATTCAAATTTAATTCACAGGGATTGATATGGTTTGCCATTTGGTCAATCTGACGCTATTGACAGCATCTATATATCCTATGGCACCATGCTGCCAAGTTTCATTAAAATCGCTTCAGTAGTTTAGGCGCTGTGAAGTGGCAGAAAACAAAGTTACATACTGACAGACAGAGAAACGCACGGACCTGGTTCCCATTCCAACATACTCCTGTTCTTGCAGAACTGGGAGTACAAAAATAGGTATGGCAATCAATAGGATGCAGAGGCAATGTGTATAATTTGTCAGGAGAAAAAGAAGAAGAATGCATTTTCCATTGCTATTCCCATCTCCACACCCTTTCCCCAGTGCTCCTCCCAATACCATGAAGCCATCACCCTAAGCTCCTTCCTCAGCACCTACTTACATAGCCAGTCTCATCATCCATTTCCCCAGTGCTCCTCCCAATACCATGAAGCCATCACCCTAAGCTCCTTCCTCAGCACCTACTTACATAGCCAGTCTCATCATCCATTTCCCCAGTGCTCCTCCCAATACCATGAAGCCATCACCCTAAGCTCCTTCCTCAGCATCTACTTACATAGCCAGTCTCATCATCCATTTCCCCAGTCCTCCTCCCAATACCATGAAGCCATCACCCTAAGCTCCTTCCTCAGCACCTACTTACATAGCCAGTCTCATCATCCATTTCCCCAGTGCTCCTCCCAATACCATGAAGCCATCACCCTAAGCTCCTTCCTCAGCACCTACTTACATAGCCAGTCTCATCATCCCTTTCCCCAGTCCTCCTCCCAATACCATGAAGCCATCACCCTAAGCTCCTTCCTCAGCACCTACTTACATAGCCAGTCTCATCATCCATTTCCCCAGTGCTCCTCCCAATACCATGACGCCATCACCCTAAGCTCCTTCCTCAGCACCTACTTACATAGCCAGTCTCATCATCCATTTCCCCAGTCCTCCTCCCAATACCATGAAGCCATCACCCTAAGCTCCTTCCTCAGCACCTACTTACATAGCCAGTCTCATCATCCATTTCCCCAGTCCTCCTCCCAATACCATGACGCCATCACCCTAAGCTCCTTCCTCAGCACCTACTTACATAGCCAGTCTCATCATCCATTTCCCCAGTCCTCCTCCCAATACCATGAAGCCATCACCCTAAGCTCCTTCCTCAGCACCTACTTACATAGCCAGTCTCATCATCCCTTTCCCCAGTCCTCCTCCCAATACCATGAAGCCATCACCCTAAGCTCCTTCCTCAGCACCTACTTACATAGCCAGTCTCATCATCCATTTCCCCAGTCCTCCTCCCAATACCATGAAGCCATCACCCTAAGCTCCTTCCTCAGCACCTACTTACATAGCCAGTCTCATCATCCATTTCCCCAGTCCTCCTCCCAATACCATGAAGCCATCACCCTAAGCTCCTTCCTCAGCATCTACTTACATAGCCAGTCTCATCATCCATTTCCCCAGTCCTCCTCCCAATACCATGAAGCCATCACCCTAAGCTCCTTCCTCAGCATCTACTTACATAGCCAGTCTCATCATCCCTTTCCCCAGTCCTCCTCCCAATACCATGAAGCCATCACCCTAAGCTCCTTCCTCAGCACCTACTTACATAGCCAGTCTCATCATCCATTTCCCCAGTCCTCCTCCCAATACCATGAAGCCATCACCCTAAGCTCCTTCCTCAGCACCTACTTACATAGCCAGTCTCATCATCCATTTCCCCAGTCCTCCTCCCAATACCATGAAGCCATCACCCTAAGCTCCTTCCTCAGCACCTACTTACATAGCCAGTCTCATCATCCCTTTCCCCAGTCCTCCTCCCAATACCATGACGCCATCACCCTAAGCTCCTTCCTCAGCACCTACTTACATAGCCAGTCTCATCATCCATTTCCCCAGTCCTCCTCCCAATACCATGAAGCCATCACCCTAAGCTCCTTCCTCAGCACCTACTTACATAGCCAGTCTCATCATCCATTTCCCCAGTCCTCCTCCCAATACCATGAAGCCATCACCCTAAGCTCCTTCCTCAGCACCTACTTACATAGCCAGTCTCATCATCCATTTCCCCAGTCCTCCTCCCAATACCATGAAGCCATCACCCTAAGCTCCTTCCTCAGCATCTACTTACATAGCCAGTCTCATCATCCCTTTCCCCAGTCCTCCTCCCAATACCATGACGCCATCACCCTAAGCTCCTTCCTCAGCACCTACTTACATAGCCAGTCTCATCATCCCTTTCCCCAGTCCTCCTCCCAATACCATGAAGCCATCACCCTAAGCTCCTTCCTCAGCACCTACTTACATAGCCAGTCTCATCATCCATTTCCCCAGTCCTCCTCCCAATACCATGAAGCCATCACCCTAAGCTCCTTCCTCAGCACCTACTTACATAGCCAGTCTCATCATCCATTTCCCCAGTGCTCCTCCCAATACCATGAAGCCATCACCCTAAGCTCCTTCCTCAGCACCTACTTACATAGCCAGTCTCATCATCCCTTTCCCCAGTCCTCCTCCCAATACCATGAAGCCATCACCCTAAGCTCCTTCCTCAGCACCTACTTACATAGCCAGTCTCATCATCCATTTCCCCAGTCCTCCTCCCAATACCATGAAGCCATCACCCTAAGCTCCTTCCTCAGCATCTACTTACATAGCCAGTCTCATCATCCATTTCCCCAGTCCTCCTCCCAATACCATGAAGCCATCACCCTAAGCTCCTTCCTCAGCACCTACTTACATAGCCAGTCTCATCATCCATTCCCCCAGTCCTCCTCCCAATACCATGAAGCCATCACCCTAAGCTCCTTCCTCAGCACCTACTTACATAGCCAGTCTCATCATCCATTTCCCCAGTCCTCCTCCCAATACCATGAAGCCATCACCCTAAGCTCCTTCCTCAGCACCTACTTACATAGCCAGTCTCATCATCCCTTTCCCCAGTCCTCCTCCCAATACCATGACGCCATCACCCTAAGCTCCTTCCTCAGCACCTACTTACATAGCCAGTCTCATCATCCATTTCCCCAGTCCTCCTCCCAATACCATGAAGCCATCACCCTAAGCTCCTTCCTCAGCACCTACTTACATAGCCAGTCTCATCATCCATTTCCCCAGTCCTCCTCCCAATACCATGAAGCCATCACCCTAAGCTCCTTCCTCAGCACCTACTTACATAGCCAGTCTCATCATCCATTTCCCCAGTCCTCCTCCCAATACCATGAAGCCATCACCCTAAGCTCCTTCCTCAGCATCTACTTACATAGCCAGTCTCATCATCCCTTTCCCCAGTCCTCCTCCCAATACCATGACGCCATCACCCTAAGCTCCTTCCTCAGCACCTACTTACATAGCCAGTCTCATCATCCCTTTCCCCAGTCCTCCTCCCAATACCATGAAGCCATCACCCTAAGCTCCTTCCTCAGCACCTACTTACATAGCCAGTCTCATCATCCATTTCCCCAGTCCTCCTCCCAATACCATGAAGCCATCACCCTAAGCTCCTTCCTCAGCACCTACTTACATAGCCAGTCTCATCATCCCTTTCCCCAGTCCTCCTCCCAATACCATGAAGCCATCACCCTAAGCTCCTTCCTCAGCACCTACTTACATAGCCAGTCTCATCATCCATTTCCCCAGTCCTCCTCCCAATACCATGAAGCCATCACCCTAAGCTCCTTCCTCAGCACCTACTTACATAGCCAGTCTCATAATCCCTTTCCCCAGTCCTCCTCCCAATACCATGACGCCATCACCCTAAGCTCCTTCCTCAGCACCTACTTACATAGCCAGTCTCATCATCCCTTTCCCCAGTGCTCCTCCCAATACCATGACGCCATCACCCTAAGCTCCTTCCTCAGCACCTACTTACATAGCCAGTCTCATCATCCATTTCCCCAGTCCTCCTCCCAATACCATGAAGCCATCACCCTAAGCTCCTTCCTCAGCATCTACTTACATAGCCAGTCTCATCATCCCTTTCCCCAGTGCTCCTCCCAATACCATGACGCCATCACCCTAAGCTCCTTCCTCAGCACCTACTTACATAGCCAGTCTCATCATCCATTTCCCCAGTCCTCCTCCCAATACCATGAAGCCATCACCCTAAGCTCCTTCCTCAGCACCTACTTACATAGCCAGTCTCATCATCCCTTTCCCCAGTCCTCCTCCCAATACCATGAAGCCATCACCCTAAGCTCCTTCCTCAGCACCTACTTACATAGCCAGTCTTGTGACGAGGTAATGGGTTAAAAGGCTAAGTCCCTAGGGAAGACTTTAGAAAATTTGCCTTTAGCCCACTTCTCTAGGGTATGGGAGATGAGCAACTTTCCCGGCCCCTTTTCATCTAATAAATTTATATTTGTGCCCGGGTTCTGGCTCGTATGGTTGTAAGAAATACAAGTGGTTGAATTGCTCTAAATGGCAGACAGAGAGAAGTAGGGTTTTACATGAACTTACAAGACTCCCACTCTCATCAGTCTGACCAAAGGGTTCAGGATTATTTGACACTTGTATTTTATTTACTCCCAAAATCTGCATAAGATTATGCAACAATAATAATAAAGCAGCTCAATGGCGCCAAAACAAAATATGGATAAAAAAACAATGGAATCCGAAAGGATTTACAAGACTTTTGTTTTTCTATAAGGTTCGCCCCATGCCGGAAGGGTTACTAATTATCTTCAGTGTCCGTAGGAAAGTTCCAGTGATTGGCGCAGTCCGGTGGACTTAGCTGTTTCAAGTTCCTCCGTGGTGATCGGCGAGTGCTGGGTTGGCTGGGCTTGCTCGTCAGATGAGAGTAGCTCCCAGTCGTTCCGGTTACGGCTTCGCGGGATGGCACGGTTCAAGCGTGGTCTCCTCGCGGATTCTGGGTGCGGGTCGTCTTGGCGGCGGTCCCGTCTTGGTGCTTGTGAGTCCGGGATGATCGTCCGGCCCACGATGCCCTGCTGATAATCACAGGAGAAGGTGGATGTAGATCTCTATGGCTTAGAGACAAGGGGCTTCAGTCGGCAGGGCATTAGTGAATCCCAACCGGCTAGAAGGCTTCCCTTGTACAATAGCACTAGTTAATCAATAAACTGAATTTCAGTTAACAAACTGAGATCAGTAAAACATAAAAGGTGATCAATCCAACATCACTCTCCATCCAACACCTGGAAAGGAATGGTATCATAAAGTGCAAGATTGCGGCCCATAGGTTTCCTACTAAAAATAGACAAAAGGGTTAGTAGGCATAAACTCCGGTTCTGGTACCAAAAGTGTTCAAGTCAGAAACACACACACACACAAATAATCAGTGTGCATAAATAGAATAGAATGTTTACCACTTCTTTTCTATAACATATCTATCTACTCCTTATTCATCATTGAACATAGGATCTAGATCAAAACTAGAGTCAAACAAACAACCAGGCTCAATCACCAGTCATCAATAAGACTTACTAGGTGGGCTATTCTGGCTGGGAGAGGTGTTGCTCTAGTCAGTTTCAGCGTCTTGTGTGAAAAACTTTTTCTCACTACGCCAATTATAGCCTTCACTTTCAAACAATGAAAGCCTGTCATTGGTTTATAGCCGTCGACACATCACAAGATGATGTTCAAAATATACAGAACAATCACGCGCCTATTACATCCTTATCACGTGCCGACATTCAAATCCTATCTCGTGATGAGACGGTAGATAAGAGGGGGGGGGGGGGTGAAGGGAGATAACCTCTGTAGGGGTTACATGCCGACCGGGGAGACAAATCGAACTTCAAACAGACAACGCCCTTACTCAGCGTTCTCTTTGAATGGTGGATGGCAATTAAAGTGGCGGCCAAGTAAAGAAATGAAAAGGAGAGAGGGTGAGGAGAGGGGGGGGGGGGGGGGGGGGGCGGGAGAGAAGAAATGGAGAAAGTGGGTCACGCGGGACACTTACGTCACAAGTCTCATAATCCCTTTCCCCAGTCCTCCTCCCAATACCATGAAGCCATCACCCTAAGCTCCTTCCTCAGCACCTACTTACATAGCCAGTCTCATAATCCCTTTCCCCAGTCCTCCTCCCAATACCATGAAGCCATCACCCTAAGCTCCTTCCTCAGCACCTACTTACATAGCCAGTCTCATAATCCCTTTCCCCAGTCCTCCTCCCAATACCATGAAGCCATCACCCTAAGCTCCTTCCTCAGCATCTACTTACATAGCCAGTCTCATCATCCATTTCCCCAGTCCTCCTCCCAATACCATGACGCCATCACCCTAAGCTCCTTCCTCAGCATCTACTTACATAGCCAGTCTCATCATCCCTTTCCCCAGTCCTCCTCCCAATACCATGAAGCCATCACCCTAAGCTCCTTCCTCAGCACCTACTTACATAGCCAGTCTCATCATCCCTTTCCCCAGTCCTCCTCCCAATACCATGAAGCCATCACCCTAAGCTCCTTCCTCAGCACCTACTTACATAGCCAGTCTCATCATCCCTTTCCCCAGTCCTCCTCCCAATACCATGAAGCCATCACCCTAAGCTCCTTCCTCAGCACCTACTTACATAGCCAGTCTCATCATCCCTTTCCCCAGTGCTCCTCCCAATACCATGAAGCCATCACCCTAAGCTCCTTCCTCAGCACCTACTTACATAGCCAGTCTCATCATCCATTTCCCCAGTCCTCCTCCCAATACCATGAAGCCATCACCCTAAGCTCCTTCCTCAGCACCTACTTACATAGCCAGTCTCATCATCCCTTTTTTCTCAAAAGAAAGACCAATGTAAAAACAAAATGTAAAAAAAGAAAAGAAAACGAAACTCACACAGAGAGAAAATTACACCACATTAGAGAGAGAGAGAGAGAGAGAGAGAGAGAGAGAGAGAGAGAGAGAGAGAGAGAGAGAGAGAGAGAGAGAGAGAGTGAGTTGCTGGAGAAGGCAATCTCATTTATGGAATCCAGCCTTTATTGGCAGCGATTCACGAAGCCAGTCCGTTTGTTTATTGAATTAGACAGGGGAAAGAATTGCAACGTGAGAGAGGGGCTATTGTGAATCAGTCATGCGGAATAGCCTATCACAGGGAAATGACGTCATAATGTCACGTGATGGTTGACAGCTTTCTGGAAGCAGCAGCTAGTTATGCAGCCCACATCAAAGCTGGCCAAAACGCAGTCATTACTGCGCAGTCCTGACATTTTCCCCCACTGAAACCTTTTTTTCCCAGTCCTTTTATTTGTTCCCATTTGAAAGCTATAGAAAACGGACCATAAGAGGTGGATTTACTAACACACCGACCTAACAAAACAAATCCTGTCACTTTCGTATGAACATTTGCATGTTACGGTTTGGCTTGTTGCCTTTGTTTTTGCTTTTTAATAATTCTAATGTAAATTTTAAGTTGAGCTAAACAAACAAAACTATCTAATCGTGACTGTATCGTGTATACATATATACGATGCGACAGACCAACTACTTTCTGTTTACTACGTCCACAGTGTATCACGATGTAACCAGTAGCCTGTGATGACAATAGCGAATGGAGGGAAGGCATCACCACGCTTCGAAGCATTGTCACATTCTCTTTCTCTTTCTTGTGTACTGGTTTTCTTTTCTTGTCTTCTTTGGTTTTATATTTTGTTTCACTGAAATGTGTCTGCTTTCTTTTCGTTCACGACTCCACGTTCTCGCTTCTTTCTTCGAGCCACTTTTCTTACAAATCCTCTCTAAGCCACCCTCTTTGGGGAATAGATTGTCAGAGGATTTGCAATTTTCACAGGATTAGTAATTGCTGACAAACAAAAATTGTTTCACTTTTTCTCCTGCCTTAATCGGGAATGTCTTTTTCTTTAAACGAAAATAATGCTCTTTTAAGTTACTTTTAAAACTTGACGCACTGCGCAGGTTTCAAGGCCTAGCTAGGCATCTCTTTACTCCAGTCTTCAAAATACTGTATCAGACTATCGTGACGCGAAGCAATTCCAACCCCAACCCCAACACACACCATTTCTGTACTTTCCCTCCCCCCCCCCTTCCAGTTTCACCCCGTCAGTAACTCCCTGTCTCCCTTTTAAAAGTTTTAAACCGTAATCAAGCCTCCTTCATCCAACACGATCCTGTCATGCGTCCCTCGAGGCTTGGGCAACATGACAACGGAATGTTTGATGACCTGCCTGCTGCAAGTCAGACATGAATCGAATCGAATTCTAGTATGAGAGAGAGAGAGAGAGAGAGAGAGAGAGAGAGAGAGAGAGAGAGAGAGGAGAGAGAGAGAGAGAGAGAGAGAGGGGGGGGTGAGAGGGGGCATGAGAGAGAGAGAGAGAGAGAGAGAGAGGGGGGAGGGTGAGCATTGATAGAGAGATGGAGAGAGAGAGACACAGATGGAGAGAGAGAGAGAGAGAGAGAGAGAGAGAGAGAGAGAGAGAGAGAGAGAGAGAGAGAGACAGAGAGAGAGAGAGAGAGAGAGAGAGAGAGAGAGAGAGAGAGAGAGAGAGAGAGAGAGAGAGAGGCTGATTGCATCTGTCTCAGTTTCAACAACCCTGCAGATTGTTAGTTAATACCTGATGATAATCGTTCTGACGTTCTACCAGCAACCAGTCCGGCTCCATGATGACATACATTGTCAGGTCTGTGCTAAGCCGACCTGCATCACCGCTTGGTAATGATATTGCTCTCCAGAGGGAAGGGGTTCCAACCTTGCTTTTTGTGCACAGACAACAATAGCTTCCACAGGAATTATTCCAGTACTTTCAGGAACATAGAGGGACAAATTGCTCTCGGTCTGTGTTCCAGTGTTGTCCCAACACCCCAGCCCACCCCCAACCCTGTCCGCCATTCTCCCTATGCAAACGTTCTCCAAATGGATGTAACAAAAGAACTGTTTGTTTTCTAATACAGATAGTGATGAGTGTATTCATTCCTTTGTTATAGTCGTGTGGTGGGAAGCATTCGTGCGGTTGTCAGTGTCTCCGATATCGATCTTTCTTTGTTCGTAAGTCCGCGCAGTATTTTGTGAAACCACATACATACAAAAAAAAATTTATCCAAATGTTTGCAACGTGAGATATATACAAATAGATACAAATAGATACAAATACAAACACTACCTGATGCCGATGGTTCCCGTAATCAAGACGTTGTTGTTTTGGTTCCATAGTAGTCAAGTTTTATCTTCAAAATGTCACTTTATCACGCTTGCATGTGGCATGCTGCTTAGTAATCAATCTGACATATTCTGCGTGTGCCAGAGTGATGCGCTATAACCCCACCCCCACCCCCTCGCCTGGCCACGTGAAGGGAGGAGTGGATGGTGATGGAAAGAGGGGACCGGAAAGAGTGCAGATTCCAGTGAAGATCGAGCAAGGCGGTGTGGAACTTGCTGCCGTACTCGGCGACGTGACAACCGGGTACGGTATTAATGAGTGCGTCTAAAACAGTTAACATTGGTAGTAACATATAAAGTAGTGTAAACATCCAATCGTATTAGCAGTTTCTAATGTACATGTTACTACCCGTGTTAACTATTTAAGACGCATTCATGATTACCCAACCCGTTTTTTCAGTTCAGCGCTAGTCCACCACAAGGGATTAGGTAGGGGTGTAGAAACAAAAAGTAGGTGATGACCACCACGCAACATTTGAAGTGATTCTGTCAAGCGGTTCGCGAGATATCAAAGTCAAAAATACTTTTTTTAAAATTAACGTGATAATAAAGTATTTTTGACTTTTGACTTTGACTTTGATCTCTGGGACAGTCAGAAAAAAACAAAGGACATTAAAAAAAACGCGGCAAACGCAGTATCCTTTGCCCGATCTATATCAGGGCAAAGGACAATGATGCGATGTCTCTCTCGTCACCTAGCTTCAGTCATGAACTGTCAGGTTATCATGGTGTAACTGCTGCACTGTGCTGTGTCCAAGGGGTGAAAGGAGACCACCGGGAGTTAAAGGGAGAATTAACTGGATCCTCGGATTTCACTTTTGTGACGGTACGTTGGCACGGAAGGTCTCTTTAGCTAGTTCGTGGGCAAAACCCTTTCCTGTTTTACGAGCCTCGCCAGGGGAAATAACATCTATCGATTTAGTATACAACAGGGGTTTTGTCTTTGTAGTGTTATGTCTTTTTTTGTATTGTTTACACTATAACTTTTTGTGTTTTGTTAGATCAGATAGCGTAAACATAGTATGTGTTCATTCATTTGTAAGTCAGTAAAAAAAAAAAAATTTAAAGTACAGTATTGCGAAAGTAGATCGCGAGTTTGAAGTTCGGATCCGTTGCGCATGCGCGTGTAATAATGGTTTGTGTAAAAAATAGGAACAACTTTTGAGCGTAGTTTCGATTTCTAGTATTTTATTAAAAGTTTTCCTAGAGGAAGTCTGTTGAAGACCATGAAAAAGTGTGGGGCAACTGGGGGGGGAGAGAGAGAGAGAGAGAGAGAGAGAGAGAGAGAGAGAGAGAGAGAGAGAGAGAGAGAGAGAGAGAGAGAGAGAGAGAGATTGTTTCAAAATGTTGATTACCCAGCTTCATCGGTTGTTTAAATGCAAGGTTTGTGGAGTCAGACAGGCTTTATTAAACTGTTCTTGTTTGGGTTTCTTCGAACGACAAGACAAACTGTGATCGTCGTTTTGTTATTGCAATTGGTGGTGTTCCCAGGGGTTTGAAAAGCGAAGTTCAGTGGTGATGTGACAGACCCCCCTCCACCCACCACCCATCCCCTTACCCCGTAGCTTACACAACGCCACCCGCAGTCATCCATAGTGATGTGTTTGTCATTGTTTGTCTGCTGTAACTGTGGAAGGCAATTTGTTGCCGGACACCATTCCAGTTTGTTACCCGTCCAGACAAAGTCTGACGGGTTTTGTTTCGGGGCTGTCTGTCTGTCTGTTTGTTTGTTTGTCTGTCTATCGAATATCTTAAAAACTACTGGGCAGATTTTGACAAATAAATAATCCTGAGTGTTGTCCCTTTGACACAGGAGGGAGAGAGAGAGAGAGAGAGAGAGAGAGAGAGAGAGAGAGAGAGAGAGAGAGAGAGAGAGAGAGAGAGAGAGAGAGAGAGAGAGAGAGAGAGAAGAGAGAGAGAGAGAGAGAGAGAGAGAGAGAGAGAGAGAGAGAGAGAGAGAGAGAGATAGAGATCTGGGTGGATTGATAGAGGGGTCATGTTCTTTTGATATAACGGAGAGGATGTTGGACAGGGAGGGAGGGAGGTGGAGGAGGAGAGAGAGGAGGAGGAGAGAGAGAGAGAGAGAGAGAGAGAGAGAGGAGAGAGAGAGAGAGAGAGAGAGAGAGAGAGAGAGAGATGGGTGGATATATAGAGTGGTCATGTGCTTGTGTTATAACAGAGAGGATGGTTGAACAGGGAGGGAGGAGGGAGGTAGGGGTGATGTAAGAATGGTGTGATGTGGCGTGGTGTCTGGTGTGTCAGGCATGTTGGGTCTAGGTTGAGGAGTGGTGGGGGGTGGGATTAGGGAGGGAAGGAAATCTTCTGATTTCATTTACAGCCAGAAACTTTACATAGTTTCTGCATATGAACTGCATTTCTGTATCTCTGTTTGTCTGTTTCTATCTGTCTGTCTCTGTCTGGTTTTAGTGCTGGCATTGGTGTGATTTACCATCATTTATAAGGTTATCATCCTGATAAAAGTATGAACAGTGTTTCACTAACTTGGTTTGTGAGGTTCTTTTGAATTTGTGAAATGAGTGTACTTGCATGTGTGCATGTGTGTGTGTGTGTGTGTGTGTGTGTGTGTGTGTGTGTGTGTGTGTGTGTGTGTGTGTGTGTGTGTGTGTGTGTACAAATATAGATACACATGGACTTACTCTATGCAAACTATATCCTATCAGACTGGTTTGTTGCTTTAAGCGTATGCTACGAAAACATATCTCTGACATATTACACTGTCGCAGTGCGTATCTGCCGCTGGGCGATGTCCTTGTTAACTGTGTATTGAGAGGTAATCAACGGATAGTTGCCATGTGCAGTTGGCTTTGGGGTTGCGTAATACCTTGTTATTTCAGTGAAGAATGAATGGCGTTTGTTAACAATACTAGAAAAAGACAACAGATAGCAACAGCTGGCTTTAACAATTCAATTGCTGATGTCTTTTGTTAAACTTTGAAATGCATGTTATTATTTTAAGAATAATTATTTTCTTGCTATTTCTTTATTCTGCGTTTATTGAACTACGGGAAACCGGCGTATAAGCGCAAACAATCATACAGACAGCTAGAGAAGAGCGTAACAACGCTACATCAACCAGCGCCGCGGTAACATGTTCGGCTCCAGGGACCTTGACTTTTGACCAATCTCCTTCACCTTCGACCTTGGCCTTGATACCCGCACGGTCTATCCGCATGCGGCATTTGAGGATCCTAGGTCCCTCCGTTTTTTTAAGCGCTACTGTGTTAACATGCATAGGTAAATAGACGGATACTGATAGTGACATAACATGGAACAGAGACTGACAGTCGTGAAGACATTAACCAGCTTTTTCTTCGCCGCTGGCTTAAAAATGGAGTCACAAACATATTGTACTCTATTATATATGGGTTCAGTACATTTGGGATACTGTAGTTACAAATGAAGGTGCATCAAAGTCCTTTGACAGTTTATTGATTTTTTCTTTCTAGAACAATAAAAACAATAAGTGCTTTAGATAATGATATTATTCGTAGCATTAAAAAAAATCTACAGCAATATCGTTTCCCTAAGAGGGAATAATGCCCCCAAATACAAAGACACCAAAAACATTGTATCCCACAGAAAGCTACTAGTCCAAAATGGGCGTAAAAGATTAAAGAGAAAAACGGTAACTTTACCCATTAGACATTGTTTGTTCACAAAGCTAATAGTCCACGGTGTTTTGTGAAGAAACGCACGGGGGATGGTAACCTGACACACTGGAACATTGTTTATCTCATTAAAGATTGAAAATGGTAATGTCAGACTTTGAACACTGGGTTTTCTATTTCCTTGGTTTTCTTTTTATTTTATGGGTTTTTTCACCCAGCAGCTCTATTATCAATGAGCTAGACCCATTAGCGAAGCGGTCTGTCTATTCTGTCAGGTAATGGAACAGAAAACAAGACGAGGCCTGATGAGTCGCGTGCTGTCTGTCTGTTCGTCTCTCTCTCTCTCTCTCTCTCTCTCTCTCTCTCTCTATCTCTCTCTCTCTCTCTCTCTCTCTCTCTCTCTTCTCTCTCTCTCTCTCATCTCTCTCTCTCTCTCTCTCTCTCTCCCCCCCCCCCCCCCCCTGTGCTATGTCAGCATTTTACAAAACCTGTGTCGGCTGGTCGGCATATCTCTCTGTT
>CM065695.1:20626967-20644467 GCA_017654935.2 Phymorhynchus buccinoides | reverse complement strand
AGTCTCTCTCTCTCTCTCTCTCTCTCTCTCTCTCTCTCTCTCTCTCATCTCTCCCTCTCTCTCTCTCTCTCTCTCTCTCTCTCTCCTCTCTCTCTCTTGACTCTCTCTCTCTCTCTCTCTCTCTCTCTCTCTCTCATCTCTCTCTCTCTCTCTCTCTCTTCTCTCTCTCTCTCTCTCTCTCTCTCTCTCTCTCTCTCTCTCTCTCCCTCTCTCTCTCTCTCTCTCTCTCTCTCTCTCTCTCTCTCTCTCTCTCCTCTCTCTCTCTCTCGTCTCTCTCTCTCTCTCTCTCTCTCTCTCTCTCTCTCTCTCTCTCTCTCTCTCTCTCTCTCTCTCTCTCTCTCTCTCTCTCTCTCTCTCTCTCTCTCTGTGCGTGTGTGTGTCCCCTAGCCATTCTCGGTCTTGTTAAAACGAAGACTTCATTTGATTAATTATTTCAGTTGGAAATCGAATGTTATTGGTATTGAATGCCTGCCTAAGCAGGTACGACATACGCAGTGTAATCGGATGTGCACAAACAAAAGTATGTACAACTAACATGTAAATGTAAGCAATCGAACGAATGAAGCAGGGACAAACCAACACACATGGGTGTACTCTAGCTAGTCCCACATAAATGAACAAATCGTAAAATGTAAATGATATGAAACAAAACAAACACACAACTGAGTGACTTTTTTTCTATGCCAGTCAGTCTTTTCCGACCATGACTGCCAGATAGCAGAGGGGGCAGATGCTATTCCGGCAAGCTGGACAATAATTTGTTTATAGTGGAGATGCCTTGAACACACAAGTAGCTAGCATTGTGAGCATGATCGTTGTCAAACCAACTAAATGATGTAAAAAGAAAATGCGTGTTGCTATAGAAACGTACGTTTTAATAAAGGTGCAGCCTTTCTATAAAACTGGGTCTACTACACCGAAGTACTATTATACTATAGCCGGCATAGCTAAAATATACTGTAGTCCCCCCCCCCCCCCCCCCCCCCCCCCCCCTCCCCCCCCTCATATTTACGATCGTCAATCTCAAAAATCTGCTTCTTTCAGTTTTATGAAATACTCAGAGGCTGATCCTATACTATCCCTTTACTAAAAGATATGCTACTTCTCAGAGACATTTGTTAATGAGAAACTTTGAGGGGTGGGTGTTACAACTTTGCTGGCATAATCACTAGCAGTAGTAGTAGTAGTAGTAGTAGTAGTAGTAGTAGTAGTAGTAGTAGTAGTAGTAGTAGTAGTAGTAGCTGAAGTTGTAGCTTAGGAATCAATTGTAATAAACTTCTCAACTTAATGCTTGGTGTTTCTCCCTCTTTATACTTTTCTCTCTCTCTTTCTTCCCAACTTTGATCTATCACTTTTGCGGGCACACTACCCAGTATCCACCCCAACCCCCACCACCACCACCACCAAACCACCTTCCCTCCTTTCCAACCTTTTTTTTTTTTTTTTTTTTTTTTTTTTTTTGGCCGAGGAACCCTCGACTGCAAAATAATGGAAGGGCTGTGGCCTAGAACAATACATAACTTGTGATTGGGAATATTAATTTTTCTCCCTTGGCCCTTGTTCTGTTTTCTCTTCACTTCACATCGCCTCTGCCTTGCCTAACCGATTTTGTTTTTCTTCTTCTTCTTCTTCTTCTTCTTCTTCTTCTTCTTCTTCTTCTTCTTCTTCTCTCTGTATGTTTTTGATTGATCGAGGGTCTGCGGCCAGTGAGAATAAAACATCGAAATCATAATAGGAATGGATTCTTCCAGTCGTCTTCTTAGGCCGTAGGTAATCGGAAAGAAAGACACAGGGAAGAAAGTCACAGGAAAAGAAGTCGCAGGAAAGAAAGACACAGGAAAAGAAGTCACAGGAAAGAAAGACACAGGAAAAGAAGTCACAGGAAAGAAAGTCACAGGAAAAGAAGTCACAGGAAAAGAAGTCACAGGAAAGAAAGTCACAGGAAAAGAAGACACAGGAAAAGAAGTCACAGGAAAGAAAGACACAGGAAAAGAAGTCACAGGAAAGAAAGACACAGGAAAAGAAGTCACAGGAAAGAAAGACACAGGAAAAGAAGACACAGGAAAGAAAGACACAGGAAAAAAAGTCACAGGAAAGAAAGACACAGGAAAAGAAGTCACAGGAAAGAAAGTCACAGGAAAAGAAGACACAGGAAAAGAAGTCACAGGAAAGAAAGTCACAGTTTGACGTAGGAAAAAAAGTCACAGGAACAAAAGTCATAGAAAAAAAGTCACAGCTATATATTCATCAAAAATCACAGATCTAAAAGACAAAATCTCTCTCTCTCTCTCTCTCTCTCTCTCTCTCTCTCTCTCTCTCTCTCTCTCTCTCTCTCTCTCTCTCTCTCTCTCTCTCTCTCTCTCTCTCTCTCTCTCACCTTAAAAGAGATCTAAAAGACAAAATCTCTCTCTCTCTCTCTCTCTCTCTCTCTCTCTCTCTCTCTCTCTCTCTCTCTCTCTCTCTCTCTAGATATACATTCATAAAAAAGACTTGTTATCTCCTCCATGTTGACAGAGATTCGATGTTGCGCTGATGAATTTGGAATGTAAGTGATAAGATGATAATTTTGTGAGTCAACTCACAAATCTAACGAATGAATGAACTTCGCTCATCAAAAAGTCTGTCCACATTGTTTGAACATGAAATCATGTAATACTTTTTTTTCCAACTTGAACGAAAGAAAACAAAAGGCTCAAACACGTGGAATGTGAAATTGTTTTCTAAACGATACTTTACTGAACAAATTCAAGTACAAGCCATAAACACAAGTGTTCTTCGCGAAAAGCCAAGAACAAAAAGGTGTGACTTTTTTTCTGTGATTTTTTTATTCCTATGATTTTTTTTCAGTGGCCTTTTTTCCTATGACTTTTTTTCTTGTGACTTTATTTCCGCCAATCCTGTTGTATTGGTATGTTTTGTGTCTCTTTATTTATTTATACCCGGCCAGAGGCCGAGGTATTGCGGTCTGTGTGTGTGTCTGTGTGTATGTGTGTGTGTCTGCGTGTCTGTGTGTCTGTCTGTGTATCGATTATCTTAAAAACTACTGTTTGGATTTTTATTAAAATTGGCAGAGACAGCTTGAAAAGGAAGCTGCCTTTCGTTACTCAACACCGTGCTGACCTTGACCTTGAAGTTTGACCTTGAAAACCGAAATGTCCTTCTTTGGGCTATGTAATTTCCCCCCAGCTTTATTTCGTGAACTAGTGAACAGAATCGCTTCAACTTTTGTGTGGTGGTGTACCATGGTCCAAGGAAGTTTGTATACAAGTTCAGCTGTATCTCGTGAACTACTGAACAGAATCGATTCAAATTTTGGGCTGTGTATTTTATGCGTTCTGTAAGGGTGGAAAGTGGTGTGTTTATTGGGGGGGGGGGGGGGGGGGGGAGGGGGGGGGGGGGGGAGCAGTGTTTCCCATAACGCACATATGTGCGTCCCTGAAGCACAAAAATCACAGAGGGACTCTTTGATTTCAGCTCTGGGCGTCCCATGGGACGCACTTTTTTCAACAGACCGAGACACTTTTGCAGTCAAAGCAGGGGTTCATTCTTGGCGTCGGTCATCGGTCATTGACTCATAAACCTTCGATTTTGACCGATAGTTTTAGCAGGCAGGCGGTCATCTGACCGATTGATTTTTCGTCAAAGCAGTCAACAACTTCAAGGATTCCGTCGTCTGCTAAACTTAGTTCTTCCGCGGCCTCGGACCATAATCAGAACTAAAAAGTTGTATCTGGCGAAACGAACGCCGAAACGAAGAAATGGCGGCATTGCACATTCGGTAAAGCTTTTCCGATCCAACTTTTTGAAGACCAAATAAAGTTCCAGCGTGACCTAGTGTTATGATAAATAAGTACCTGTCATTAAATATCTACCTCTCGCATGAGAACTGTACCCATCTAACCCTAACCCTATCCCTAACCCTAACCCTAAACCCTATCCCTAACCACGGAAAGAACCAAAAAATAGAGCAGGAGGGTGTAAATCTACATATTTGCCGATAAATCGATGTACAAAGCCATGCACTTAGTTTCGTAAAATTCACAATGGCGGACAAACAAACGATTCTGATTGGCTACGCTAGGACTACTTCTAATGCGCATGCGCAGAGGTAAATATTTCATAGGACTACTTATTCATTATGACACTAGTCTTCTAGTGCTAAACAAGATCGTTCTCGGCCTTTTGACAACAATTCGTGTTTAAAACCAACCGTGCCTACCCAAAAGAAGCCACGAGTAGGAAAGGGGCAGAAGAATATGTTTGCTAGTTCGGACTCGCTCAGACATCGTCTGCAACTTGTAGGATCGTTGGAATTAGGTCAAGCCACCCCAACTTTTCCATCAAATGATCAAAACTCCGAACCCGATTTTCGCTTCGTGCCACAGCGGTCAGTCTGTTTGCTTTGGTTTGGTTTTCCTGGTTGTCAGTCTTGTTTCTGACCATCCGGGGTTTTCCTTTCTAAAGCAGACACATGTCCGGTCATTCCAAAACGATCTTTGTTAACATCTGAATGCTTGTTCACGAGAGTGAACTTGTGCTTCAAGTTTTAGGTCTGATTTCTTCGTTGACCAAATCTGAACGGTTTTTGCAAGTTCGACAGAGGAAAAAGCAGCAGCATCTAGCCGTTCTTTTAGAGATGTGAATGGCATCATCTCAAAAACATAAGCTACTGCATATGCAAGTGTGTGTGTACGCTTGTGTGCCTGTCTCTGTCCATATCTCGATCTGTTTGTCTCCCCCCCCCCTCTCTCTCTCTCTCTGTAGGTCAGCCTATTCCATTTCCAGGGGTTATGCACATTGTGTTTGCCTGTGTGTTCACTGTGCATGTAGCATGTGTGTTTAGCATGTATTTGCTTTTGTTAAAGCATTTTTTTATCATATACTTAGGGGACTCTTAAAAATATGAAAAGGACTCTTAAAATTTTCCACAGGGAGTCCCTGGGACTCTCACATTTCACCCCTATGGGAAACACTGGGGGAGAGAGGACATAACTGTGGCCGGGTTCGCATTGTCACAATGCGTTGCTGCCGCTCGGCGATGCCCTTGTCTTCTTCTTTTCTTCTTTTGGACATTTTGTCTGTGTGCGTCCGCCACTTTTCGTTCTGTTTTTTATATTTCTAAAAAATGTTTTGGAATTTTAGTTTTTCACTCTTCTTTTGTTTCTCTCTCCCTCCCTCTGCCGTCGTGCCTCTCTGTCTCTTTGTTTGTTTATTTGTCTGATTGTGATTGTCTGTCTGTCTGTCTGTCCGCCGTCTGTCTGCTCGTCTCTCTCTCTCTCTCTTCTCTCTCTCTCTCTCTCTCTCTCTCTCTCTCTCTCTCTCTCTCTCTCTCTCTCTCTCTCTCTCTCTCTCTCTCTCTCTCTCTCTGCTACACTTATTTCTTTGTTAATTGTGTTAAATATTGCTTATACTGGACGAATCACGACTTCCAGGAAAGGCTTGTAATATGCTACTGTCTCAGCATAATAACGGTACAGTTTGTTGGGTGACACACGTACGAAATACTTTGTTGGAAACGGGATTTGGTTTTGTTTGGGAAAATCAGGGTGTGGTTAATTATAAATCTGTTTTAGTTGTGTTTAAGCAAAGACTGATTGATTGCTTTTATCAGAAGTGGCATGTTCATGTAAGTAACAGTACCAGAGGTTCTATGTATTGCACATTTAAATTGTTTGTTTTATTGGAGCCTTACTTTACTTGTGTTACTAACATATATACGAGACATGCTGATAAGACTTCGTTTAGGCATATCTGATGTAGCCACTCATAGAAAACGGTATACTGCTACATGATCTTGTGTGTTCACTGTATAAGAAAGGTATAGAAACTGAAATGCACTTTGTGTTTTACTGTGATAAATTAAATGATTTACGTTGGAAATTTATACCAGATAAGCATTCATTACATCCGTCCGTAGATATGTTTCAAAAATTGATGAATGATGATAAACATATGCATGATCTGGGTACATACATATATTATGCAAACAAACGCCGGTAAGGCTGTTCTTCATCATCAGTTTATCATACAATATTATCCGATGCTAGTTCATAATTCCTTTCAGTGTTTGTTCTTATTTTAGTTTTGATGCATTGTATAGTGTAACGAGCTACATATTAAAACATTTGAGTCGTTGAGTCTGTCTGTCTCTCTCTCTCCCTTCCCCTCTCTCTCTCTCTCTCTCTCTCTCTCTCTCTCTCTCTCTCTCTCTCTCTCTCTCTCTCTCTCTCTCTCTCTCTCTCTCTCTCTCTCTCTCTCTCTCTCCCCTCTCTCTCTCTCTCTCTCTCTCTCTCTCTCTCTCTCTCTCTCTCTCTCTCTCTCTCTCTCTCTCTCTCTCTCTCTCTCTCTCTCTGTCTTTCATAACCTTCTTTCCGTCTTCTGTGTTTCCTCCCTTTACTTTGCTCTCCCTTCTTCCTTCCTTCACGTATTCTTTCCTAACTTGTCTACATACTTTGGTCCACGTCCTGATTGTTACACTACACGCCCCATTGTTAAATCCTGAACTGTCCTGAACCTGTTTGTTCCTGGCAGGTGGACTATATTACCACTATAGCGAGTCAACGGAAGGACCTAAGACCCTCACATGTTGCAGGCCGATAGGTAGTTAGGATATCAAGGCCAAGTTCCAAAATGAAGGTCATTGATCGAAGGTCAAGGTCACTGGAGTCGAACATTGCTGTCGTGTTGCTGGTTGTTGGAGTGTTTTCGCGCTCTTGTTTCGTCTCTTGTTGAGTTGTTCGCTCTTTGCTGACTGTACTGACCCTTTACCGACAAGGCCTGTGTCTTGTCGTGGACCTGTCCCTAAAGTTAGGGCCCATTAGGAAGTGACAACAGTGCAAGACGGCTTTTTTCTTGCAGTAATAGAAAATCAAGGTTCCATATTTGTGTGTTTTGTTTTAATGATTCGCCGTGACTCCTAAAATTGGAGGTTTATTTGCACCGTCTCTTTGCTCTGCAGCCTTTGGGAACCTTCTCCAACGCCAGCTGTCCTAGAGTCGGCTATCTTGTACTCTTGTCACACACACACACACCCTCCCCCACCCCCTCCCATTTTGGCATTGGACATTTTCACTGAGAAGCAACGTTCTGTCATTTTTTGGGAAAGGGATAGAGTTAGGATCAGCCTAGGATTATTTTCCTAAAACTGAAAGAAGCTGACTTTTAGACCGAGGGTCGTAAGCATGAGGGGGTTACTAAAGTACAAGATTGCCGAGTACTCTTGGCTTAGGCAATTTCACTGTAAACAATTAACTATCCAGCCATCCACAATAGCTGTCTCCTCTGTTATCTGGAAGTTGTACGTAGTCGGACAGAGCAGACGGGAAAACACACACACACACACACACACACACACACACACACACACACACACACACACACACACACACACACGCATGCACGCACGCGCACGCACGCACGCACACGCACACGCACACACACACACACACACACACACATACACACACGCACGCACGCACGCACGCACACACGCACGCACACACACATACACACACACACACACACACGCCCGCACACACACACACACACACACACACGCACACGCACACACGCACACACGCTCGCACGCACGCACACACACGCACACACACACACACACACACACACACACACACAAACACACACACAAGCACGCGCACACACACAGACACACACGCACGCACACGCACACGCACGCACACGCACACGCACGCACACGCACACACACACACACACACACACACACACACAGATACGCACCCTCCCCCCCCCCCCCACACACACACACAGGCTATGCATACTGACCGTGCATAGAAACTTTGGAGGAGTTGGAGGAGGAGCGAGGAAAACAGTTGGAGTGTGTGTACAGAGAGAGATGACTGGAGGCAGGAAGTTAAAGAGGCGTGAAAATGGTGGAGCCAGAGCTGTTGGTCAATGAGATGGAAATTACCAGGTCTGCAAGCCAGGTCTGGCTAGCTAACACGCCAGCGAGCTGCCTAGTAAAGCTATTATATAGCCTCTGGCCATGGCCTTAGGGCCTAGAGCAAGCACATCACAGTCTTTGTGTGGACAAAATACCCACCATAGCATAGGCTAGACTTGCTTCACTTTGCCTTTACTCTCCGTCTCAGCCGCTGTCTCTGTATCTCTGACTCGGTCTGCAGGACTCTTTTTACAATCTGTATTATTATTATATTCAATCAGGAGTCATGCTAGCAATAGCGTTTTCACAGTGTGCCCTGCCCAGTTCCAGCCTTTGCTATAAATGGACCCTGCCTGTTTTTAAAAGAGACACTGGGATTTTAGAAGACGTTCTTTTTCTTCGGTCATATAGTGGATTATCCCACTCCTCCTTTTCCCCTTCCTCCTCCTCCTCCTCCTCTTCCTCCCCCCCCCCCCCCCCCCCCCCCCCCGCGTTTTTATCACCCCTCCCCCTGCACCCGTTCCTTATTAGTGTCCTGTACCCCATGCTGGTTCCTAGTATAATAGGACTGCACTCGAAAACCTGGTTCGCCCTCCCCCTCCGAGGGGGTTTGGGATGGGTGGGGGGTCAAAGACTCTAAAAGGGTAAGATGGGCTACGTAAGAGTTACGGCGAGCCGGGCTGATAGAGTTATCGTTAGTGGGGTAGTTATCCAAAGTATAACTGACTCATGAAAAGATAACTCTCTCAGCTTTGAAAAAAAGAGTTAATGTAACCTAAATGTGTCACGTTTAAAAGGGACATAACCAGTGTTTCTGTCCTCATTACTCATATAGGGAAAAGGGACCGGATGTTAGTCTTTCTTTTCAGTGTCTTTGGGGGGGGGGGGGGGGGGGGGGGGGGGGGGGGAGGGGGTTCCTTTACTTTCCCTTCATTTGCTTTCATGAAATATTACCATCACCTTGCCATAATTATAACACATTTTCGATTTGTTTTTTGGCTCTCTGCCGCGAGTTGGATTTTGTGTTTGTTATTAATTAAATTTAAGTATCATTCTATGATGCCACCCTGTAATTGAGTTTTCAATTAGATCACCTATAGCCTTTTTTATTTAATTTATTTGTTCATTTCTGTAGTTTCATTTTCAGTAATCTTTTATTTTATTTTTGCGATTCCTTCTGTATTTGGTTTGTTATTAATATTAATTATCACTGCTAGAATATTTTCGCTTTTTGTTCTTAATGTTTTGATTTCTTATTACCTGTGCTTCTTTTACCGTTTCTAAAAGAATGTAAGTTCACGCTGAGTGCCTCTTAGCGGTGTGTCTTCATAATGTTTTCAAACCTTCAAAATAATCATTATACTGTCACTGATCTCATTTCATTTAATGCTTTGCTTTAGCTTAAGGTACTAAAAAGATAATAACCATTGCTCTCTCTCTCTCTCTCTCTCTCTCTCTCTCTCTCTCTCTCTCTCTCTCTCTCTCTCTCTCTCTCTCTCTCTCTCTCTCTCTCTCTCTCTCTCTCTTCCCCTTTCTAATGCCCTATTTTTGTACTCCCAGTTCTGTAGGAACTGGAGTAGCCCACATTATAATGGGAACGAGGACTGTGCGTTTATGTCTGTCGTGTGTATATACACATATGTGTGCAAGCCATATCAACGTAACCCATATGAATCCGATTTGAATATTACCAAGACACTGATTATTTCAAAGATAATGGATGGATTTGAACCAACGTTGGTCTGGTGAACACGTGTCTTCAGATGATTTTATAAATAAAATAATAAGCTACTGGGTATTGCCATAGGAAGTATCTTACCATAATAAAAACAAAACCACAATAATTCGAGTCCAAAATTATCTCCATTGACATTCACCAGTAACTTGGAATACTGTCTGTTATGGTTCTGTCATCCTGGTTGTTTTTTCTCTCTCTCTCTCTCTCTCTCTCTCTCTCTCTCTCTCTCTCTCTCTCTCTCTCTCTCTCTCTCTCTCTCTCTCTCTCTCTCTCTCTCTCTCTCTCTCTCTCTCTCTCTCTCTCTCTCTCTCTCTCTCTCTTTACCGTCGTAACAGGCCCACTCTTTGCCAATCTCCCTGTCTCTTTGTCTCTTTGTCTGTCTGTCTGTATGTCCTGTCTGTCCCCGCAGGTTTGACTTCACTCTTTCCTACTGGTCCATTCCGGGGATCAGTCTATACCATGGTGTCAGGACGAGTCTGCGCTTGGCGTGCACACACGCACACTGTCTTTACTTACCCGATTACACCCCAGGGCACTAGTAGCATCCTCCAACCCTCTCCAGCCTCCCCACCACCATCCTCACGCCCCAGGCATCACCCCCCCACACACACACACACACCCGACGTTTCACCCGTAATAGGTGGCGTATCGATTCGTCTTGTTGTAGTTCATCCTATGACGATGGGGCCTTTATGCAAGTTCGAGCCCGATGCTTTACGCACGAACCTATGGCAGTAAAACAGTCTCTTATTACAGGGGCTATATTTGTAGATTTTGCAAAAGCATTTGACACCATTGATCATAACCTTCTCCAAAGAAAGCTAACTCTTTATGGTCTGTCAACAGAATAGGTTAGTCTCATATCATCTTTTCTATCCAACAGGCGGCAATTGGTCCATCGGGACTGTAAATCAACCTCATTAATATCAGTAAAGTATGGTGTGCCTCAGGGCTCAGTCTTGGGTCCCAATCATTTCATATGATATTTATATAAATTATTTACCTTTACCCATCTCCTGTCCCTGTGAACGTTTTGCCGATGACACTACTTTACACGACAAGAACAAGACTGCTGACTTAGTACTTACCAACCTACAAAATGACGTGAACAACTCAGTGACATGGACTGAATATAACCACTTGGCCCTTCATCCTAAAATATCAAAGCTTATGCTAATTACCACAAGACAAAAGCGACAAAACATAAAGTCTGATTTACCAAAAATTAAAGTACATGACAAGTTTATAGAAGAAGTGGACTCGCATACTATTCTTGGTCTGGGGTTGACCACAATCTTTCTTGGTCGTACCATGCCTCTATTCTCACTCGCAGGTTATCTAAAAAAAATATTTCAACTCAACAGAATCAAGCACTTTTTTGATATTCACACCAGAAAACTCTTCTTTCATGCATATATTCAGCCTGACATTGATTATGTGTCAACTTCTTGGGATCAAGCAAGCACAAACTGTCTAAGACAGTTATAAATTATTTCCAAACGTGCAATGAAACTAATTCTTCTTAAATCATCAACACTACAAATTTCTGATTATAGAACCATTAACATACTTCCCTTATACTCCAAATGCCAATTTAATAAGGGTGTGTTTATGTATACAATTTTAAATGGACTCGCACCTCCTTATCTATGTCAAAGGTTTCCTGTAACTCAGGTGCGGAATAAAGAAACCATACTTCTCCCCCGACCTAGAACCGACTTATTTATGTCATCATTGACATACTCAGGTGGATTAAAACTAAAAACACATTGCTGTCATTTAAAATATGCTTTCATAAATAGTATTCGAAAGGTTATAACAGCTCATGTCTTCCCTATTCTAAACTATAATCCTAGTAAGTGCGCATGTCTGTAGCTTATGCTCCTCTTATCTTTTATATTTCATGTTGTCTTTGTTCTTTGGATTTGTTACATTTGATTGTTACATTGTTTACGTTTGAACCATTTGAGTTTCTTTTGTAATGTATTTATTTATTCACTTCATATGACATTATTTTAGAGGACCTGATGACAAGAAGCAATTATTTATGCTTACTCAGTTTATCCTCATTAAAAAGTTCGAGTTCGAGTGCTCTCTCTCTCTCTCTCTCTCTCTCTCTCTCTCTCTCTCTCTCTCTCTCTCTCTCTCTCTCTCTCTCTCTCTCTCTCTCTCTCTCTCTCTCTCTCTCTCTCTCTCTCTCTCTCTCCCCCTCCCCCTCCAACGGAGAAAAGGTATCGTAATAAAGCAATGACATCTTCGTTAAAAAAAAAAAAAAGCCGCAATATGAAAACGGTGATGTGGGAATTGGTGATTCGTGAAGCTACACCCTGATGACTCCCTTCCCTCGGAACTTTCCCACATACTTTTTAGCCCCACCCACCCCTAGGGCTTCTTTGCTCAGTACAATGCGGTCACCGTAGTACGATACGATAAGAGAGAGGGAGTGTGTAAAATGGTAGGGATGGTGGTTGCGGCTCGTGGGGCGGATGGTGTGTGTGTGTGTGTGTGCCAGCGTTGGGGGGCGGGGGGGGGGGGGGGGGGGGGGGTATGATACCGAAGAGATGAATGGATCAGTCCCAGAAAAGAGGCTTTGGAATGTAATGGCTGTCTGGAAGATTATTTTTTTTCAGACAGGATTTCAGTTTCAGTTTTGATCAAGAAAGCGTCACTGCGTGCGCCCGAGACCATCATAATCATCATCATCATCATATAGTAAAAAGCCAACTGTCCGTGTGTGTGTGTGTGTGTGTGTGTGTGTGTGTGTGTGTGTGTGTGTGTGTGTGTGTGTGTGTGTGTGTGTGTGTGTGTGTGTGTGTGTGTGTGTGTGTGTCTGAAACACGAAACGGGCCTTATAACTCCGCCGTTTTTCGACCGAATCGCTTCAAATTTGCTGTGAGCCCTAACGGGGCGATGGCAACGGCAACCGAGGCGGCCGTATCATTTGCGCGGTTTCGCAAATGCGCGAAACGCGCATCCGCCGGCCTCTCGGCGCCCGTATCTCCGGCGTTTCTGGGCCGATTGCCTTCGAATTTGGCAGGAAAATGACCGGGGCCGGGGACTATCCGTGTGCCAAACCGGAAGCGAATCGGTTCAGAAACACGCGCGTAGACGCTGCTTCACCTTTTCACGAATAACTCCGCCGTTTCTTAACCGAATCGCCTCAAATTGGCTGTCAGGCTTGCTATGGCCCGGGCAAAGCATGGCAGGAAATGTGAACAGCATCCGTTCATAAATGCGCGCGATATGCACCAATTTACAGTTTTGCTCACTAGGCGAAACGACATATGTCCAAACGTGCTGTTATTAAAGGGGGGGGGGACTGCTGTGGGCATGAGACCATGGTTCACACGTGCTGGGGTGACGAGTAGGTCAGCCAGCTGGTTATGGGTGGGGTAGGGGGTGGGTGGGCGGGCGGAGGGATGGTGGGGGGGGGGGGGGAGTGGAGATTACAAGGGGATGACACTACACGTATCTGTATTATTTAAAAAATCGGGACTTTACTGGTTTAGCACTGCCTCCGGGCATTGCCTCCAGTATTGTTCAATACTGCCATGGGGTTCAAACTGCCACGGGAATTAACTGCCACGGGGCGATTGCTAGTACTGGTAAAATGTAATGTCATGTCACATCGGATGAGCTATGACACGATGTGATACTCTACCGTAGTAAGCAGGTACTAGGTAGTGCAAAAAGTACAGAAGAGGGTACAAGTTCACGGAGAGAGAGAGAGAGAGAGAGAGAGAGAGAGAGAGAGAGAGAGAGAGAGAGAGAGAGAGAGAGAGAGAGAGAGAGAGAGAGAGTGTGTGTGTGTGTGTGTGTGTGTGTGTGTGTGTGTGTGTGTGTGTGTGTTTGTGTGTTGGTGTGGGTGTGGGTGTGCGTGGGAGAGGCAATGAGAATTGGACAATTTCAGAGAGAGCGAGAGAGAAGAGAAGAGAGAGAGAATTTGATAAGAGAGACCAGAGAGAGAGAGAGAGAGAGAGAGAGAGAGAGAGAGAGAGAGAGAGAGAGAGAGAGAGAGTCCAAAATGCATTTTATTATAAAAAGAAATCCATAGGTAGTTTCACCTTTGTTTTGTGATGATACTAGCTAAGCTGTAGCAATTACAGTTACGATACAAGCTCAAACAACTTTGCGTGCAAAACAAACGTTTTTGTTGCTTAACATTTAAGGCAGTAAAAGGTGCATACATCTTGGCTCTTCACCGTCCTTGGTATTTCGTTGTTCCTTGCAGCGGACCTAACGTACTTTCCCTAGTGATCTATCAATCTATCTCACTTTTTAACTCATTCGCATCGCAACGATTTTGAATTATTACAAAAACTCACAAATCACTCCAGCCATACACACAAACAAAACAGACATAAACAAAAGGAGAAATGAAAGAAGATTACGGGGTTTTACTTCAGGTTTAGACATAGGGAAGTGGTAGATCAGACTTGTTTATACATCAGACTTTATATAGAAAAACTCTCTACACCGATTGGTTTCCCCACAACAGCCACCACAAAAGCAAAGTCAGAGGCAAAATGGTGGTCTAAGGGAGTGAAGCGAGTTTAGAAGTGACCAATGTATGGTGTGTACACAGATTTACTTCCCTTGAAGCAAATGTTTCAAATTGACAGCTGTCTATTAATTCTGGACATATATGGCCGGAACGACTTGAATGAGTTACCCACGATGATCCAGGCTAATCTTTGCACCAATGAGTAGTACACAGTTCTCGACCCCAACACTGGGATGGATACATTGCTTATTTTTAATCACAATATTTGTTTGATGTCATTACAAAAACAAGGATTATTTTAACTTTCTTTATGCGTTTTTATGTGCGACCATTATCATCTCCATTCTTTCCTCCCCGCACCCCCCTCCCCAGCTTTATCCCATTTTGCTGTTTTGTTTATTTTTATTAATCCATACGTACAGCTTGTCAGTAACCACCCAGCAACATTACAAGGATGGAAATGTCACCTCGTATTGACTGACACTGTTATTGGTACTGTTCTCTTTATTTATGCATGCTTATAGCAGTGTATGTTATGGCTAATTGTTGTGCATTTTGTTTTTGTATCTTCTGTTTCATTTTAGACACATCCTTTCTGCACTCCCAATCTCTCTCTCTCTCTCTCTCTCTCTCTCTCTCTCTCTCTCTCTCTCTCTCTCTCTCTCTCTCTCTCTCTCTCTCTCTCTCTCTCTCTCTCTCTCTCTCTCTCTCTCTCTCTCTCTCTCTCTCTCTCTCTCTCTCTCTCTCCTCTCTCTCTCTCTCTCTCTCTCTCTCTCTCTCTCTCTCTCTCTCTCTCTCTCGCTCTCTCTACCCTTTCACACGTTTTATTATCGTCTTGGGACGTGCAGTGTTCCAGACGTGGCACAATAGCGGAAGAAAAAAGCAAACAGACAAGGCTGTCATTTTTAAATGATGAAAATAATAAACCGTTGTTTTTTGTTTTTGTCCGTCACCGAAGGTGAACGGACATTGCGATGGGTTGTTTTAAAAAAAAAAAAAAAAAATAATTTTCCTCTGTCTGTCCCAAGGATATCTCCCGAACCGCTTGACCGAATCGCGTCAAATTTTGTGTGAAGGTGTGCCTCCTTAATAGGAAGAGATCGGCGCAAACCATTTTGCCGTCGTGACCTTGACCTTGACGTACGACCTTGAAAACCGAAAATCTATTTTTAGCCATATCTCGGGCACCGATCGACATAGGATGTTGAAACTTGGTATGAAGGTGGTTTGGCTTATGCCCGTTCTGATGATGGCATACCGATCAAGGTCAAAAAGATCGCTGGAGCCTGAAAATCGGAGGGTCATTTGTTTCTCCTTCTGTCTGTCCCAAGGATATCTTTCGAACGGGTTGACCGAATCACGTCAATTTTTGTGTGCTGGTGTGTCACTATGAGAGGAAGGCATCCGCGCAAACCATTTTGCCGTCGTGACCTTGACCTTGACGTACGACCTTGAAAACCGAAAATCTTTCAGGGGCCATAACTCCCACACCGTTAGTGTTAGAGTCTTCCAATTTGGCATGCAGGTATTTTGGCGTATGCCCGTTCTGATGGTGGCATACTGATCAAGGTCAAGGTCACGGTCCGGGAGATCGTAGGCCTTGAAAGTGGTAGGGGTCTACAAATTGGGTTTTCAGCCATATTTTCCACATTTGTACTTAACAGAAGCGCTTCATATTGTGTCTGGTAGAGTAGAAAACATCCGAGCATACATTATCGCCATGCTGACCTTGACCTTGACGTGTGACCTTGAAAACCGAAATTTCCTTCTTTGCGCTATATATTATTGTCCTAGCTGTATCTCGTGAACTACAAGACATAAGCTCTTCAAATGTTGTGTCAGGATGTGGATGAATGAAAATGTGTTTTAACGTCCTCCAGAGAGAGAGAAAGAGGGGGGGAGAGAGAGAGAGAGAGACAGACAGACAGACAGACAAACAGACAGACAAAGACACACACAAAGAAAGACAGACAGACAGAGAGACATAGACAGAGAGCAAAGAGGACAACTGCTGTTCCAGTTGGATGAATAAAATTTGTTTAACGTCCTCCGCCCCGGAGCAGGCACAGAGGCAGACAGAGAGAGAGAGAGAGAGAGAGAGAGAGAGAGAGAGAGAGAGAGAGAGAGAGAGAGAGAGAGAGAGAGAGAGAGACAGATAGACAGACAGAGACAGAGAGAGAGAGAGACAGACAGAGAGAGAGACACATAGGCATACAGATACATGAGACACATAGAGAGAGATAGACAAAGACAGAGAGAGAGAAAGACAGACAGAGAGAGAGAGAGAGAGAGAGAGACAGACAGACAGACAGACAGAGACAGACAGAGACAGAGACAGACAGAGACAGACAGACAGCGAGACATAGGCCCTACAGACCCTACAGACAAAGGCAGAGAGAGAGAGGGGGGGGGGGACAGAGACAGAAAGCGAGAGAGAGAGACACAGACAGACAAACATACACAGAGAGCCCACCCACAGGGAGGCGATAGAAGATCAAAGCAACCGTAAGACACTCGGCCATTACGGCACGGGGAACGGGAAACGGTGAGCGGCAGACATGTCCGTCACTAGCAATGCCACGCACTTGCGACACGCCGTAGCATAATTGTCCGTCACCGTAGGTGATGGGACTTTGCAGTGGTCTGGTTTGTATTTTTGTTTTTGTCCGTCACCATAGGTGATCGGACTTTGTGGTCGTCTGGTTTGTATTTGTCCGTCAAAATAGGTGATCGGACTTTGCATGGGCTGGTTCGTTTTTTTGTTTGTTTGTTTTTCTGTCTGTCCCAAGGATATCTCCCGAACCGCTTGACCGAATCGCGTCAAATTTTGTCTGCTGGTGTGTCACCATGAGAGGAAGGCATCCGCGCAAAATGTTTCGCCGTCGTGACCTTGACCTTGGCTTACGACCTTGAAAACCGAAAATCTTTAAGGGGCCATAACTCCCACACCGTTGGTGTTAGAGTCTTCCAATTTGGCATGTAGGTACTTTGGCTTATGCCCGTTCTGATGGTGGCATACTGATCAAGGTCAACGTCACAGTCCGGGAGATCGGTAGGCCTTGAATGTGGTAGGGGTCTACAAACTGGGTTTTAAGCTTTATTTTCCACATTTGTGCTTGACAGAAGCGCTTCAGATTGTATACTGTATACCCTAGAGTAGAAAACATCCCATGCATAAATTATCGCCATGCTGACCTTGGCCTTGAAGTTTGACCTTGAAAACCGAAATTTCCTTCTTTGCGCTATGTATTTCTTCTTCAAGCTGTATCTCGTGAACTAGAAGACAGAATCCCTTGCAATTTTGTGTCAGGATGTGACACTCGACGGGGTGTCGCAA
>CM065695.1:20609467-20621967 GCA_017654935.2 Phymorhynchus buccinoides | reverse complement strand
TGATAGCAATCGCCCCTGGCAGTTAACTCCCGTGGCAGTTTTAACCCCGTGGCAGTTTTAACCCCGTGGCAGCTATCTCCTCCCTACACCTACCCCCTCCCCACATTTACTTGCTTGGAACGTAGATGACACACTTGTTTGCTATTGTGGCTTTCAACAGACAGCCAGTCTCAAAGTTTTACATTTCCAAGAAGAAGGCAGCATTTCACCTTCCAAGAAAATGGATCACAAATGTGTAAGGTCTTTCTTTTCAGGGGGGGGGGGGGACAGATCTTGACCTATCGCAGAAAGAGTGTTTCATAATCATTTCGACTTTGACCTCGCCCGCGCAGAGAGAGAGAGAGAGAGAGAGAGAGAGAGAGAGAGAGTAGTACTTCTTCTTCTTCTTCGTCTTCTAAGTTCTTGTTCTTCGGTCGTTCAGGCATGTTTCTGTCAATTACGAACGTAGATGCATCATGCTGCTGTTATGCGCCTAAGTAAGAATAATTAGGCCCAGCATGTCTGACTTCGGGTAGAGGAAATCTTTTTGAAAGTATTTGTTGAAAACAGGCAGGAGAATTTTTGTCAATTACGAACGTAGATGCATCATGCTGCTGTTATGCACCTAAGTAAGAATAATTAGGCCCAGCATGTCTGACTTCGGCTGGAGGAAATCTTTTTGAAAGTATTTCTTGAAAAAAGGTAGGAGAATGGACCGGAAAGGCAGAACGATAGTAGATAACAGCATGCAAAGGGGAAAGGCAGAATGAAAGAGACTGACAGATTAGAAGTAGTTATAAGCACATAACTTCCAGAAACACTGGTTGTGTCCCTTTTAAACATCTTTATGAAATAACACGTCGATAGGCCAGTTGAATTCTCCGTTCAAATTCCAATCTGAGTCTTTGCATAGCCGCCACTGTGAACTACCCCACTAATGATAACTCTATCAGCCAGGCTCACCGTAACTCATAAGTAGTCCATCTTCCCCTTTTAGAGTCTTTGGTTATGTGTGAAGTGTTGGTTGAAATTAGCGTCCTGCAAAATAAATCAGTTTATAGCGTGTGTTTATGAACGGATGGTATTGAAATTTTGCAGGACGATAGTCACTATCCCTGGTCACGCATGTTCCACATCTCGTGTCAATGTCGGGTCTGGTTACGCCGCAGTTTGTGAAAACGTGAAGCGGCCTGTCAGCGCCCATATCTCCGGCATTTCTGAATCGATTCGCTTCCGGTTTGGCACACGGATAGTCCCCGGCCCCGGTCATCTTCCTGCCAAACGCCGGAGATACGGGCGCCGAGAGGCCGGCGGATGCGCGTTTCGCACATTTGCAAAACCGCACAAATGATACGACCGCCTCGGTTGCCGTTGCCATCGCCCCATGAGGGCTCACAGCAAATTTGAAGCGATTCGGTCGAACAACGGCGGAGTTATAAGGCCCGTTTCGTGTTTCAGACACACACACACAACACACACACACACACACACACACACACACACACACACACACACACACACACACACACACACACACGGACAGTTGGCTTATTACTATATGACTAGCGCAACGACGAGTACCAGTAACGCCTAGTAACGGTAACGCCTAGTATCGGTAATGCCAAGTACTGGTAACGCAGAATACAGCAAATTTGAAGCGATTTGGTAAAGAAACGGTGGAGTTATAAGGCCCCGTTTCGCGTTGGTGCTGCTCTGAGAGTGATGCGCTCTCCCTAGTAATGGTAGCGCCTAGCAACGGTAATGCCAATTACTGGTAACGCTGAGTACAGCAAATTTGAAGCGATTTCATTAAGAAACGGCAGAGTTATAAGGCCCCGTTTCCCGTTGGCGCTGCTCTGAGAGTGACGCGCTCTCCCGATTTTCTTAAAATTTGCTGCCAGGCTTTGCCCCAGTGACAGCAAGCCTGACAGCAAATATGACGCGATTCGGTTGAAAACCGGCGGAGTTATAAGGCCCGTTTTGCATCATGCTGCTGTTATGTGCCTAAGTAATCGATTCACTTCCGGTTTGGCACATCGATAGTCACCGTCCCCAGTCATCTATCCGCCAAATTCGAAGGCAATCGGCCCAGAAACGCCGGAGATACGGGCACCGAGAGGCCGGCGGATGCGTGTTTCGCGCATTTGCGAAACCGCGCAAATGATACGGCCGCCTCGGTTGCCGTTGCCATCGCCCCGTGAGGGCTCACAGCAAATTTGAAGCGATTCGGTCGAAAAACGGCGGAGTTATAAGGCCCGTTTCGTGTTTCAGACACACACACACACACACACACAGACACACACACAGACACACACACGGACAGTTGGCTTTTTACTATATGATGATGATTACTATATGATGATAGTTGTGATGATGAATATGATGATAATGGTATGATGATGATGATGATGATGATCAAGAACGATTAAAAGTAGTAATAGTAGTAGTAGTAGTAGTAGTAGTAGTAGTAGTAGTAGTAGTAGTAGTAGTAGTAGTAGTAGTAGTAGTAGTAGTAGTAGTAGTAGTAGTAGTAGTAGAAAAAGAAGAAGAAAAAGAAGAAGATGATGATGATGATGAATAATGTGATGATGTTGATGATGATGATGATGATGATGATGATGATAATGATGATGATAAAGTACTGTTATTGTGGTTTTATTATCTGTTTGCCGTTGTTGTTATTTACAGTCGTAGTTGTTGTATCTGTATTGAGAAATCGCTACCTCCCATTTGATAATTCATTGTCTCTGGTATCTCGTACCCAAGTGTCTCGTTCTTAGTTCGACCTTTAACGTTTACGTGTATAAAGATCGTTAAAGACAGAGAACAAAAGAAAACACAAAGACTTCAAAACACATACACTGTGACGCAGCCAACAGGAAACAGGTGGTGAGATTGTCAGAAAGGTGCAATGAATAAGCTCGCAGATACAGAGAGAGTAGAGGCAGTTTGGGCACTAACTGTCAAAGGAAATCACAAAGAAAAAGAAGAAAACTCGATAAATAAAGACAGGGAAAAGAGCACGATGAAGGTCACAGAGAGAGGGGGGGGTTGTGAGAGAGAGATGAGAGAGAGAGAGAGAGAGAGAGAGAGAGAGAGAGAGAGAGAGAGAGAGAGAGAGAGAGAGAGAGAGAGAGAGAGAGAGAGAGAGAGAGAGAGAGAGAGAGATCATAATACGAATATGAATGTTTTATTGAGGTAAAAAGGATAAGCTACAATAGCTTCTTTGCACCTTGCCCTCTCACTCACACATTCATATTATGCATCAAGCAAGACAATTTGACATAATCAAGTAAAACAAAAATTGGCACATGAAATAATTGAAAAATAATCGAAAATGGGAATTAAAAGCAAACATGGCTAATAATTAACAACTAGCGCAACGCCTAGTACCGGTAACGCCTAGTACCGGTAACGCCTAGTACCGGTAACGCCAAGTACCGGTAACGCTGAGTACCGGTTTCGCCGGGTCCGCGAACTATTATATTATTACTTTTGTCTCTCTCCCTCCTTCCATCTTCTTCTCTCATCCCGTTCCACCCCGTCCCTTGCTAAAGTAATCTCCGCTCTCACTCTGTGAATAGCGGGATATTGTACCTCGCTAAAGTAATCTCCGCTCTCCAACCCTTTTCTTGCCCCCGCGCGCGCAGTACTGAGTTCTGTCTGTGTAAACTGTTTGTTGTGGACGGGTTGAAATGCCGGGTCCGCGCAAATGTAAATTGGCTCATATCGCGCACGTTTATGAATGGATGCTGTTGAACCTTTTGCACCAAGATAGTCACTATCCGTGGTCATGCACGTTCCAAATTTCGAGTCAATGTCGGGTCTCGTTTCGCCGCGGTTTGTGAAAAGGTCAAGCAGCGCATATCGCACGCGTTTATGAATCGATTCGCTTCCAGTTTGGCAAACAGATAGCCACTGTCCCCGGTCATCTACCTTCCAAATGTGAAGGCAATCCGTCCAGAAATACCGTAGATACGGGCGCCGAGGGGCCGGTGGATACGCTCTTAGCGCATTTTCCAAACCGCGCAAATGACATGGCTGCCTTAGTTGCCGTTGCCATTAGGGCTGATAGCAAATTTGAAGCAATTCTGTCAAAAAACGGTGGAGTTATAAGGCACAGTTCTGTGTTTCACATGGACGGACGGACGGATAGTTGCCTTTTAATATAATGATGGTGAACTTGAATTGGTGGTTTAAATTGAGTACGAAGAAAGGGAATTAATTCTGAGACAATGACATTTTTTCGGAATAGTACCACTTTTAAGGAAGAAAAACAAAAAACAAGATCAGATGGAAATATGAGAGAGAGAGAGAGAGAGAGAGAGAGAGAGAGAGAGAGAGAGAGAGAGAGAGAGAGAGAGAGAGAGAGAGAGAGAGGTATAAGAATCTAGGCATAAATTTACTGTTTGTTGTACAACTCATTAATTAAGATTACTGATGAACACGATTGTCCATTAGGAACTTGTGATAAGATTTACGAAAGGAAGATACCCTAGTTTTCTTTTTTTATATCATCAGGGAGGTCGTTCCACAATGTACCACCTGATAATGTAAGGGATGCTTTATACAGATCTGTTCTGTGGCGGAGCATTATTAATTTACTACCTGATAATGTAAGGGATGCTTTATACAGATCTGTTCTGGGGCGGAGCATTATTAATTTACTACCTGATAATGTAAGGGATGCTTTATACAGATCTGTTCTGGGGCGGAGCATTATTAATTTACTACCTGATAATGTAAGGGATGCTTTATACAGATCTGTTCTGGGGCGGAGCATTGTTAAGTTGGTTTTGCTTCGAATTGTATGGACTTTAAAATTAGTAATAAGATATGTTCGTGCTAACTTATTTATGATCTTGTACAGAAGGCTACTTTTCTTTAGTAGGCATTTCAAATCAAATATTAGAATGTTGAGTTCTTTATGGTCATTGGTTTCAAGGGAGGAGGATTTAAGGAGTATGAGTTTAAGAGAGCGTTTATATAATCTGTCAACATGTTTGAGTGTGTTTTACTAGCTGAATCCCAACATGTTGATGCATAATCAATGTCAGGTTGGAGAGAGAGAGAGAGAGAGAGAGAGAGAGAGAGAGAGAGAGAGAGAGAGAGAGAGAGAGAGAGGGGAGAGAGAGAGACAGACAGAGAGAGAGAGAGGGGGGGGGGGATAGAGAGAGAGAGAGAGAGAGAGAGAGAGAGAGAGAGAGAGAGAGAGAGAGAGAGAGAGAGAGAGAGAGAGATGGGGGGGAGAGAGACAGACAGACAGACAAAGAGTGAGAGAGGGGAGAGAGAGAGAGAGAGAGAGAGAGAGAAGAGAGAGAGAGAGAGAGAGAGAGAGAGAGAGTGAGGGAGAGAGAGAGAGAGAGAGGGGAGAGAGAGAGAGAGAGGGGAGAGAGAGAGAGAGAGAGAGAGAGAGAGAGAGAGAGAGACAGAGACAGAGAGAGAGGGGAGGGAGAGAGAGAGAGGGAGAGAGAGAGACAGAGAGAGAGAGAGGGGGGGAGAGAGAGAGAGAGAGAGAGAGAGAGAGAGGGGGAGAGAGAGAGAGAGAGAGGGGGAGAGAGAGAGAGAGAGAGAGAGAGGGAGAGAGAGAGAGAGAGGAGAGGAGAGAGGAGAGAGAGAGAGAGAGAGAGACGAGGGGGGGGGAGAGAGAGAGACAGAGAGAGATGTTTTTTAAATTGAGGGTTGAAGGGATCAGCTTGGGGCTGGAGCTTGTTTACCACCTTTCCCTCACCCTGTATCAACAGTCATAGCTATATGCACTAATCATATATCATCAAATATGACATTAAGAAGAATAAAAACAAGTAAAAAGAAGGGAACAGAGAGTGGGAGAGAGAGGAGGGAGGAGAGAGAGAGAGAGAGAGAGGAGAGAGAGAGGGAGGGAGAGAGGGGGGAGGGGGGCGTGGCGAGAGAGAGTGACATAGAGAATTTCTGAGATGACGAAGGGGTCTATAATTATGTTCATGGTATTTGCAAGCTTTGTATCTTGCGAAATCGGGTTGTCGGCAGAAAAAGGTCTTCTGTAGAAAAAAAGAAAAAAGAGACATATCTCTGTCTGTTTATCTGTCTCTCTGTCTTTTGTTCTGTTTTCATGTGTCTGCGTGCACGTCTCTGTGTGTCTTTCTGTCTGAGCAAGTGCTTTTGTGTCCTTGGTCATTTATTTGTTGGTCTGCCTGTCTGTCTATATTACTGCATGTCTCTCCCTCTCTCTCTCTTATTTTCTCTCTAACCCCCTTCTCCCCCCCCCTCTCTCTCTCTCTCTCTGTCTCTCCTGTCTCTCTCTCTCTCTCTCTCTCTCTCTCTCTCTCTCTCTCTCTCTCATCTTTGGGAAGCACAAGGAGTTGGTAGTAGAAAAGCATTCTTGACAGTATTAAAACAAAGATTTATAGATTGTTTTCAACAAGATTGGCATGCAAGCTTAGAGTCGCACACTTTTTATTATGTGTATGCATCCTTTAAGCAAACGTTTACTTTAAGTACCCATTTGTGTGAAATTGTGAATATCAAAGTACGAAACACTTTGTCAAGCTTTAGAATTGGCATGTCCCCTTTGAATTGTCACTTTTTGCAGTTTAAAATTGACCCAAATAGAAATGTATATTGTCCTTTTTGTAATCATATTCCTGAGTCAGAAATCCACTTTTTGTTTGCTTGTCCCATGTATGACACCCTTCGAAGAGAACTTATTCCAAAAAAGTATTATAACAATCCTTCTATGTTTAAATTTGTGTTATTATTTTCTTGTACAAACAAAAGTATTGTAAGAAAAGTGGCTGTTTTTATCTTTAAAGCTTTGAAAGTTCGGCAAGATTTACGTAATGTTTTGTAATGTCAATTTAATAATGTAATGTCAATTTGTTGTTTTTTGTCGTCACACTCACTCCATTGTATGGGCATGGCCTAACAATTAAAAATGTCCTGACTCCTGACTCCTGACTCTCTCTCTCTCTCTCTTTATTTCTGTGTCTTTCTGTATATCTGTTTCTTGCTTCTTTCCTTTCCGTCTCTTCTCTCTTCTTTTCTCTCCTCTCTTTTCTCTAGCTTTTATGTCCCAGTCTCTCTCTCCCTCTCTCTCTCTTTCTCTCTCTCCGTCTCTCTCTCTCTCTCTCTCTCTCTCGCTCTCTCTCTCTCTCTCTCTCTCTCTCTCATATGTCTCTCTTTCATCTGACTCTCTCTTCTCTATCTCGTCTTTGTCTACTCTCTTTCACTTCTCTCTTTATCCCTCTCATTCCGGGGCTAGTGGCCTAAAGAAATAAGCCATTGTTCATGTTCGTTGTTCTCTCTCTCCCCTCTCTCACCCACGTCTCTTCATTCCGTTCATTAAGTTAGATTCTCTCACTCCTGCTCTTAATTGGAAAGGAACTGGAATTGGAATGAGAAAAACAAATCGGGTTAGGAATAAAAATGAGTAATCAAGGATGCTTTCACACACACACACACACACACACACACACACACACACACACACACACACACACACACACACAACCACACACACACACACACACACACAACAACACACACAACACACACACACACACACCACACACACACACACACACACACACACACACACACACACACACACACACACATATATATATATATATAATGGTTTTTTAGATGTAGATTTTTTTTATCTTGCTTGTTTGTGTTTTTTAAGTGTGAACGTTTTATATACATAATATTATGTATAGCAGACAAAAATAAAGAAAACACAACAAATGGAAAATAACTGTTAAAACATTTATTAAAATTGCAAATATTTCGAGACCATTGTCTCTTCCTTGGTGCAAAGCCTCCAAATGCCCGCAATACTAGTCACACTCCAAGAAAAAAAACCCACAGTAGCAGTGATAAGAATTGAAGACGTACAGCAAATTGTTTTTAAAAAAACATTGAGAATAAAGATTCGATTATCTCGTGCACATGTATAGCTAATGCGCACGCGCGCGTGTGTGTGTATGTGTGTGTGTGTGTGTGTGTGTGTGTGTGTGTGTGTGCGTGTGCGTGTGCGTGCGTGCGCGTGCGTGCGCGTGCGTGGCGTGTGACTGTGTGCTTCTCTATTAATGCCTGTGTGTGTGCGCAATAACGTAGCTCATGAACTTTGATTTCTCTTGCAATTTTGTTTCTTTTCTTATAATATTGTAATATTGTTTCAAATGTTGTGGTTATGAACAGGGCTTTGTTTAAATAATAATTATTTTATGTATATTTGATTTGATTGTAGTGAGTCTTATGTGTATAATGACTTATTTGTGTTTTATTGTCTATGTAAAGCGCTTTGAGCTCCCCGCAAAGGGAGTAAAGCGCTATATAAATGTTCAGTATTATTATTATTATATCATTAGTAGAGGCTAGAATCAAGTATAAAATAGCTTGCCTTTGTTTCGGTGCTGTTCACTCCTCTGGTCCCGTCTATCTCTCCGAACTAGTAACTGTCTACTTACCTGCTCGCTCCCTACGTTCTTCCTCTGACTGCTGCACACTCAAGGTTCCTCGGGTCCACACGAAATCTTTTGGTGAACGATCCTTCTACTATTTAGCACCTCACTTATGGAATTCCCTCCCACAACATGTCCGCTCATCTGACTCTATTTCCGCCTTTCGCTCTGCCCTTAAAACTCACTTGTTTCGGACATATTATGATTGATTAGTGTTTGTTTGTGAGTGTGGTGTGTGTGTGTGTGTGTGTGTGTTTGTGTGTGTGTGTGTGTGTAGGGGGGGGGGGGGGTCAGTTTTATTGCAGAAATCTTGTAAAAAAAAATTATTTACAATTATTTTATTATTCGTATTTTGTATGTAGAATGTCTACGTCTTGTAAACTTTAAATGCTTGTAAATGAGGTAGAAGGGTATTTTTGTTTTTGCAAAATTTGTCTATTATAATTAGTCATGTAATTGGTATGTCGATGGCAGTATGATTTTATTTCAAGTTGCAGTATTGTATTCAAACTTGATTGGGAATGTGAATGTGGTCTCTATGTTTCTTCTTAGAATGTTCATATTGTAACTATTTTACTTTGTATAATTAATTGTGTGCGAGTGTGCGTGTGCGCATGCATGTGTGTGTATGTATAATGTGTGTGTGTGTGTGTGTGTGTGTTGTGTGGGGTGTGTGTGTGTGTGTGTGTGTGTGTGTGTGTGTGTGTGTGTGTGTGTGTGTGTGTGTGAGTGTGTGTGTGTGTGTGTGTGAGTAAGGAAGTAAGAGAACGTTGTGTGTAGGCATCGTGCTTATTTTACTTTCTAATGATTAATTATTTGTTTGCCTTTAAATTTAATGTTCTTGTTATCAATGTAAAGCGCACTGAGCTCATGTGAGAAAGAGCGCTATATAAATTCCCATTATTATTATTATTATTATTATTATTAATGTTTCACATACACACCCTTCTAAGCATATACATGTAGATTTGAAATAAAATCTCAGTATTCTGCTGTGCACCGTGCCTCTGATCTAAAGGACTTCAAAGTTGAGCATTTGAAATGCAAAACTAGTAAAATTTGATAAAAACCTTTTGTCCAAATGTCTTTATAATCGAACATTAGAATCAAGACCAGTTACAAGAACTTGTATTTTGATCTATGTTCTAAAAAACATAGAGTGCTAGTTTAGTTTTTCCTCCTTTTTAGAGGAGGCAAGACAGAGCCCAGTCCACGACAGCTGTTCATATATACATATATATATATATACTAGCGCAACGCCCCGTACCGGTAACGCCTAGTACCGGTAACGCCTTGTACAGGTAACGCCAAGTACCGGTACCGCTGAGTACCGGTTTCGCCAGGTCCGCAAAATATGATATTTTTACTTTTGTGGCTGAAAATACAATTTTTTTACCCCTACCACTTTCAAGGCCTACCGATCTCCATGACCTTGACCTTGAGCTTGATCTGTATGCAATCACCACAACAACCATAAGCCAAAGTATCTACATGCCAAGTGTGAAGTCCCTAAGACCAACGGTGTGGACGTTATAGCCACTTAAAGATTTTCGGTTTTCAAGGTCATACGCCAAGGTGAAGGTCATGACAGCAATAATTTATGCACGGATGCCTTCTCTCATGGTGACACGGAACCACACAAAACTGGAAACGATTCGGTAAAGCAGTTCGGGAGATATGCATGGGACAGTAAAACCCAATCATTAGACCCCTACCACTTTCAAGGCATACCGATTTCCCTGACCTTGACCTTGACCTTCATTGGTACGCCATCATCAGAACGGCCATAAGCGAAAGTACATCCATGCCAAGTTTCAAGACTCTAGCACCTGCGGTGTGGAAGTTATGGCCCCTTAACGATTTTCGGTTTTCAAGGTCATACACCAACGTCAAGGTCAGGACGGCAAAAAGTTTTGCACAGATGCCTTCCTCTCATGGGGACACACCACCACACAAAATTTGAAGCGATTCGGTCAAGCGGTTCGGGAGATATCCTTGGGACAGACAGAAAAGAACAAACAAACAAACAAAAAAAGGAAACAAACCCGAAGAGCTCGGATTTACTAACCCCAAGTGTGTGTGGAGCTGCGTGTGGTCCCCCCCTCCCCATGACCCCTTGGCGGATGCTTCCGAAAAGTAAGGACGGCATGACCTTCCGAGGGTGCCAAGGATGCTTGATACCAAATTTGTGTGTCGATCGGTTGAGAACTGTGGCCCCCTGAACACCTCCCCCACTCCCCCCCCCCCCACACCCGACCATCCCCCCCTCCCCCCCCCCAACCCCCCCTCCCTCCATCCCCTCCCTCATCCCCTCCCTCATACCTCCTCATCCCCTCCCTCCCCTCCCCTCAACACCCCCTCCCCCCCCTCCCTCTCCCCCCCCCACTCACAGCTCACACACACTTGCCATTAGTAAATCCCCCCCCTCCTCACGACCCCTTGGCGGAGGTTTCCGAAAAGTAAGGATGGCATGACCTTCGGAGGGTGCCAAGGATGCTTGATGCCAAATTTGGTGTCGATCGGTTGAGAACTGTGGCCGTGTATAAGGGACACACAGACAGACAGACACACACACACACACACAGACAGATTTCGAAAATATATATAAGATAAGATGAAGGTGACAGAGAGAGAGAGAGAGAGAGAGAGAGAGAGAGAGAGAGAGAGAGATAGAGAGAGAGAGAGAGACTAGTGATGATGATGATTATGATAGTGATGATGATGATGATGATGATGATGATGATGATGATCATGATAATGATAAAGGTGAGAGAGAGAGAGGGGGGGAGATAGAGAGAGAGAGGAGAGAGAGAGAGAGAGAGAGAGAGAGAGAGAGAGAGAGAGAGAGAGAGAGAGAGAGAGAGGAGAGAGAGAGACAGAGACAGAGACAGACACCAATGACGATGGTGATGATGACGGGATGATAGTGATAGTGATGATGATGACGATGATAATGATGAATCCGACGATGTTGGTGGTGACGACGATGCTTTTCAGTGTGTTAATTTGCATCAATTGTCCGAATGTTCTGTGCATTACATTGCATATTGTCTATTGTTTTGTTTTTCTTTTCTTTTGTGTATATATTTTGTGCTCGCTTGCGGGCTTTGATTTGAAATAGTGAATAAAGTGGATACACTACCATTAACCTTCATTTGTATGAAGATAGGATCAAGTGGAAAGAATGGTATTCTCTCAATGATCTGCTTTGTGTGCTAGCAAGCTCAACAAACAAACAAACCAAAACGAAAAGAAAAACCAGCAACAACAACAGCGACGACAACAAAATACCAACGCACGCACGTACGCACGCACGCACGCACGCACATACGCACATATGCACGCACGCAAGCACGCGCGCGCACGCTCACACACACAATGAGAGAGAGAGAGAGAGAGAGAGAGAGAGAGAGAGAGAGAGAGAGAGAGAGGAGGAGGAGGAGGAGGAGGAGGAGGAGGAAGAGGACATTTATGATGTGCATATTGACAGACAATTCATGCTAGCTAGGTGTATGCTACGTCAACGACCTAGCTGAATAGCAGCCGTCCCCATTACGTTTCTCTTGTCATTAGCAACTTGACCGATTCAGAATAACAACCCCGTAGTTTCTATATAATTATTCAAAACGGCCTTTCTCTAACTTGATAGAATGCAAACCTCACAGTATTATAAAAACCAACAACTGATAGAATGCAAAACTCGCAATATTATATGAACCAACAACTGATAGAATGCAAAACTCGCAATATTATATGAACCAACAACTGATAGAATGCAAAACTCGCAATATTATATGAACAACAACTGATATTATATTATATGAACCAACAACTGATAGAATGCAAACCTCGCAGTATTATATGAACCAACAACTGATAGAATGCAAACCTCCAACAGTATTATATTATATGAACCAACAACTGATAGAATGCAAAACTCGCAATATTATATGAACCAACAACTGATAGAATGCAAAACTCGCAATATTATATGAACCAACAACTGATAGAATGCAAAACTCGCAATATTATATGAACCAACAACTGATAGAATGCAAAACTCGCAATATTATATGA
>CM065695.1:20599467-20601967 GCA_017654935.2 Phymorhynchus buccinoides | reverse complement strand
GGCCAGGGAAGTTCATGGGGGTGGTTGTCGGTGAGCACCTGGGTGCCGAGTCGTAGTGTATGAGGCCCGAGCCTTGTCCTGGAGGAACACAGCGTTAAGGTCGTACAGAAGAGGGAGGACGTGTGCATCACAGAATGTCCTTAGGTATTGCTGGGCAGTTAGGCGCCCTTGCACCAGCACCTAGGGCCCTGGGGGTCCCTTTCCTAGACATTTTGGAGAACAAGGTGTGAACTCTGTTTTCACGAACTTTCACGAGATTCTACTCGCGCATGGCACATGGACATAAAGAAATGGGTTTTGTGACATTTCCAGGCACTTTGCGCGCATGCGCACATGCAGAGAGAAACTTTAATAATAATCATGACAAGGACCACCAGGTGGACACTTCCAGTAGTTTGGAGGATATGCGCGCAGCAATACGATGACGGAAAGGACCTTTGAAAAAGTATGCGTTTCTTTTTGTGGACAGTATAATTATTAGCTCTAATAACATAAATTCATGCTTGTTTCTTTCACAACCCATTGTTTCTGCGTTGGCTTGTTCCATTGATTCTGTTTTGGATTGATAGCTCCCGTAACTATAAATTTACATAACAGTAATTTTCCTGGCATACCCCTCCCTGGCTCATAATGTCGAAACCTTTGTTCTTTCTTGTTAGTGTGGATGATTAATATGTTGCGGAGTATTATTATTATTATTATTTGGGTCGATGTGAAGTCTTGTTATTTGGGTCGTATTGAGTGACATTTCTTGTGAAGAGTATTATTGATTCATTCTATCTGGAACACCTCTCTCTCTCTCTCTCTCTCTCTCTCTCTCCACTGGCTCTCTCTCTCATCTCTCTCCAAAGATCTCCTCTCTCTCTCTCTCTCTCTCCGTCTCTCATCTCCTCTCTCTCTCCTCTCTCAGTCTCTTCCAATTCTCTCCCTCCACTCTCTCTCTCTCCTCTTCTCTCGTCTCTCTCTCTCTCTCTCTCCTCTCTCTCCTCTCTCTCTCTCTCTCTCTCTCTCTCTCTCATCTCTCTCTCTTCTTCTGTCTCTGTCTCATCTCTTTCTGCGTGGTTCTCTCTCTGTGTGTTTGCCTGTCTGTCTGTCTGTCTGTCTGTCTGTCTCTCTCTCTCTCTCTCTCTCTCTCTCTCTCTCTCTCTCTCTCTCTCTCTCTCTCCTCTCTCTCTCCGGCTCTCACTATGTCTCTCTCTCCTCTCTCCTCTCTCTCCCTCTCTCTCTGTTTGTCTGTCTGTCTGTCTGTCTATATGTCTGTCTGTCTGTATGTTTGTCTGTCTGTCTGTTTGTCTGTCTATTTCTCTGTCTCTCTCTCTCTATCTGTCTCTCTCTCTCTCGGTATAAATAGTTCCCCCGCCTTCTGGAAGATCTGTGCCTGTAACTTCTAATATGTCACTCTCTTTGCTTCTGCCTTTCCCCCTTGCTTACTGTCATCTACTATATTTCTGCCTAACTGATCCATTCTCCTGCCTTTTCTCCAAGACACTCTTATACAAATTATTTAGCCGAAGACGGACATGCTGTGTCTAACTACTTCTTAGTTAGGCGCATAACGGCAGCATGACGCATCTTCGCAGGAGGGTGTATGAGTGATCAAAGAAGATCTCTGTCCCTTTTAATTGTTTCTGTCTCTCTGTCGCACCAGGAATGGTATTGTACTATAATTATACCGATCATCAAGAGAGGTAAAGAAAGCTGCCAAGAGTGGGATATAAAATCATAACTTCACATAGCATCCTTATCATTTGCGTATCATTAGCCCATATGCTTAGTGCACGTGCGAAAAGGGTGTAAGAATACACCGTTGCTAAGAAACTTGACGTCACAGTTATTTATCTTCACATAGCATTTTTACCATTACCGTCTTGTAATAATATAAAGCTGGACCCAGAATTTGACAAGCTGTGCAGTGCTACCCCAAGGATTCATTACAAAATGTAATGCTGGTACACAACGAAGCCACTCTCAAGAAGATTCATGGCTCGACTAAATCAACAGTGCCAGCTGTCACAGATCTACACAAACCATTCTGTGCGTGCCACTTGGAACGTCTAGCCGTGGATCTAGGCCTAGGCCTACTCAACTCCATGACCAGCCATGCGCGTCGATATTAGCAGACGACTCGAGCAATGCAAATTAGTCACATAGAGTACTAAGAACAGCTCGACTTCATCTTCAGTCCGGAAATAAAAATGAGCCGACTGTGCGAAGAGCTACCCTACCTCCGTTTTAAAAAATGCGTGTTTTCGGGCCTGTGGTTGACGTTCTTGTCAAAGCTGACTCCCCTCTTCCACGTTGTGTTGAAATTGACTCGCTGTCCTCAAAGGGGCACCCTGATGGATGAAATTTTGCAAGAAACACGTCGAGTTCACCAGAAAGACAACCTTTTCAAGGATCAGAACACTCACTTTGCTCTGGTTTCCTATAAATCAAACCGTCAATTCCTCCTTGGCGGATATGCCGGAGAGAGAAGCCATTTTGGACAGGATGGTCGAGG
>CM065695.1:20579467-20591967 GCA_017654935.2 Phymorhynchus buccinoides | reverse complement strand
GTGGCTGTGTGTAGAGGAAGCAAAGATAGGAGTGTGTGGCTGTGTGTAGAGGAAGCAAAGATAGGAGTGGGTGGCTGTGTGTAGAGGAAGCAAAGATAGGAGTGGGTGGCTGTGTGTAGAGGAAGCAAAGATAGGAGTGGGTGGCTGTGTGTAGAGGAAGCAAAGATAGGAGTGGGTGGCTGTGTGTAGAGGAAGCAAAGATAGGAGTGGGTGGCTGTGTGTAGAGGAAGCAAAGATAGGAGTGGGTGGCTGTGTGTAGAGGAAGCAAAGCTAGGAGTGGGTGGCTGTGTAGAGGAAGGTGTCTGCACAGTCATACATTAAGCTGTGCCGTGCGATGGTACGCATTTAAATCAGTAAAGCGAAGCAGCATGACGGTGCGCTAGCACTAATGTAATTCAATCACAGAGAGAGAGAGACTGTGTGTGTGTGTGTGGGGGGGGGGGGGGGTATAATTATAATGAAACTAGCGCAACGCCCCGTACCGGTAACGCCTAGTACCGGTAACGCCTTGTACAGGTAACGCCAAGTACCGGTACCGCTGAGTACCGGTTTCCCGGGTCCGCAAAATATATTTTTACTTTTGTGGCTGAAAATACGCTTTTTTTACCCCTACCACTTTCAAGGCCTACCGATCTCCATGACCTTGACCTTGAGCTTGATCGGTATGCAATCATCAGAACAACCATAAGCCAAAGTACGTACATGGCAAGTTTGAAGTCCCTAAGACCAACGGTGTGGACGTTATAGCCCCTTAAAGATTTTCGGTTTTCAAGGTCATACGCCAAGGTGAAGGTCATGACGGCGATAATTTTTGCGCGGATGCCTTCTCTCATGGTGACACGCCACCACACAAAACTGGAAACGATTCGGTAAAGCAGTTCGGGAGATATGCGTGGGACAGTAAAACCCAATCATTAGACCCCTACCACTTTCAAGGCATACCGATCTCCCTGACCTTGACCTTGACCTTCATTGGTACGCCATCATCAGAACGGCCATAAGCGAAAGTACATCCATGCCAAGTTTCAAGACTCTAGGACCTGCGGTGTGGAAGTTATGGCCCCTTAACGATTTTCGGTTTTCAAGGTCATACACCAACGTGGCAAGGTCAGGATGGCAAAACGTTTTGCACAGATGCCTTCCTCTCATGGGGACACACCACCACACAAAATTTGAAGCGATTCGGTCAAGCGGTTCGGGAGATCCTTGGGACAGACAGAAAAGAACAAACAAACAAACAAAAAAAGGAAACAAACCCGAACAGCTCGGATTTACTAACCGCAAGTGCGTGTGGAGCTGCGTGTGGTTCCCCCCTCCCCACGACCCCTTGGCGGAGGTTTCCGAAAAGTAAGGACGGCATGACCTTCCGAGGGTGCCAAGGATGCTTGATACCAAATTTGGTGTGGATCGGTTGAGAACTGTGGCCCCCTCCAGCCCACCCCCCCCTGAACCCCCCCCCCCCCCCCCACACACACACACACACACCCCCCCCCAGACCATCCCACCCCTCCCCCCTCCAGACCCCCCTCCCCCCCAGCCCCCCTCCTCCCCTCCCTCCTCCCCTCCAACCCCCTCCCCCTCCCATCCCCCCCCCCCCCCCCCCCCCCCCCCTCACGCTCACAGCGCACACGCACTTGCCGTTAGTAAATCCGAGCTGCGTGTGGTCCCCCCCCTCCCCACGACCCCTTGGCGGAGGTTTCCGAAAAGTAAGGACGGCATGACCTTCGGAGGGTGCCAAGGATGCTTGATTCCAAATTTGGTGTTGATCGGTTGAGAACTGTGGCCGTGCATAAGGGACACACAGACAGACAGACACACAGACACACACAGAGACCAGATTTCGAAAAATATATATAAGATGACCCCGTGTGCGTTATCTTGCTTGTAACGTGTCATAATCAAGCCCAGCTGGCAGACACAACAAAATGAGTGTTTGCGCGGGTTGGGAGGGGGGTGGGAGCAGAATAGTTGAAAGAACATTCCCCTTTGCTTGCTTAATTGGGAAGCTGTAATGAGCGTGTCGCCACTCGCATTGAGGCAGAGCTGCAGTTGATTGCGTGGTGTTTTACCCTAGCTTCCTCATTAGTACAATAAAGAACAACAGGCTTGACGCATGAAAGGTGTAATAAGTATGGGGGAGTCTTGAAGACAACGCACAAAATCTCTCTCTCTCTCTCTCTCTCTCTCTCTCTCTCTCTCTCTCTCTCTCTCTCTCTCTCTCTCTCTCTCTCTCTCTCTCTCTCTCTCTCTCTCTTCTCTCTCTCTCTCTCTCTCTCTCTCTCTCTCTCTCTCTCTCTCTCTCTCTCTCTCTCTCTCTCTCTCTCTCTCTCTCTCTCTCTGTGACTTTTCTGACATTTGTCCCATTTCTATCTTATCTCTTATTTTTTCTCTCTCTCTGTTTGTCTCTCTATATATCTACCTCCCTCACCCTCTTTGTCCCCCATCACCCCCCAGTGTTAACCTTTATAGCGCTGGTCCCAAGATACCTAAAGCCCCAAGACAAACAACATCTCTCACCACCCCTCTCTCTCTCTCTCTCTCTCTCTCTCTCTCTCTCTCTCTCTCTCTCTCTCTCTCTCTCTCTCTCTCCCCCCCCCCCCCCCCCCCCCCCATGTTTATTGTCTCCCAGGGAAGACAGTTGACTTCTTCTAGCTTTCTAGCTAGCGAGGTAACAATTGTCAGTCGATGCTTTTTGCCCTGGATCTATCTGTTTTAGTGACGGAGAGCGAGACGCCATGGAATACCATGGCTCTTGTATCAGAGGATTCTTTCATGCACGCTTGGCTGTCACGCGTGCACTCTGGTAAAGCTCATGCGTTGTTATACGCTCGAACCTGCTGAGAGAGAGAGAGAGAGAGAGAGAGAGAGAGAGAGAGAGAGAGAGAGAGAGAGAGAGAGAGAGAGAGAGAGAGAGAGAGAGAGAGAGAGAGAGAGAGAGAGAGAGAGAGAGAGAGAGAGAGAGAGAGAATGAGAGAGAGAGAAAGGGAGACAGGATAGAGAGAGACATAAGAGAGAGAGTCAGAGAGAGAGAGAGACGAGAAGAGAGAGAGAGCATAGACTGACATAAAAGATAGAAGTCAGAGTAAGACAGACTGAGGGATAGAGAGGGGGGGGGGGGGAGAGAGGAAGAGAAAGGGAGGGAGAAAGGTAGAGAGAACTAGAGAGAGACAGAGACAGGGACAGACAAACAGACAGGCGGATAGGGGCGCCCACATAGACAGACAACCAACCAAAACAAGCAGCCAGAGAATGACAGAAACATGGGCGGAATTAGGAGACAGAAGGGAAATAAATCTAAAGTATTATATTAATCAATTTGTCCGCATGGTTCTAGCTCTCTATGCAAAATCTAAGCAGAAACAAAGGAAAGATGTCTAAAGTACCATATTAATTAATTAATTTGTCCACGTGGTTCTAGCTCTCTATGCCATCATAAACTAAGCTGATCTTTATCATGACGAGGACATTGATACAGAGATTGATAAAGCTCTATACAATGCAATTGATACGCTAATACGGTAGAGAAACTGAGAAGGAAATAAAAAGCCGATGAAAAAACTGGGGAGCACAGGTGTTGTTGCTACATTAATTTATCCTCTACCTACAAAGCATAGAGCTGTTTAACAATTTACGAGGTCGTTTTCTTCCTTTCCGGTGTTAGAAAAGTAATCAGTGGATAAAGACAGCACCTGTGGTAGGGTGACATTACGCCTATTCCGCCTGTCTATGGCTGTCTGTGTCACCCTGTATATCTCTCTCTTTGTGTCTCTCTACCCTTTGAGTCTGTGCGTGTGTGAGAGAGTGCTTTTTTCTCTGTGTCACTGTCTGTCTGTTTCTCTCTCTTATAAACATGGGGACTTTCCTCCAGGATCGTTCTAATCTCTTTATTGTGAACAAATGTCCCACATATACCTGATTCAGGTTGGAGGATGGTAAAGGGACTTTCATGCACATTTTATCAATAAGTATAATGACACCAAGTATGACACGAAACAAGTTACGTTTAGGAAGACAATGTCACATAGATCAGACAACAAACATGTAAACATAAACACACACACACACACACACACACACACACACACACACACACACACACACACACACACACACACACACACACACACACACACACACACACACACACACACACACACACACACACACACACACACACACACACACACACACACACACACACACCACACACACACACACACACACACACACACACACACACACACACATACACACACACACACGCACACCTCAAAGTCTATCAAGAGTGAATTGTAGCTGGACTTTGTCCAAATAACTACATCATTTTGTTATTGCTGAATTGGAGATGTCCCCAAGAGAATTTGAAATTCAGCCACGATTATAAATTCTCCCGTCTCTGGGCCTATGGAACAGACACATATGGGATATTAGTAGATATAAAGATGATGGGAACGATCCTGGAGGCAATGCCCGGAGGCATTGCAACACCAGGAAAGTCCCGAATTTTTAACAATACAGATGCATATCTCCTGGGCCTGTGCGTCTTAGACATTCAAAGCGGGGATTAGTATGTAAATTAGGCTGAACAGCCAATCGGTGTGACGCACTCATGACTACAGGGCCTGGGTAGGAGCACAACCATCTTCTTTTAAATCATAGATCCCCGATCAATCCCTTGGAGCAGATGTTTCAATAAACAACACACGCACACGCGCGCACGCACGCACACGCACGCACGCACACACACCCACAGATCCCTTGGAGCACGCACACACACACACACACACACACACACACACACACACACACACACACACACACACACACACACACACACACAACCCCCCCCCCCCCCCCCCCCCCCCCCCCCCCCCCCCCCCCCCCCCCCCCCCCCCCCAGAAAAATCTGTTTAATTTTTGTTGTCATCAACAGAACAAAAAATAAACATTATCTCTAAAGTGGATTTTAATTCCGGGGTTTCTCCCTACAGATTGACAAACATCCCTTGTCACAGCAGAATGATGGCCCTTGTCTCCCCCCCCCCCCCCCCCCCGCCCCACACTCTCCCACTCCCCCTCGGGCCAATCCCAAAGAAAGGGGGAGAGCTCGCGTTGCCATGTGACCCTTACCAGACATTTAGTTTTTTGCCTTGAAGGGACAGAACGAGAAGATTTGACTTCCATTGTGTAGCTGTTGATGTTAACATGTTGAAAGGAAAGAAAAACTCAATAGTTATGCAATGTCAAGTGGATCAAGATTGTCTCAAAACAACGTTACGTATATAATTCATCAGATATAAAGCCGAACATATTATTAGTGTCCATCGTAAATTGATTGAAATGATGTTAGAATAAAATGGTCCCGCAGGGGTTTTTTTGTGGGGTGTTTTTTTCCAGGATGTATGAATTGGAATTCATTCTGATATCGTCTAATCGTCTAAACAATCATGATCCTTTAAAAATTAAAATTCATGAATTTAAAGATAATCGAAACGCTTACCATGCAGCTAACGTCTTTTGGTTTTTCGATGGATAAAGTGTGATAATCGGACCGGTGATAAGTGGGCCTATTGCCAGAAATTCTGTTAATTATGTGAGGCTATTTCTCACGGATCATATTTAAAATAATAGATTTTGTATGCACCACGTATCAGAATGTTGAGGCTTTATACTGAAAATTATCTGCCCCTGTCCCGTTGATTTGTTTATTTATTTTATATTAATAACAAGGGCGTCGCCGAGCGGCAGACATGTCCGTCACCAGCAATGCCACGCACTTGCGACACCCGTAGAGTGTCACATCCTGACACAAAATTGGAAGGGATTCTGTTTTCTAGTTCACGAGATACAGCTTGAAGAAGAAACATATAGCGCAAAGAAGGAAATTTCGGTTTTCAAGGTCACACTTCAAGGTCAAGGTCAGCATGGTGATAATTTATGCTCGGATGTTTTCTTCTCTAGGGTATACAGTACCACACACAATCTGAAGCGCTTCTGTCAAGTACCAATGTGGAAAATATGGCTTAAAACCCAATGTGTAGACCCCTATCACTTTCAAGGCCTACGGATCGCCCGGACCGTGACCTTGACCTTGATCGGTATGCCACCATCAGAACGGGCATAAGCCAAAGTACCTTCATGCCAAATTTGAAGACTCTAACACTAACGGTGTGGGAGTTATGGCCCCTGAAAGATTTTCGGTTTTCAAGGTCGTACGCCAAGGTCAAGGTCACGACGGCAATATGGTTTGCGCGGATGCCTTCCTCTCATGGTGACACACCAGCACACACAATTTGACGTGATTCTGTCAACCCGTTCGAAAGATATCCTTGGGACAGACAGAAGGAGAAAAAAATGACCCTCCGATTTTCAGGCTCCAGCGATCTTTTTGACCTTGACGTTGACCTTGATCGGTATGCCATCATCAGAACGGGCATAAGCCAAACCACCTTCATACCAAGTTTCAACATCCTATGTTGATCGGTGCCCGAGATATGGCTAAAAATAGCTTTTCGGTTTTCAAGGTCGTACGTCAAGGTCAAGGTCACGACGGCAAAATGGTTTGCGCCGATCTCTTCCTATTAAGGAGGCACACCTTCACACAAAATTTGACGCGATTCGGTCAAGCGGTTCGGGAGATATCCTTGGGACAGACAGAAAAACACACACAAAAACAAAAAACAAACAAACAAACAAACAAAAATACAAACCAGCCCATCGCAATAGTCCGTCTTGGTGACGGACTAATAAATCAAACGGCTTCCTTAGTTTTTGTGTGCTTCATATCCAAGGAGTTGTAGAAGCCAAGAGCTTCACGGCAGTGGGTATAACGTTGGTATTACCATCAGCTACATTATACGCGTAGCACTGGCAATGGGCTGTCTATAGTAAGTAGCTTTGGGCTGTACGTTGTAGCAAAGACAGAGTCCCTTGGTTGTAGTTGCGGCACATGATGTTGGATTCACAGAATGGCAAGCTATATGAACGCAATCCCAGTGTGAAAAAAAAGAAATATTAAAGATACTGATTATTTCAAAGACAACGAATGGATTTAAACCAAAGTGGGTAGGTGAAAAGGTGTCGCCTAACAACTTTGTTTTGTAAACATATTCAATTTCACAGTATTACAATACCAAAACAGACATCCTTTAGCACTCAAAAAACACACCACAATGACCCTTCAATAAAAAAATAAAATAAAAACAAAACCTCCCTTGATCAAGGGGCGTAATTTGTAGCTATATTTGCCTTGAACCGGGAGTACGGTTTATAACATAGCTGTGCCATCTTGTTCCATTGTAATATTGTTCCATTGTAATACTCTTTATCACTGGGAGTACGGTCTATAACTATAGCTGTGCCATCTTGTTCCATTGTAATACTGTTCCATTGTAATACTCTTTATCACTGGGAGTACGGTCTATAACTATAGCTGTGCCATCTTGTTCCATTGTAATACTGTTCCATTGTAATACTCTTTATCACTGGGAGTACGGTCTATAACTATAGCTGTGCCATCTTGTTCCATTGTAATACTGTTCCATTGTAATACTCTTTATCACTGTAATAACTATAGCTTTATCACTGGGAGTACGGTCTATAACTATAGCTGTGCCATCTTGTTCCATTGTAATACTGTTCCATTGTAATACTCTTTATCACTGGGAGTACGGTCTATAACTATAGCTGTGCCATCTTGTTCCATTGTAATACTGTTCCATTGTAATACTCTTTATCACTGGGAGTACGGTCTATAACTATAGCTGTGCCATCTTGTTCCATTGTAATATTGTTCTTATTAGCTTTATCACTGGCGCTGTTTCTTCCACAATAACTCACGCACACATCTGGCGTTTGCGCCTCACGCAGCTAATCTGTGGGGACATTATTATTATAAACCTAATTGTATGTAACATGAGCCGTAGAAAAACCTTGGGACTTAAAATGATGTTAGCTCTGGGGCGTGGTATTTGGTAAATTTGTAGTAAATCTTTGTGGCTTCGTGTGCCGAGAACATGTGCTACTTGATTAGTTTGCTTACAATGACAGACCTGGGAGCATTATTCTAGACGTATCACTGTTGTGGATTAGTAAAAACATTACATGTATAATACGATAGATGGGAAGATCGTTGGAATTAAAAACAAAACAATACATGTATTTAGCAATATTTTGTGTTGCGATGCAGCCAGTGTTTCATCCGTTTAGTATCAGTTACAAGCCTTTTAGTATGTTTTTGTGTAGACATAATCACAAGCATTAAGAACCTTCGTTAGTGATGTGTGTGTTCGCGCGCTTGCGCGCGCACGTGTGTGCGTGCATGTGCGTGCCTACGTGCATGCGTGCGTGAATCTGTGTGTGTGTGTGTCTGTCTGTCTGTCCGTTTGTCTGTCTTTGTCTGTGTGTAGCTTCACACACGTATACATTGGCTTCCACACCCGACACCAAAACCGTCCCTTCTACAACGAACCTCGTGATCTTTTCTAACACCCCCCATCTCTCTCTCTCTCTCTCTCTCTCTCTCTCTCTCTCTCTCTCTCTCTCCTCTCTCTCTCTCTCTCTCTCTCTCTCTCTCTCTCTCTCTCTCTCTCTCTCTCTCTCTCTCTCTCTCTCTCTCTCTACCAAAGAAGAAAGGTAAGCAGGGCAAAGGGAAGCAATGACAACAAGAGTGTAGAGTGTAGAGTGTAGAGTGTAGTAAGTATTCCGTCAGCGCATTCTCTGGCTGATGAAGGGGCATACCTTGGGAAGGGAGACGGAACGGTTCCCAGCCTTTGCCTCCCCTGTCTCTGCCTTCTTGGCATGCCTCTGCCTGCCTGTGTTGTGTTTACACTTGATTCCAGATGACTTCAAGACTGCCCCCCCACACACACACACACCCTCGCCACACCTCCTCTTCTTGTCTCCACGCCACTGTCCCCACCACCCCTTTAATTAAGCGATGCAACCAAACCAAAGCAAACTAAACTTCCAGATGCCTGTACGACTGAGAAAAAACACTATTTTCTTTTCCATCGGATCCATTCCATACCACGCCAAGGGAACGACCTAACGTAACTTAGCTAAACGACGAACGAACTTGAAAGGAAAGCTAAAACAGAAATACTTGCCATGCTCGTAATGCCAGCCATACTAAGATCCCTTGGTTTGTTGAACTAGCTCCACGTTCTTCCCCTTCCATCCCGCGACGCCATGCCCATGCCAGGTCCCTTGGTTGCTGAGCTAGGTGGCGTTCCTGTCGCTCCGGGGAGCCGCCATTGATGGATGCACGTGCGGCACGACACCTGGCGGCAACGGCTTGTCGGACATGGCAGGATTGTTGATGAGTGCTGTGTCGATGCAGTGCGGTGGTGTCGTTTGGTTGATGTTCCAGAGACTTTTAGGGGCTTGGATCGTGGGAGGCATGGGGATTTGGAAGACGAATCTCCCCGTGGGGATACCGGGGGATCTTTCGTAAAAAAATAGTTCCCCCACCTTCTGGAAGTTCTGTGCTTGTAAGTTCTTCTATTCTGCCACTCTCTTTGACTCTGCCTTTTCCCTCTGTTTTCAATAATCTACTATCTTTCTGACTTATTGGCCCATTTTTCAAAAACAATCTTCCAAATAATTTGTCTCCTTTGAGCTCCTCCGAAATCGGAATGTGTCGGATGTACGCAGCAGGGAGACCAGTGAAAACTGAAAACCGGACACATACGTTCCTTACCCATTATGGCCGTATGACCTGGGAACGCAGAAGAAGAAGAAGAAGGAAGACGAAGATGAAGAAGAGGAGGAAGTCGAACAAGAACAAGAAGAACAAGAAGAAGGAGGAGGAGGAGAAGATGATGATGGTAGTGAGGACAAAGAAGAAGCAAGGTGGACAAGAAGACAACGATGACGATGACCACATAGGAGGGGGGGGGGGGGGGGGGGGGGGCGGGGGGGGGGGCGTGGGCGTGCGTGCGTGTATATATGTGCGTGCGTGCATGCGTGTTGTGTGTGTGTGTGATTTGCGTTGTGTGTTGTGTTTGTGTTGTGTGTGTGTGTGTGTGTGTGTGTGTGTGTGTGTGTGTGTGTGTGTGTGTGTGTGTGTGTGTGTACACGTGTGTGCATGTGTGTGTGTGAGCGCGCGCGTTTGTCTGTTTGTCTTTGAGCGTGTGTTGGCCATACTTCTCTTCCACTGATTAACGGAAAACGCAGGGTTGCGTTGTTTAACATTCCACACAGAGTTTGTATTCCTTTCCCCCATGCACCTGCACCCCCCCCCCCCCCCCCCACCCACCCCACACACACACACACCCCCCCCCCCCCCACACACACACGTGAAACGTAACCATTCTCTCCGCACCTAAGAATACAAAACAAATTGTATTCTCCCTCTGTCTGCTTGTTTCTTTCTCTATCTCTGTCTCTCTCTCTCTCTCTCTCTCTCTCTCTCTTCTCTCTCTCTCTCTCTCTCTCTCTCTCTCTCTCTCTCTCTCTCTCTCTCTCTCTCTCTCTCTCTCTCTCTCTCTCTCTCTCTCTCTCTCTCTCTCTCTCTCTCTCTCTCTCTCCCTCCCCATCCCGTTCTTGCAGAAAGCTTTTATTACCCGAACAGAGGCCGGGGTTTTGCGATTGGTTGTGTGTGTGTGTGTGTGTGTGTGTGTGTGTGTGTGTGTGGTGTGTGTGTGTGTGTGTGTGTGTGTGTGTGTGTGTGTCTTTAAAAAAACTACTGTTTGGACTTTGATTAAAATTGGCAGAGGGGTAGACAGCTTGAAAAGGAAGCTTCCTTTCGTTAATCAACACCGTGCTGACCTTGACCTTGAAGTTTGACCATGAAAACCGACATTTCCTTCTTTGGGCTATGTAATTTCCCCCCAGCTTTATTTCGTGAACTAGTGAACAGAATCGCTTAAAATTTTGGGCTATGTATTTTATGCGTTCTGTAAGGGTGGAAAGTGGTGTGTTTATTGGGGGGGTGGGGGGGGGGGGGGGGAAGGACATAACTCTGGCCGGGTTTGCATTGTCACAATGCGTTGCTGCCGCTCGGCGATGCCCTTGTTCTTTCATTCTTTCATTCCCTTACCACCACCACCCGCTCCTGTCACCGTCCCATCGCTTCTCATTAACATTCATGGTCTTTGTTTCTGCTTTACGATTAAGATTAACATTAACATTATAGCCCCGTCGACAACAAAGCCATGTCAGGGCTGTCACCACGTTAAATCTTACCACGTCTGTTTACGTTGTTGTTTAGTGTTAAGGTATTCCTCTCGTGCTATACGGTAGAGTATTGTGTCTCGTGCTATCTATTTCTGTCAGTGTGTGTGTGTGTGTGTGTGTGTGTGTGTGTGTGTGTGTGTGTGTGTGTGTGTGTGTGTGTGTGTGTGTGTGTGTGTGTGTGTGTGTGTGTGTGTGTGTGTGTGTGTCATTGTGTAAGTGCGTGCGTGCGCGTGTTCGCGCGCGTGTATGTGTTTGCGAGTGTGCGCGAGCGTATGTTTGTATGTATGTATGTATGTATGCATGCATGTATGTATGCATGTATGCATGCATGCATGCGCGTATGTTGTCGCTAGTCGCGCTTGCAAGCAGACAACAGAAGAACATGTAAAAAATGTAAAATATAAATAGAAACACGTATCCCAACAGAGGATAAATCCAATCTCTTTGCATTCTTTCTAATGTAGTGCCTGCATCGCTTAGAGTCTCACGCATGCAATTTATTACAGCATCGCCTTCCCGTTTTCAGGAGCATTACCTTTTGTTAGTCCGTCACCAAGACGGACTATTGCGATGGGCTGGTTTGTATTTTTTTTATGCCTTTCCTGTCTGTCCCAAGGATATCTCCCGAACCGCTTGACCGAATCGCGTCAAATTTTGTGTGAAGGTGTGCCTCTTTAATAGGAAGAGATCGGCGCAAACCATTTTGCCGTCGTGACCTTGACCTTGACGTACGACCTTGAAAACCGAAAATCTATTTTTAGCCATATCTCGGGCACCGATCTACATAGGATGTTGAAACTTGGTATGAAGGTGGTTTGGCTTATGCCCGTTCTGATGATGGCATACCGATCAAGGTCAAGGTCAAGGTCAAAAAGATCGCTGGAGCCTGAAATCGGAGGGTCATTTTTTTCTCCTTCTGTCTGTCCAAGGATATCTTTCGAACTACAGAATCACGTCAAATTTTGTGTGCTGGTGTGTCACCATGAGAGGAAGGCATCCGCGCAAACCATATTGCCGTCGTGACCTTCAAACTTGGCGTACGACCTTGAAAACCGAAAATTTTCAGGGACCATAACTCCCACACCGTTAGTGTTAGAGTCTTCAAATTTGGCATGAAGGTACTTTGGCTTATGCCCGTTCTGATGGTGGCATACCGATCAAGGTCAAGGTCACGGTCCGGGCGATCCGTAGGCCTTGAAAGTGGTAGGGGTCTACACATTGGGTTTTGTGCCATATTTTCCACATTGGTACTTGACAGAAGCGCTTCAGATTGTGTGTGGTACTGTATACCCTAGAGAAGAAAACATCCGAGCATAAATTATC
>CM065695.1:20571967-20574467 GCA_017654935.2 Phymorhynchus buccinoides | reverse complement strand
AATTCGGGACTTTCCTGGTGTTGCAATGCCTCCGTTCTCTGTCTTATTGTGTCGTTTTGTTGATTGTTTTATCGCTGCAAAAAGAATTTCCTGTAAAATGGACAATACAAATATTCATTGATTGATGATTGATGGTTCTTCTTCTCTTTGTTTTCCTTGAATATTCATTTCGATGTTATTGTCAGGAATTTATGTCTATTGTCCCCTGATTGTTTCACATGGATGAAAGTTGGGTTTCACGTCCAGTCGGTATCGCCATGTGGGACGAAACCATCAACCAACCATCGTCCACCCTGACTGTACAAAATAGAAGAAAAATGCATTTAACGTCCTGTGTGGACCTGGTACATGTGCTTACATATGGGACATTGCTTTAAGTAAATATAGTGGGTCGATCATGGAGGTACTGCAACAGAAAAGACCCGAATTTAAGTGTTAGAATGTTAAAAAATATAATGAATGTGTTGCTTCCTCGCTTATAAACACTCCATCACTACCTGCCATGGTCTTCACTCAGCATCATGTATGTTACGTTGTGTGTGCAGGTGAGTCTTCTGATCCGGGGCAAACTGGACCGGGAGAGCACCCCCTCCTACATGGTCCGGCTGGTGGCTCAGGACGGGGGGTCCCCGCCCAGGACAGGCACCATGCCCGTGGAGGTGAGGGTGGTGGACGTCAACGACAACCCCCCCATCTTCCACCCCCACCTGTTCAACATATCTCTGGATGAGACCACCTCGCTGCAGTCGCTTATCGCCACGTGAGTTACTGCTCTACACTGTATACAGTGGGCATTGTTGGGGGGTTGTTTAAAGCCGCCTCACACTATCCAACCACGTGAGTTACTGCTCTACACTGTATACAGTGGGCATTGTTGGGGGGTTGTTTAAAGCCGCCTCACACTATCCAACCACGTGAGTTACTGCTCTACACTGTATACAGTGGGCATTGTTGGGGGGGTGTTTAAAGCCGCCTCACACTATCCAACCACGTGAGTTACTGCTCTACACTGTATACAGTGGGCATTGTTGGGGGGTTGTTTAAAGCCGCCTCACACTATCCAACCACGTGAGTTACTGCTCTACACTGTATACAGTGGGCATTGTTGGGGGGTTGTTTAAAGCCGCCTCACACTATCCAACCACGTGAGTTACTGCTCTACACTGTATACAGTGGGCATTGTTGGGGGGGTGTTTAAAGCCGCCTCACACTATCCAACCACGTGAGTTACTGCTCTACACTGTATACAGTGGGCATTGTTGGGGGGTTGTTTAAAGCCGCCTCACACTATCCAACCAAGTCGGATGAAAATGGTTGTGACCTTTCCACGGTTTTCTTTCTTTTTTGACAGAGTGAGTCGAAATCACTAATGCAAATTTCGGTGGGATGAGACCCTTCTATCTGATCGGAATGAATTTGCGACTGCATTATTTATTTCCAACTCACTAATAGATTAAAGACAGTTGTGGGAATACAGCCAATGCTTGCTAATAATGAAGAAGGCACACGGCCACAAGCAGTTGAATAGAGTTCACAACTGCATTTTCTTCCAACTAAAACGTTAGGATAGTGTGAGGCGGCTTTTAGTGAGCGCATCCATTGTTTGATGTTTTGTCGATTGACGGATAGATGGATGGAATGAAATGTACGGATGGGTGGATGGATGGAATGGAATGGAATGTACGGGTGGGTGGGTGGGTGGATGGGATGGATGTATGTGAATGGGATGGATGGATGGGTGGGTTTGCGGATGGATGGGATGGATGTGTGTGTGGATGGGATGGATGTGTGTGAATGGGATGGATGGATGGGTGGGTTTGCGGATGGATGGGATGGATGTGTGTGTGGATGGGATGGATGTGTGTGAATGGGATGGATGGATGGGTGGGTTTGCGGATGGATGGGACGGATGTGTGTGTGTGTGTGTGTGTGTGTGTGTGTGTGTGTGTGTGTGTGTGTGTGTGTGAATGGGATGGATGGATGGGTGGGTTGGCGGATGGATGGGATGGATGTATGTGTTAATGGGATGGATGGATGGATGGGTGGGTTGGCGGATGGATGGGATGGATGTGTGTGTGAATGGGATGGATGTGTGTGTGTGGATGGGATGGATGGATGGGTGGGTTGGCGGATGGATGGGATGGATGTGTGTGTGAATGGGATGGATGTGTGTGTGTGTGAATGGGATGGATGGATGGGTGGGTTGGCGGATGGATGGGATGGATGTGTGTGTGAATGGGATGGATGTGTGTGTGTGGATGGGATGGATGGATGGGTGGGTTGGCGGATGGATGGAATGGATGTATATGGGATGGATATGTGTGAATGGGATGGATGGATGGGTGGGTGGGTTGATGGATGGGATGGATGTGTGTGGATGGGATGGATGGATGGGTGGGTTGGCGGGTGGATGCGATGGATGTGTGTGTGGATGGGATGGATGGATGGGTGGGTTGGCGGATGGATGGGATGGATGGATGGGTGTGAATGGGATGGATGT
>CM065695.1:20561967-20566967 GCA_017654935.2 Phymorhynchus buccinoides | reverse complement strand
TTCTACACGTTTCACTCTTTGCATCTCCCCCCCCCCCCCCCCCCCCCCCCCCCCCCCCCCCCCCCCCCCCCCCCCCCCCCCCCCCACTCCTCTATTTGCATATATTGTGTCTTTCGTGTTAGTGCCATTTTTCTTTTCCCTTGGTTTCGTGCCGGACCGTGTCCTGCTCCCCCTGTTTTCCTTTCAGTTTATTTCACTAACTTTGTCCTCAAATTATTTTCTCTTGACTCTTTCACTCATCCTGACATTTTCTTTGAAAGTTTCTTTCTATGGTAGTTTTGCCTCCTTATATTTTCTTGTTCACATGTTCTGCTCTTCCTGCTTTTGGATCTGCCATGTTCTGGTCTTCTTCGCTTCTTTTGCGATGCTTTTTTCCGCGCGCGCGCGCGCGCGCGCGTGTGTGTGTGTGTGTGTGTGTGTGTGTGTGTGTGTGTGTGTGTGTGTGTGTGTGTGTGTGTGTGTGTGTGTGTGTGTGTGTGTGTGTGTGTGTGTGTGTGTGTGTGTGTGTGTGTGTGTGTGTGTGTGTGTGTGACAGTGTGTGTGTGACAGTGTGTGACAGTGTGTGTATGTGTGTGACAGTGTGTGTGTGTGCGTGCGTGCGTGCGTGTGTGTATGTGTGTGTGTGTGTGTGTGTGTGTGTGTGTGTGTGTGTGTGTGTGTGTGTGTGTGTGTGTGTGTGTGTGTGTGTGACAGTGTGTGTGTGTATGACAGTGTGTGTGTGTGTGTGTGTGTGTGTGTGTGTGTGTGTGTGTGTGTGTGTGTGTGTGTGTGTGTGTGTGTGTGTGTGTGTGTATGTGTGTGTGTGTGTGTGTGTGTGTGTGTGTGTGTGCGTGTGTGTGTGTGTGTGTGTGTGCGTGCGCGCGTGTGTGTGTGTGTGTGTGTGTGTGTGTGTGTGTGTGTGTGTGTGTGTGTGTGTGTGTGTGTGTGTGTGTGTGTGAATACCTTCTGTTTTATTTTTCCAAGTGATGCATGTAGGCTACAATATCCAAATGTTTTGGCGGACTATTTGTGGTGGTTTTCGAGCACTTTAAAGACTTGTTCTTGTACAGATGATGATAGTAACGGATAGAGAGATTATGGCAAAACTAGGTGCAAGGGACAATTAGTAAATGCGTGTTGGTCTGCAAGCAGACATTGTGGTTGCTTTGAAAGGGAGATAACATAATTATGGAAAAGGTAATAGATTCATGATGATCAGTTGTTGTTGAGTGGATGTTTTACGTCCTCATGGCAGAAAGCCCTTAGGGACAAGTTGTTCTGGTGCTGGGTCGATGTCAATGATCAGTTTTTCAGGCATATTATATAGAACTAGTAACGGTAACGCCTAGTAACGGTAACGCCATGTACTGGTAACGCTGAGTACAGCAAATTTGAAGCGATTCGGTTAAGAAACGGCGGAGTTATAAGGCCCCGTTTCCCGTTGGCGCTGCTCTGAGAGTGACGCACTCTCCCTAGTAACGGTAACGCCTAGTAACGGTAACGCCAAGTACTGGTAACGCTGAGCACAGCAAATTTGAAACGATTCGGTTAAAAAAAAGGCGGAGTTATAAGGCCTGTTTCCCGTTGGCGCTGCTCTGAGAATGATGCGCTCTCCCTAGTAACGGTAACGCCTAGTAACGGTAACGCCAAGTACTGGTAACGCTGAGTACAGCAAATTTGAAGTGATTCGGTTAAGAAACGGCGGAGTTATAAGGCCCCGTTTCCCGTTGGCGCTGCTCTGAGAGTGACGCGCTCTCCCGATTCTCTTCAAATTTGCTGTCAGGCTTTGCCCCGGCTTTGCCCCGGCCACAGCAAGCCTGACAGCAAATTTGAAGCGATTCGGTTAAGAAACGGCGGAGTTATTTGTGAAAAGGTTAAGCGGCGTATATCTTGCGCGTTTCTTAATCGATTCGCTTCCGGTTTGGCACATCGATAGTCACGTCCCGGTCATCTACCTTCCAAATTCGAAGGCAATCCATCCAGAAATACCGGAGATACGGGCGCCGAGAGGCCGGCGGATACGCGGTTCGCGCATTTGCCAAACTGCGCAAATGACACGGCCGCCTCGGTTGCCGTTGCCATCGCCCCGTTAGGGCTCATAGCAAATTTGAAGCGATTCGGTCGAAAAACGGCGGAGTTATAAGTCCCGTTTTGTGTTCCACACACACACACACACACACACACACACACACAGTTGCCTTTTTATTATATGTTGATGATAAGCCCCAGGGAAGCATGATCACGACAGTGTGTGTGTGTGTGTATGTGTGTGTGTGTGTGTGTGTGTGTGTGTGTGTGTGTGTGTGTGTGTGTGTGTGTGTGTGTGTGTGTGTGTGCGCGCGTGTGCGGGTGCGTGATTGTTTTCTCTTTTTTTCTGGAAGTCTCCGTGAGATCAATAATTATTTTAAATTAGTGCTCATAAAACATGACTACCCAAATGACAATGTCAAACATACCCTTGTCTGTAACTTTGTACATCCAATAAACCTACTTTGACTTCCATTGCTTGCTTTCTTCGTTCCTTTTCGTATTTACTTCTTCTTCGTGTCTCTGTTCGTCTAGTTTTTCTTCTTTTTTCTTGTTCTTCTTGACTTGCTCCTCTTCTTGTTCTTGTTCTTTCTTCTTCTTCTTCTTCTTCTTCTTCTTCTTCTTCTTCTTCTTCTTCTCCTCCTCCTCCACCTCCTCCTCTTCCGTCTCCTCCTGATCCTCCTTGTTTTAGTTCTGCTCCCCCCTACAATCCCCAAAGGCTGGCTTCTTTTTTTTCCCCTGCTATTGACAATGCCCCCCTCCCTCCTCTCCCTCTTTTTCATCTCTCACCTCACCCACCCTAAATTGATTTGTCGCCTGTATTCTACCCCCCCCCCCCACCACCACCATCACCACCTCCACTCCCCATCACACACACACACTCATCATCCTAGGAGGAGCTTGCTCTTTGACCTCTCCCTCTTTCATCACGAGAGGAAGTTGCTTCGCTTGGAGTGTCTCTTCAAGGGCCTGCTAGTGTAGTCAGTATTGTGTAGTGTAGGGAAGGGCAGTGAGCATGAGGTGCGCGCGCACGAGTGTGTGCGTGTGCGCGCGCATTGTGTGTGTGTGCACTGTGCGTATGCGTGTGTACTGTGTGTGTATGTATGTGTGTATTGTGCGTCTGTGCATGTGTTGTATGTATGTTGTTTTGTGTTGTGTTGTGGTGTGTGTGTGTGTGTTGTGTGTGTGTGTGTGTGTGTGTGTGTGTGTGTGTGTGTGTGTGTGTGTGTGTGTGTGTGTGTGTTGTGTGTGTGTGTGTGTGTGTGTGTGTGTGTGTGTGTGTGTGTGTGTGGTGTGTGTGTGTGTGTGTGTATTGTGCGTCTGTGCATGTGTTGTATGTATGTTGTTTGTGTGTGTGTTGTGGTGTGTATGTGTGTGTGTATGTGTGTGTGTGTGTGTGTGTGTGTGTGTGTATTGTGCGTCTGTGCATGTGTGTATGTGTGTGTGTGTTGTGTGTGTGTGTGTGTGTGTGTGTGTGTGTGTGTGTGTGTGTGTGTGTGTGTGTGTGTGTGTGTGTGTGTGTGTGTGTGTGTATTGTGCGTCTGTGCATGTGTCGTATGTAGTTGTTTTGTGTGTGTGTTGTGTTGTGTTGTGTTGTGTTGTGTGTGTGCGTGTGCGTGTGTGTGTGTGTGTGTGTGTGTGTGTAGCAGTACGTGTGTGTCTGTGAGTGTGTATTTGTTTGTATATGCGTGTGTGCGTGCGTTTGTGCATGTGCGTGTGTGTGTGTGTGCGCGTTTGTGTATGGGAGCATGTGTGTGCTGTTGTGTGCGCGCGCGTGTTGTGTGTATGTATGTGTACGTGTGTGCGCGCGTGCGTGCGTTTGTGTGTGTGTGTGTGGGGGGGGTGTGCATTTGTGGGTGTGTGCGTGGGGGTGTTATGTCTGTGTATGTGTGCGCGCGTGCATGCGTGCGTGCTTGTACGCGTATGTGATAAATTCGCGTGCCAAGCTAATAGCGAGCATTGCTATCGTTGCGCTGCCCTTTCTCTCTCCCTCTTTTGCTTGAAGGCCAAGAGCAACATTTTATCCTGATTGAAAACAATACTATCAGACCAGTCCGTGCGGTCTTCCAGCAACAACAACAACAAAAGCCACGGTAACCATAATTTGAATTGAGATAGATAGGAAGAAAAACCTAACCAAGCACGAAAGCAAAAGGTCATTATCTTGTAGAATTACAGTAACCCAATATAAGTCAGTTAAACCAATAAATAAAAATTATAGGTCGATCAATCTTCCAATTAGTCTTTACGGAAGGAAGGTAAAACAGTGACTTGTTTTAAACTTTAGTTTTGTATTGTAGAATAAGATTGAGTATTAACAGTATGTGTGTGTGTGTGTGTGTGTGTGTGTGTGTGTGTGTGTGTGTGTGTGTGTGTGTTGTTGTGTGTGTGTGTGTGTGTGTGTGTGTGTGTGTGTGTGTGTGTGTGTGTGTGTGTGTGTGTGTGTGTGTGTGTGTGTGTGTGTGTGTGTGTGTGTGTGTGTGTGTGTGCGTGCGTGTGCGTGTGTGCGTGTGCGTGCGTGCGTTTGTGTGTGTGTGTGTGTGTGTGCGTGTGTGCGTGTGTGTGTGTGTCTGTCTGTCTGTGTGTGTGTGAGTTGGGCGTGCGCGCACATGTGTGTTTGTGTGTGCGCCCGCGTTTGTTTGCTTGCTTTTTAGTATAGAGCTTCTACAAATTTTCTGTGTGAAACTCCGTTTTTTTTCTTTCTAAAGTTTGTGATTTACAGGGATAATAAAACTTGCAATTTCGCGCCAAGAAAAATGTGACCAAGGTCCCTTCGAGGCATCGCGATTCGCGTAAACTAACGTCCTTTACTCACATTCTAAAGGGACGGCTGCGGTCTTTGAATGCCACGCTTGATAGATCAAGTGTGACAAAAGGGGCGTAGTACATGAAAGGCCCCAGCGATCGATGCTGCTGCTGTTAATGTGGTTTGTCTGTTTATGTCCCATTCATTTGGTCCATGTTGATTACTGTTTGGTGCTAATCGGTTGTGA
>CM065695.1:20544467-20556967 GCA_017654935.2 Phymorhynchus buccinoides | reverse complement strand
GATGGTGCTGATGATGATGGTGGGTGTGTGTTGTGTGGCAGGTTTAACGTGACGGACGCGGACAGGGAAGCCAACGGGAGACGCACGTTCCGCTTCAGCCCTTCCATGGTGCCGGAGGTGACCCGACACTTCCACCTCAACTCCACCTCGGGAGACATTCGGGTGGCGGCGCCCCTGAGCGAGATGCAGGGTCAGCGCGTGCAGCTACACGTGGTATGTTCTGACGGGGGTCAGCCGGCTATGGTGGGGAGAGCCACGGTGGAGGTGTCCATCACGGACAGCGGCAACACTCGCCCCACCGCTTTCTTAGGCCTGCTCTTCGACGGCAAAGTGTCCGAGTACGTGCAGCCGGGTTTTGTGGTGGCGCACGTGCGAGTGGTGGACCCGGATGCTGGTTTGGAAGGCGTGGTGACCTGCTCCATCGTGAGCGACGCCCTGGATCTCCAAGGTCTGGACGTGAACCGCTACAAGGTGATCGTGGTCAAGAACCTGGACCGGGAACAGCAAGCCACTCACGACGTGACCATCAACTGCCGCGACGCGGGCTCCCCGCCTTTGGACACCAACGTGCATTTTGTGGTGCAGGTGCAGGACGAGAACGACAATCCCCCGCGGTTCGACGAAGAGGTGTACTACGCCTCCGTCACGGAGAACAACGAAGTGGGCGCGCAGGTGACTCGGGTCCGCGCTCGGGATCCCGACATCGGCGACAACGGCAAGGTGGATTACGGCATCTCCTCCAACATGGGCGACGCCGGGGTGCTGGTGGACGAGAGCGGCTACATCATCGCTACCAGGTCCTTCGACCACGAGCGCAACCACCAGCTGTCTTTCGAGGTGGTGGCCACAGACAGGGGCAAGCCCAAGCGGCAGTCGTCGGTGACTGTGATCCTGACGGTGAAAGACGTTAACGACATCACGCCGGTCTTCAAGCAGGATTACTACGATATTCGCATCTCCGAGGACACGGCGGTGGGCACGACGGTGGGCCACGTCAGCGCGGAGGACCGGGACAGCAACGACAACGGGTGGATCAAGTATTCCCTGGCCTGGGAGAACCCTCAACAGCTGCCCTTCTTCAGTCCCCAGGACAGCAACATCCCGCTGTTCGTGTCCCCGGAAGGGATATTGACCCTGGAGCGACGCCTGGACCATGAGATGACCTCGGAGTACCGCCTGCTGGCCCTGGCCGCGGACAACGGCCACACTCCGCGAACAGGCACGGCCCGCATCACCATCACCGTGGGCGACGTCAACGACAACCCGCCCCAGATCGTCGTCCCCGACCCCTACAACGTATCGGCCCTGGCTCTGGCCACGGACACCAAACCGGGCTCCACCTTACTGGTGGTGGTAGCCCGGGACGTGGACACGCCGGACTCCAGCCTCCTGCACTACCATTTAGCCAGGACCACCGCCTTCATCAAGCTCAACGGGCGCAACGGCGTGCTGACCCTCTCCAGGCCTCTCACCCCCCGGGACGTGGGTCGTCACCGGGTGACCGTGGTGGTCACGGACTCCGGCCAGCCCCGCAAAGCCAGCAACGCCTCCTTCGACCTGGTGGTCTTCGCCGCCAACTCTTCACAAGCCGGCGGCGGAGGCCAGGGGGACAAAGTGGAGCACCTGCTCATCGTCATCATCCTGGGCAGCGTCACTGGCATCATCACCGTCGCGGTCATCGTCACCATCGTCGTCATCCGCCGCGCCGACCAGCAGCGCCGGAAGTACCGGGAGGAGCGGGATGACGTCAAGCCGGTGGGGCAGAAAGTGAGTGTGGAGATGGGCAGCGCGCTCATCGTGTGCTCCTCCTCTCCTCCCCCGGGACCCCAGGTCTTCGGCAAGATCCACGGCAATCCAGGGTCAGGGTCGTCCCCGTCCTTGCCCAAAGACTGCACGTTCGAGGAGGACAGTTTTCCCGACAAGTCTGTGAGTACCTACTATGTACGTATCTCGGGTTGGTTTTTTCCCTTACTAATTGTTTTCTTTTCTTTTCTTTTCTTTGTTTGATGATATTCTGTTTGTTTCTCTTTCTCTGTTTGCTTTTCTGCCTCTTATAGTGCGATCTTTGTCTGTCTCTGTGTCGATCTGTCTCCCTCTGTCTCTGTTTATCTCTTCTCTCTGCCCCCCACCCCCCACCCTCTCTCTCTCTCTCTCTCTCTCTCTCTCTCCTTCTCTCTCTCTCTCTCTCTCTCTCTCTCTCTCTCTCTCTCTCTCTCTCTCTCTCTCTCTCTCTCTCTCTCTCTCTCTCTCTCTCTCTGGGCTGGATATATACAAAAGCATGTTATTGCTTACTCTATTACCCTCTAATAAAAATAAAATCCATTCATTCATTCATTCATTTCTCTCTCTCTCTCTCTCTCTCTCTCTCTCTCTCTCTCTCTCTCTCTCTCTCTCTCTCTCTCTCTCTCTCTCTCTGTCTGGTGTGTTTCATTTCACCATCATGTCATTTGTGTGGTTTTGTAGGCTAATATACTATTTGTCTCTCTTTCTCTGTCTGCTTTTCTGCCTGTACTGTCCTTGTCTCTGTGTCGATTCTCCGTCCTTCTCTCTCTCTCTCTCTCTCTCTCTCTCTCTCTCTCTCTCTCTCTCTCTCTCTCTCTCTCTCTCTCTCTCTCTCTCTCTCTCTCTCTCTCTGTTTTGTTTCAATTTCTCCGTCTGTGTCTGTTTATTTAGCTCTGTGTTTGTTTCTGTTTTTCTGTCTTTATTTCTATCTGGCTACCTGCATCTCTCTCTCTCTCTCTCTCTCTCTCTCTCTCTCTCTCTCTCTCTCTCTCTCTCCCTCTCACCCCCCCCCCCCCCCCCCCCTTCTATGTCTGTATTCCACGCCACTCTCTTTCTATGGCGCGCCGAATGACCAAAACTCTATCTAGCAGTTCGACAGAGTTTAAAAACCCTATCGAACTGTTAGATACAGTTTCTAAACTATAGCTAGCAGTTAGATAGAGTTTCAAAACTCTGTAGAGCAGTTAGATAGAGTTTCTCGTCGGAAAGCTCTATCGAATGCGCCATTCTGATACTTTTTTTAAACGAAGCATTTCATTGGTATATAGGACTAGTATCTTTGACTGTGACCTACACCTAGCCTAATAGGTGGCATTCTACGAACTCGTTTAACGGCTTCAACTACAGATGAAACACCGGGAAGATTCGCTCGTTGAAATCGTTAAACTGCCATGTTTGTTTGACTACATGTAGGGGCCTAGGCCTATCGTCTTATTCAAATTCACGGGTCACTGCCCTGCCAAGGCCACAAACTTGTCGCTGAAGCCATGTACCAATCAGAAATCGCGATAGAAAAACTATATCTCGATAGGGTTATTTTGTGGAAACCCTATGTAGCTGTTCGACAGAGTTTTAAAACTCTATCGAACAGCTAGATAGGGTTTTCAAACTCTATCGAACTGATAGATACAGTTTCGAAACTCTATCGAACAGCTAGATAGAGTTTTGTATCTTTGGCGCGCCATATCTTTCTATTCGTGAGCTGCGAGTAAGTAGCCTGGCTGTCTCATAGCATCATCCCTCATGCAGAAAAAAGCCACCATCTTCCTCTTCACCCTTTTCACTTTCCTTTCTCTTCTCCCCGCCCCCCCCAAAAAAAAAACCCACCCCAACAACCCCTCTCTCCCCTTTAACAATCCCCCTACACACTGACGCATTCCTTTCTCCCTGACAGTCGATGAATAAATCATGTCAGAATCACAGCTCGTTTTTAGTTCTGCGCTGTCGGATTCTGTCCTCAGTTTCCGCACCACATCCACTGAAGGTGCCGTAATCACAAGTGCGTCTTAAACAGTTAGCACGGGTAGTAAATATTAAATTAGAAACAAAAAACAGCCAATCGTGTTGCCACTAATGATTGCGGTTCCAAATTGCTTTCTTCAAATTTGTGTTTGACCCTAGCTCGATTCTTGTAAGTATTACTAGTACCTGAAGGATACGAATACGAATATTATATAAAACATTTTATTGAGGGTAAAAAGGATAAGCTTGGAGCTTTCCTTACACCCAGTTCTAACAACAACAGTGTTTGCATGCACTCATCAAATTACTATGCAGATATGACATTAAAAGTTCCTTGAAAATGGAAAAAGGGACTCTCTTAAGACCGTATAAGGCGAGAGGGGTAGCAGTCAATTTGCCCCATTTCCAACTCGCTCCATTGACCAACACGCCCCATTTCCAACTCGCTCCATTGACCAACACGCCCCATTTCCAACTCGCCCCAAAGTCAACTCGTCCCAATTGTCAAATCGCCCCAACCAACTCGAACCAAAAACCAACTCGCCCCGGTCTTCAATCACAATTTGTATGCATATATGATAAGTAATGTATCTGTCTCTCCCCCTCCCTCCCCTCTCTCAGTCTCTCTCTCTCTCTCTCTCTCTCTCTCTCTCTCTCTCTCTCTCTCTCTCTCTCTCTCTCTCTCTCTCTCTCTCTCTCTCTCTCTCTCTCTCTCTCTCTCTCTCTCTCTCTCTCTCTCTCTCTCTCTCTCTCTCTCTCTCTAACACAATTACCCATTGAAATAGGTCTCAATCCAGACAAGATTTTGTCTGTCTTCCTGTCTGTCTATCTGTCTGTATCCCTCTGTCTTTCACCCCCACCCCACCAGTTCTCTCTTTCTCTGTCTCTCTCTCTCTCTCTCTCTCTCTCTCTCTCTCTCTCTCTCTCTCTCTCTCTCTCTCTCTCTCTCTCTCTGTCTCTCTCTCTCTCTCTCTCTCTCTTTCTCTCTCTCCTTTCATTTTGTTTTGTTCGTTACTATGATTATAATAGTCTTGTTTGCTTGCTTTTTCTTTTCCATTTAGCAATTGTGATTATGTGAGCTCCATTATTTTATGGGGCCTTGGCCTTGATCTGATTAAATATTCGTATTCGTATTCTCTCTCTTATTATTTGTTTCTGTTGTACAACATAATTACCCATTAAAATAGTTCTCAATTAAACTTAACCATTTTAATTATATGTACAAATTGCCAGTTCAAGTCACCCTTTCTTTAAATAAATAATAAAATTATGGGGATAGTTCAGGCCCTAATATTTAATAAAGTTCATCAGGGTATTTACACTTTGCAGTACTCACCAATGGTCAACGCTCAAGTCAGAATAGCACTCACAACCCAGCACTTTCATAACTTGCCTAGATTCAAATCAATCCATATCAAGGAATTCACTTGCGAGATCATGCGAGAGCCTGTGGCTTTGTCTGGGTAATACACTGTCCTTGGCTGTGGGGTGCGTGCTGGTTTCTGAGTGGGTGTCTTTTGCCGGTGAGCTCTGCAGTCATGAAAAACGGGCTGATACACCCATGGGGACATTTCGAAAGGACTTCTCTGCATCGTATCCGATGGTCACCAAGCAGGGAGTAGCTATACTGTGCTTCTATATACTTAATGGAATGTCCCGTGTGTGCCTGCTCCTCAGTAACACAACACGGACTTCCAGGGCTGGACCAGGGCTGCTTTCGTGTTGATAGGGAGGCGTGGCTGATGCATTATCTGGGCCCCATCAGCACCTTCGGGTGTTTCTTTTTCATTTTATTTTTTTAATCGGAATACAAGAAACAAATATTACCTATAACTACATTATTCGCATGGATTAGTACATTATTATGACATTAAAAACAACAACATAAAAATCATAACGAGAGAGAGAGAGAGAGAGAGAGAGAGAGAGAGAGAGAGAGAGAGAGAGAGAGAGAGAGAGAGAGAGAGAGTAAAGACAAAGTCAATGTTATGATGTTACATTTTTATATTTTCCAAAGGCCATCGGTCTATCTGCAAGGGGTCAAAACAATTTAAAAAGCACACACACACACACACACACACACACACACACACACACACACACACACACACACACACACACACCAACAACAACAACAACAACAACAACAACAACAACAACAACAACAACAACAACAACAACAACAACAACAACAACAACAACAACAACATACAGTATTTATACGGCGCTGAATCTTGATATAAATCAAATCAAAGCGCACACACACGTTAGCATTCATAACACATTCAAACAAAAATGCAATACAAAGCGAGCACACACGTTTGACATAAATGGTATACAGCAGAAACAGACCTAAAGGCAAGAGAGAGAGAAAAGAAAGAGAGTTGAGCCTCAATCACGGGGGAACAGGTGGGTTTTGAGGTTAGATTTGAAGGCTGGGAGGGTCGGTTGCTGACGGAGGGAAAGAGGAAGTTTGTTCCAAGATGTCGGTCCTGAGACAGCAAAAGAGCGCCGACCAACAGTTGAAAGCTTATACCTAGGGATCTGGAGAGAAAGCGGGTCAGAAACTGAACGTAAAGTGCGAGCTGGCGTATAGATGGAAATATTGTCGCAGAGGTAAGATGGAGCAGCTTTATGGATAGATTTATAGCAAAGGGTGTTTAATTTATACTCAATTCTGTCTGCGACAGGAAGCCAGTGCAAAGAACGGAGAAGAGGCCTAATGTGATCAAACGTTTTCTTCCTAAGGACAAGACGAGCAGCTGTGTTTTGAATACGCTGGAGACAAGATAGAGAAGAGACTGATAGGCCAGAAAGGAGAGCATTACAGTAGTCAAGACGAGATAGGATGAGGGAAGTAACAAGTTTTGCTGTGGCTTCATCTGAGAGATATTTACGAATATAGCCGATGCGACGAATTTGATAGTAGCAGGACTGACAGTCAGGAAACTCTGCATGGAAAGGGTATTGTCCAAAGTGACACCTAAGTTTTTGACAGAGTCTGAGAGGGGAATGATATTGTTACCCAGTTGGATTGACTCTATGGAAACAGAGGCTAGTTTGTTTTTGTTCCAACAAGCATTGCTTCGGTTTTTTCACCATTTAATTGAAGTTTATTTTGAACCATCCAATTTTGAATATCAATATAGCAGTTGTTACGTTCTGAAAGAATGGAATCTATATCTTCAGGAGTTGTACTATTTTGGAGCTGTGAGTCAGCTGCATAGAAGTGATGTTTCATGTTGTGCTGGTCGATGACATTGGCAAGAGGTGACGTATACAAAGTAAACAAGACAGGACCAAGCACAGACCCCTGGGGCACTCCACAAGAAAGCCTAACCTGTTCAGACTGACGACCATTGACCAGAACTGATTGAAGACGATCAGAGAGGTAAGAGGAGAACCACGAAAGAGCGGGGCCATTAATCCCAAAAGTATGTTCAAGACGAGACAGAAGAAATGGAGTGGTCTATGTATCGAATGCAGCAGAGAGATCAAGAAGTGTCAAAAGAGAGATCTGACCAGCATCAGAAGCATGTAGGAGGTCATTGACGATTTGAACAAGGGCCGTTTCAGTACTGTGACTGGCTCTATAGGCAGACTGATAAGGATGGTGAAGATTGTTTGAGGATAAGTTGTTTCAGAACAGTCTTCTCTAGGAGTTTGGAGAGAAACGGGAGGCTAGATACAGGTCTGTAGTTTTTCAGATTATTGGGATCCAGATTGTTCTTCTTGAGAAGGGGGGCCTTACAAGAGCGGTTTTGAAAGCAGAAGGGAACACACCTGAAACTAAAGAAGAATTGATGATGTTGGTGATTGATGGCAGAAGGTGTTGATAGATTTGTGAGAAAAGAGAGGCTGGGATGGGGTCAAGATCACAGGATTTAAAATGCATTTCTTTCAGAGTAGAAAGAACTTCGGTCTCAGACACCGGCTTGAAAGCGAGAAGGGGGACACCAGTGAACGATGGGTCTGGAATAGTTGGTTGAAAAGGCATAGAGTCGATTTTTGATCGTAGATCGAGAATCTTGGTGGAGAAGAAGGAGGAAAAGGCTTCTGGCAGTTTGTCGGGACTGGTATTTGATGGCAGAGGACTTGATGTTTTAGTCCCTAGGAGATTAGACATGGTGGAAAACAGGACCTTTGTTGTGCTGGCTTCAAGAATTTTAGATGAAAAATAGTTTGTTTTTGCCTTGGCCAGAAGAAGAGTGAAGATGTTGCGGAGAAACTGATATATCTGACGATGTATTTCTAGTTTTGAGGCCCGCCACTGACGCTCAGCCTTACGACTAGTGCGTTTACTTACTCTAAGTTCAGGCGTGTACCAGGGAGCGCAGGGACGATCGGGCACAACACGAGTGGATGGGGGAGCGTGTTTATCAAGCAAGTTACTCATAGTAGAATTAAAAGTCGAGGCAGGATCGTCTGAAATGCTCATGTTAGAAAGGAGTTCTGTTGCCTCTGAACTGAAAGTATCGATAACTATAGACTGGAGATTGCGGCGTGTAACCGTACGTTTATTTCCGGAAGTTTTGGACAGATTCAGAAAGACGAGGACGGCAAAATGGTCAGAGGAAAGGATCTTAGAAACTGACACTGATGAAACAAGTTGGTCGGAATCACGCGCGATAACCCAGTCAATGATGTGGCCTTTGTTGTGTGTAGACTCGGTTACAAGCTGAGAGAGGGAGGGAGTGGTTAGCAAGTGAGAGGCAGAGACGCTTTGTGTGAGAGGACTGTTGGTTATCGAAGTGAAAATTTAAATCACCTAGCACAATAAGAGGACTGCGGTTCAGAGAATAGGAGTCAAGGAGGGCTTCAAATTCGGGATGAAACATTGAATCAGTGAGATTGTTCGTTCTGCTAGGGGGAGGGCGATAGATACAGGAGAAGACAACAGATTGACCAGACATGCTAAGAACAACTTCTACAGCCTCGAAAGACAGATGTGGGAAGGGGAGGGTTGTGTTGAAGGAAAGGGATTTATCTAACACGTCTCTATACAGTACACACACACACACACACACACACACACACGCGCGCGCACACACACACACGCACACACACACACACCTACACACGCACGCACACGCACACGCACACGCACGCACGCACACACACACACACACACACACACACACACATACATCGTGCAAACATAGCATAAAGACCAAAGAAAACATAGAGACGGAGAGAAAGAGAAACGGGGACACGCAGACAGATAGAGAGACAGACAAACAGTGAGAGAGACAGACAGACAGACACAAGAGAGAGAGAGAGAGAGAGAGAGAGAGAGAGAGAGAGAGAGAGAGAGAGAGAGAGAGAGAGAGAGAGAGATACACTGGTCAAAATGTGCTAAGGATAGACTTTTGTAACCTTGATTGCTAAAAGGTGGTGTCATTGTACGCAATACAAATTATATGACCGGAAAGAGCAATCAGCCGTGACCACAAGCTCACTCAAACTTGTTTTATCCAACTGCCTGTTCACGTGCATCACGTGAATTTCGCATGCCACCCCCAAAAAGTGTCATTTCGCTGAAATGGAGTGAAAAACATAAAAGTGAGTAAAATTATCAGAATCAACATTTCTTGCTCACATCGTAAGCATTGTACAAGAGACAAAGTGTCATGGCCGAAATGAGATAATGACCTCATTTGACACGCAAAGGGTTGTCTTTCTGTGTTGGCATGGTGGAGAACAGCTGTTCACAGACTCGTTGGATTCACTGCCATGAAGTTTGTACTGGCTACTGCTGATAGACGTTTAGAAAGTTGCAATAAAAATGGACGTTTTCTGCTTTTTTCAGGCCTGCCCAAATCGTTTCACACACGCTCTCTGGCAGCATTTTGATTTGCTGAATACGTCAGTGCGGAACATTTCCATCCACACTGTGAGGAACGGACTCCATGATGCTGCCTTTACTCCCCCTGAGCATGTTTGGGCATCCTGCTCATTCCAGCTCATGAGCAATTCTGTCTTTTGAGACCCCAGAACCACATCATCTGGACATTATGAAACTGGACACGAATTCTCTTCACCAACGAGTTCATGATCCGTCTTAATTTCATGGATGGTCTTGCTAGGGTGTGGAGATTCTCAGGAGAGCATTTACCAGGAAATGTGAGTCAGAGAGCATGACAAATATCGAGGTGGATCTTTGACGGGTTTGGGCCTGTATTGGCATGGTCGGGAACATAGTGTCACAAATTCTTCAAAAGGAATTCCTGATTAGCTGTTCCCTACACGGATGAGGTCATCGATGTCCACCTCAAAACTTCTGCTGGCATGATCCGAGATGACGTCATCTTCATGGATGATAATGCACCTGGGTTGTTGATGCGCACCTGCAGCAGGAGATCATCGTCCATATGTGTTAGGTTTCCCAATCCAGTGACCTCAGTCTGATAGAACAACGTTGAAATAAGCTCCAGGCAGCTGTTAGAAGCCGTTCACAGCAGCTCAGAAGTCTATATGACCCAGAACAGTTCCTGTTAGAGGAGTAGAACACCCTGGATCAGCAGGATCTTCAAAAGCTCCTCCAGAACACAAAATGGCGTGTCCAAGCTGGAATTGGAGTGTCTCGCACATGATTATCCATAACATTTCTTGCCACACACAAACATAATAATCTGAAAATGACTAATTCGCTCCATTCGGTTGTTTTATGCATTTTGAAGGAGTATCACAAACGTTCCTTGAGGTAAGCCAATAAAATCATTCTCAGACCTTGCTTTCTATCAAAATGTGAAGACATGTTAATTAAACTGAACAAGAAAAAAAAAGTAATGGCTTTATGTTTATCTTTGATAATTGTGTATGCTTAAGATAATATCCTTAGCAACTTTTGAGCAGTATATGTTCGAAGGGAATTAAAGATCTTCTTAATGGGCTGAAGTGTCCCTCTCTCTCCGTCTCTCTGTCCTTTTCTTTGTTGTCTCTGTCAGTGTCTCTCCTTGTTAAATAAAGCTTTTCAGTGTTCAGTGTTCAGTGTTCCATCTGTCTGGCTGTCTGTGTCTCCCTCTCTCTCTCTCTCTCTCTCTCTCTCTCTCTCTCTCTCTCTCTCTCTCTCTCTCTCTATTTCTCTCTCTCCCTCTCTCTCTCTCTCTCTCTCTCTCTCTCTCTCTCTCTCTCTCTCTCTCTCTCTCTCTCTCTCTCTCTTCACTGGGCATTCGTATTCGTATTCTTCACACACACACACACTCCCCATCATGTGTGTCTTCCAATTTGCAGCTCGAACAGTATCAACGTTATTATTAAATGCGAATATACCCAACAGGTACACGAGCATGTCTGACAATAATACTGGTGATTCTATCTGTATTTCCCTTTCTCCATTTTGTTTTGCTTGCTTGAAGAATTGTTGCATACATCACTTTCAGTGAAACTCAATTTTGTATCTGTTGTGCTTTTCTGAAAAGAAGCAGGAATAATATTGGCACGGTGCAATGACAACATGATGCCTTTCCCCTGTGTGTTTTGCCTGCCCCCCCCCCCCCCCCTCCCCCGGGAATAAAGAGAGAAGACAAACAGGCGATGTATTGACAAAGGCAACATACAAACACGGATTTGAAATCTTTTTTTTTCCTTGCTGTTTTCCATTTCGCCGAGTACAGTGGAGTTGAATTGAGAGGTAAAGGAAGTAAAACATCCCCTATGAAAGAGAGAGAGAGAGAGAGAGAGAGAGAGAGAGAGAGAGAGAGAGAGAGAGAGAGAGAGAGAGAGAGAGAGAGAGAGAGAGGGAGTCTGAAGAAGATCAGAGAGACTGAAACACAATTCCACTAACCCTTATCCAAGCCTGGGAGCCTACTCCTGCAACTTCTCAATCGCACACACCATGTTAACATCTACAGCATGTGAAGTAAACAAATCCGGCTCGTTGTGTACCTCGACGGTCAACCGAACTGTCAGTGCCACTAACCTGAACAGGAACACTGGGCAGGCCCTAATTTCACCAACGACAGCCAAGGGTACTGACATGGCGCGGAGCGTGTCTGGCACTTGGTGATTGCTGAGGAGGCACAGCTGCCAGGTAGAGAGGCCTTCACCTTTACCGTGATAACTTCACTTGATATCCATGGAGATTCTGCTTCCGTGCTGGAGTTGGAGCCAGTAGTAAAGGGAGAGCTGTACAGTAAATGATTCATTTTCTGCCATGAGAAATCAAGATAGCCTACGGTCCAGCCTTTTGTGACTATGACTTTCAAACTAGGACGCATGTGGCATTGGCTCTTAGCGCTGTGACCGGGTGGGGGGGGGGGGGGGTCACTCACTATGCTCGGCATCTGGGGACCTTCCCCAACTACGCCTGTATAGTAGTCCTCAAGTTCCCACTCTCTCGGCCAAGAGAGTGGCCGAGAGAGTGGGGATGCTTCCTGGGGCAACGTTTCTCCACTTTAAGTACATCCCAGCCCTCCAGCATGTCAGTCGCCTCTTCTGCTATCTGTATACACGTCTGACTGCCACACACAGTGTTGGAGAGAGAGAGAGAGAGAGAGAGAGAGAGAGAGAGAGAGAGAGAGAGAGAGAGAGAGAGAGAGAGAGAGAGAGAGAGAGTGTGTGTGTGTGTTTACAACGCGCGTGCGTGTGGGTGTGCGTGCGTGCGTGCGTGCGTGTGTGTGTGTGTTATTTCGGTGGTTTCTTTTAACCTGTCTGTATCCCCGGCCCGGTCAACGCCCATGATAGCCCTAATGACAAAATTAATAGTACAAACCACCCTTTTTTTTTTAGTAAACCGACGATTTTCTGTTTAAAAA
>CM065695.1:20531967-20539467 GCA_017654935.2 Phymorhynchus buccinoides | reverse complement strand
CTTGTATGCGTCTTCCAGTTTTACTGATTGCATGTCGGCGTTACTCAAGTCAGATGATTTAATGGACGCACATTTTCATGACATTTTCACGCACATTTACCAAAGAGCCGTGTTCCGTTTATAGTGATACTGAAACGCACACGCGCGCGCGTGCGCACACAGACATATACACGGAGGGAGAGAGAAAGAGGGACAATACGAATGAATACGAATACGAATGTTTATTGAGGGTTAATATATAAGCATAAGCTTTTTTTACACCATGCCCTCGAAAATAAAATGAGGGAGAGAGAGAGGCGCAGACGGACAGACTGACATACATATAGAGAGGTGCGGTGCGGTGCAAAGGGAGAGGTGATGGGCAGAGGCAGAGAGTGGTTAGGGGGAAGGGAAAATTAATTTGCAGAAATAATGTTTTTGATTTCCTGATCGTGTTAGATTTCATTCATTCCATTGAAATTTATTTGCCACTTCTGATGGTGTGGTGTGTGTGTGTGTGTGTGTGTGTGTGTGTGTGTGTGTGTGTGTGTGTGTGTGTGTGTGTGTGTGTGTGTGTGTGTGGAGAGAGAGAGAGAGAGAGAGAGAGAGAGAGAGAGAGAGAGAGAGAGAGAGAGAGAACACTGAACACTGAACATGTTTACTGCAAGGCCACCGGCCTGTATGCAAGGGAGGTAACAAAATATGACACACAACATAATATGAATAAAATAAAATAAACAAAACAAAACATCATGCACGAGTTAAGCATTTCGCATCAACAGCAAAAATACAACAGTGGATTTTCCTTAAACACCAAATGCATTGGATAGAAATATTGAGAGAGAGATATATAGAGAGATAGAGAGAGAGAGAGAGAGAGAGAGAGAGAGAGAGAGAGAGAGAGAGAGAGAGAGAGAGAGAGAGAGAGAGAGAGAGAGAGAGAGATCACAATTGGAAGCAGGGAAGAATGACATATAAGTACACGAACACAAAAACACACACAAAACCCATGACACCAAGGGGTCTAGTGAAAATTATGTTGGCAAAAAAACATCCTGTAGTAAGAAGACGTGAATAGAAGATATTCATTTTATTATGAAAAGGAAAAAGCCGAGGGTGTAACAATATAAATAAAACTGAAATAATAAATATTACCAAGGCAGTGATTTTGGCTATCCATCCAAGTTGAGAATTGTTCAATGTTTTTTTGGGGATATGCTCTTAAGCTTACGATGATGGTGCAATGAAGTAATGCGAAGATCACTCCCGTTTTAAGGTACATAAACCGAAGTGATCTTACTCTTCGTTTACTAGGCAGAACACTATTTTCATCTCCCAGCCTTCTTGAGTTTACGTTGTGATTATTTTGTCCCGAAAGTAACGGTATAGAAGATTGCTTTTATATATTGTTTGTTTTCTTTTGTGTTCCGCTGTAAATGTGACTGTTTATCTTCAAAACCTAAAGGCTGATATGATCTTGAAACTTCGATAACTCGTTTAATGGATCATGGAGAGTTCAGGTTTCTTTTGATGTTACTTGTTGTATTATTATCTTCACTCCAAGTCTTCTCAATGTTTAAAGTTCTCTACAATGTTCTCTGCAATGCTGTTTTCCCTTTCAGCCAATGAAGAATGAAGAAACAAACACTGTAGAATCTCCGTATTTCTTATTCGTTGGGCTTTGGGGGCGCAAGACAAAAAAGAAAGAAAGAAAAACAATTTTGGCTGATAGCCTAAATCAGTTATGGAAATGAAATGCTCCAACGTCTTGTAATCCATGCGCACAATTATACCAAGCACGTCTGAAAGGAGCTTAAAGTTCCATTCGATGTTCTATCACCTGGAAAGCATCGAACCGCCTAGCGCATACCAATTGGTAAATTGAAATTGGATGAATGCATGTTCAAGTGTTGAAAAGAAAGACGAAGAAATGAAGAAAAGAAAATGAAACACCAAACCAATTTTGTTTTGCCAGAAATTGTCGAATCCCTAACAAGGCAAATGAATAGCTATATAGGCAATGAACTAAATAGTTAATGCATCTTCAGAGTGTTTGGGAAGAGAGGTGAAGGAAGAATGAGTAAGGTGGATGAAGAGAGGAATAAGGAACAGTGAATAGGGAAAGGGACGGCATGATATTGGATGGTTCTGCAGTTTTCAGAGACAACACAAGGGCATCGCCAGGCGGCAGATATGTCCTTTGCCGGTTACGCCCTGTACATGCCCCGCCCTGTACCTCCCTTCCCCCTCACATCTTCGGTCCCCGTCCTCCTTGTGACCTTTGGGTGATGCACCTACACACCCTTGACTGGGTGCAAATCGTTTTCCGGGATGCACACCCTTAATTGGTGGGGTGCACACCCTTAACACTGAGACATGTCTTGGCGACATTTAACTTTTTAAGCCCCACGTGGAACATTTTGTGCTAGGATGTCTTTTACGCTTAGTAATTTCACTATCGATTCCAACCTTACAATGAAAACACATGTGAACAATGTTTGCAAAATAGCCTATCTACAGATTCGTAAGATAAGTTCCATTCGCCACCTCCTTACCACTCAGGCAACACAAACTCTCGTCTGTTCTCTCGTCTTGTCTAGGCTAGACTATTGTAACTCTCTGTTATTTGGTTGCCCGCAGTCCTCAATCCAGAAACTTCAGAAAGTTCAGAACGCAGCTGCAAGATTGATTTTCAAAGCACAAAAGACACAGCATATCACCCCGCTACTTCACACTCTTCACTGGCTTCCAATTTCTGCTCGAATTCAGTACAAGGTCGCATGCCTCACCTTCAACTCTATTAATGGAACTGCCCCTCAGTATCTCACTGACATTGTACAAACCTACACTCCCACCCGACATCTCAGATCTTCCTCCGACTCATGCCTGCTCTCCACTCCCCGTATTAAAACTAAATCCTTCGGTGAATCTTCTTTCTCGTACTCTGCTCCCTCGGTCTGGAATAGCTTACCACACAGTGTTCGCCACTCTTCCTCTGTTCAGTCTTTCAAAACTTCTCTGAAAACTCATCTTTTTGAAACCTCATACTCTCACCTCTAATCCACGTAGTCCTTGATTATATTTAACCTGCAGTGTGTGTGTGTGTGTGTGTGTGTGTGTGTGTGTGTGTGTGTGTGTGTGTGGTGTGTGTGTGTGCGTTGCGTGTGCGTGCCGTGCTGTGCGTGTGTGCGTGTGCGCGCGCGCGCGTGTGCGTGCGCGTGTGTGGGGGGGGGGGGGGGGGTGGTGGGGGGGGGGGGGGGGGGGGGGGAGGGCGGGCGAGAGAGATTAATACATGTATTTTGTATTAACAGTCTCACTTATTTTTAATGTTTATATTCATTGATACTTGTCTTCATGTTGATTATTCTTGGCTTGTCTTTAATGTGTATGTTTATCTGTATGTTAGTGCTTAGGCCTTTGTTCAGCGCTTTGAGCTCCCTGCAAAGGGAGTTAAGCGCTCTATAAATAACCAGTATTATTATTATTATTATTATTATTAGACCCCCTCCTTTACCGGGATGAACACCCTTAATTAGTGGGGTGTACACCCTTAATGGGGTGTATACCCTTAACTCGGAGACATGTCTGCCGCTCGGCGACATGAAAATCCCACGTGGCATAATTTGTACTGCAATGTCTTCTACCCTTCGTTTTGCACCCCCAAAAATGTTTTTGGAGCGATTATATGCAGTATTTCACGAGATATAGGAGGGTGAGGAAAAACGGAAAACATGTCTGCCGCTCGGCGACATTCTATTTCCGAGGGATTATTTATGTACGAATGTGTTATACTCTTAGTGTCACATCCGGACACAAAATGGGAAAGGATTCTGTCTTCTAGTTCACGAGATACAGCTTGAACAAGAAATATATAGTGCAAAGAAGGAAATTTCGGTTTTCAAGGTCACACTTCAAGGTCAAGGTCAGCATGGCGATACTTTATGCTCGGATGTTTTCTTTTCTAGGGTTTACAGTACCACCACACAATCAGAAGCGCTTCTGTCAAGTACCAATGTGGAAAATATGGCTTAAAACCCAATTTGTAGACCCCTACCACATTCAAGGCCTACCCGATCTCCCGGACCTTGACCTTGACCTTGATCGGTATGCCATCCATCAGAACGGGCATAAGCCAAAGTACCTACATGCCAAATTGGAAGACTCTAAAACCAACGGTGTGGAAGTTATGGCCCCTTGACGATTTTCGGTTTTCAAGGTCGTACGCCAAGGTCAAGGTCACGACGGCAAAACACTTTGCGCGGATGCCTTCCTCTCATGGTGACACACCACCACACAAAACATGAAGCGATTCTGTCAAGCGGTTCGGGAGATATCCTTGGGACAGCCAGACAGAAAAAGAAAAAGAAAAGAACAAGGTCACACTTCAAGGTCAAGGTCAGCATGGCGAGAATTTATGCTCGGATGTTTTCTACTCTAGGCTATACAGTACCACACACAATCTGAAGCGCTACTGTCAAGTACAAATGTGGAAAGTATGTCTGAAAACACAATGTTTAGACCCCTACCACTTTCAAGGCCTACCGATCTCCCTGACCTTGACATTGACCTTGCTCGTTATGCTATCATCAGAACGGCCATAAGCCAAAGTACCTACATGTCAAATGTGAAGACTCTAGGGCCAACGGTGTGGGAGTTATGGCCCCTGAAAGATTTTTCGGTTTCCAAGGTCATACGCCAAAGTCAAGGTCAGGACGGCGAAAAGTTTTGCGCGGATGCCTTTCTCTCATTGTGACACACCACCACACACAATTTGTAGCGATTCGGTCAAGCGGTTCGGGAGATATCCTTGGGACAGACAGACAGAAGAAAACCCCCCACAAAGAAACATACACGAACGAAAATAGACTCCTTTGCGATCTACTTGGTAGATCGGCAAAGGACAATTAATGATTGTCTTGAAGGGATGCGCGTGTCGACTGATGTTGAAACTAGAGCATGTAAACGGTATATCAACCAGCGCTGCGGCAGCATTTTCGGCTCCAATGACCTTGACCTTTGGCCTGCTCATGTACAGTACTTGACTACCTTGCCCCCATCGCGTTGTCACACTTCAACAATGAGTGGTGCAGAACTGGCTGGTCGGCGTCACACACTGCTCCACACTTCATTAGCTACCGGAGGGGACACATCATATCCATCCAGTATGCCACCGCACAAAATTCAAAGTGAGTCACCGTACTAATAGTGTACAGAACGTTGCGTAGAGAGACAGACAGACAAAGAAAGACAACACAGAATCACATAAGTCCTTTCTACCAAAAGTGGGTTACTGAGGACAAAAAACAAACAAACAAACAAACAAACAACAACAAATACACATATAGAACAATGGGAAAGCAGCGATTGGCTAGTAACTGGATTTAATGCTTGTCGGTAACTATTGAGTTAAACCTGTTAAGCTTACAATTATATTGTGGCGCTGCGTCTGGTATTTGGCTCTCTGTTTTCATCTTTTTCATTTTCTTTTTTTAGGTTCAACAATAATCATGTTGGAATCCGCCTTCCTTCCTTACCCAGATAATCACGCATGGGGCGTTAGTTTCTGGGGAAGTGCGAGATTCGCCCCAAATGAGATTATATTTCGTGTTTTCTTGTTGTCTTTAGCGTTTCAGATATAATATTCCGAATTCCATGTCCATTTTTACCACCACCACTGTTGCCCAAGCCTTGAAGTTCTGTTCACCTGTTTTATTCTTCAGTTCAATTAGTAGAGACGTGTCCTTTGTCCTGCCTCTGGCCTTTATTATTGCACTAGCACAAATAATAATCATCATAATAACTGCTTGGGGATTGTGTAGGTGAAAGCGAGAGAGAAAGAGAAAGAGAGATGGAGGGAGAGTGAGGGGAAAGGAAAGAAGGAGAGAAAAAGAAAGCACACAAGGAGGGAGAGAGAGAGAGAGGGAGGGAGGGGAGAGACAGACACAGAGAGAGAGGGGGGGGGGAGGGAGAGACAGACAGAGAGAGAGGGGGGGGGGGAGAGAGACAGAGAGAGAGAGAGGGGGGAGGGAGAGACAGAGAGAGAGAGAGAGAGGGGAGGGAGAGACAGACAGAGAGAGAGAGGGGGGGAGAGAGAGACAGAGAGAGAGAGAGAGGGAGGGAGAGGACAGAGAGAGAGAGAGAGAGAGAGAGAGAGAGAGAGAGGGAGACAGACAGAGAGACAGACAGACAGAGAGAGAGAGAGAGAGAGAGAGAGAGAGAGAGAGAGAGAGAGAGAAGAGAGAGAAAGAGAGAGAGAGGGAGAGGGAGACAGACAGACAGCAGAGACACTGGACACTGGAAAACTTTATTTGACAAGGATAAAGATCTTAGGCGATGCCTATTTTACAATGAGAGAGAGAGAGAGAGAGAGAGAGAGAGAGAGAGAGAGAGAGAGAGAGAGGGAGGGAGGGAGGGAGGGAGAGAGAGAGACAGACAGAAAGAAAGAGAGAGGGGGGGGGAGACAGACAGACAGCAAGACACTGGAAAACTTTATTTGACAAGGATAAAGATCTTAGGCGAGCGATGCCTATTCTTACAATGAGAGAGAGAGAGAGAGAGAGAGAGAGAGAGAGAGAGAGAGAGAGAGAGAGAGAGGGAGGGAGGGAGGGAGAGACAGACAGAAAGAAAGAGAGAGGGGGGGGGGAGACAGACAGACAGACACTGGACACTGGAAAACTTTATTTGACAAGAATAAAGATCTTAGGCGATGCCTATTCTTACAATCTGAGAGAGAGAGAGAGAGAGAGAGAGAGAGAGAGAGAGAGAGAGAGAGAGAGAGAGAGAGAGAGAGAGAGAGAGAGAGAGAGAGAGAGAGAGAGAAAGTGAGAGAAAGACAGATCGACACACACGGAGAGAGAAAGAAGGATTTCGGTTCAGCTTAATAAGCGTGGAATCCAGGAAATGGGGTCAGTTCTCGCTAAAATGGTCTCGTTAAATCTCCTGCTTCTGTTTATAATCAGTTTAAAAGCTAACTACATTATTGGGGACGGCTCATGATTGCTTGCCTCTAGGAGCAAAAAAATGAATTAAAGAAAACAAATTGGGAAAAAAACCTCGAGGACTCTCGTTTGACTTTTATTTTTTACCCACCTCTGTTCGAAACGAAGTATCATTTGACAAATTCGATTCGGTGTCTGTCTTGCGTTAAAGCATAATGATGGCAGAGAGTAGATAGAATAAAAGAAAGGGAAAAACAGTCTTACTAATGGGGAAAAAAAGAAAGATTAGCAGAACAAAAGAAAAAAAACCCTGAGAGAGAGTGGTGGTGTGGGGTGGGGGGTGTGGGGGGGGTGGGGGGCGGGGTGGGGGGGGGGGGGGGGGGGGGGGTGGGGGCGAGGAAGGTGGTGGGGATACGGCAAAGACAAAGCGACAGGCAGAGGAAAAAGGAGGCAAAGACAGAGGATATTGAAGGTGGCAGAAAAATGAAGGGTTACAACAGATGAACTGGGTAGTCCTGTTAATCCATCAGTAACTCACTTTCTATTGAACCCAAGCGCATGCGCGTATACGCGCGCACACTCA
>CM065695.1:20516967-20529467 GCA_017654935.2 Phymorhynchus buccinoides | reverse complement strand
TTTGTGTTTTTGTGTGTGAATAAACCCGCATAAACAAGCGCCTTTTGATCGCAATTCGTCTTTCAGCAGGGACACTCTTAGTACGTATTTCGTGCACGCAGTTTGCAACCTTTCCGGTGACAGAGAGTTGGTTATGACAGGGCTCGTATCTCTTCTTAAACAATGTCAAATTAAGTTTACCTCAGCTCTGCTGGATTGCTTATCCCCCCCCCCCCCCCCCCCCCCCCCCTCCCCCCCCCCCCCCCCCCAAAAAAAAAAAAAAAAATCCCCCCCCCTAAAAAGAAAGAAAAGAAAAAAAAACGAATAACATAAAATGTATCAACATTCGTTGTAGGATTGTTACGTGTCAGCTATCTCTGTGTATGTACGTTCTTCCACAGATATTTATGTTTGTTTTTATTCGCAGTAACTGAAATAGGAAGTTGCTTAGACCAGACAGACATACAGACAGAGACAGAGTGACATACAGAAAGCCCACAGACGGAGAGAGTCGCACAAGAAAATAGACAAACAAGCCGAAAAGACACAGAAAAAACCAGCTAGCCGGTTGTTTTTTTACCTAAACCAAATACTGCCTGCAGAAAGGAAGTGCATATAATGGATCCAGATATTTCTGCATCGGAGATTTGTTGTTGTTGTTTTTGTTTCTTTCTTTTTTTTTTAGCCTGAACTAAATCTTCGCTCAGTTTTGGTTAGCCTGATGGATGGATGCCATAAATAAATATATAAATAAACAGAACAGGAAATAAAATCGATCGTGTAAAGAAGTCTTGGCGTTTAATTTACCGATTAATATTTGCATAGGACTCATAAAACCCGAAATCTGTAATAAATAAACACATGATTACAAAACTAAATAGATAAATGAACGTTGCAATAAAGTGTAAACACATTATTTTGAGAATAATGAAATTGTGTTGCATTTGAAGTATTAAGATGGAAACTAGCAGACTAGACACAAAGAAAACGGTTGCTTGAACGGAATCGTTTATACGAGTGCTCTTGCAAACGTGTTTTATTTTATGGGATAAATTCAAAGAAAATGTTTTCTTCTTCTTCTTCTCGAACGTAGAATAATGTTATTAAAAATACGTTAAAGACCCCGTGACGCGCCACGGTTACGTCCCTTGGTTTTTTCTGGGTTGTTGTGACCCACATTCAAATTTCCCCATATTCAAATTGAGGCTGCTCTTTAAACTGATGTGTCGCTTTCAATTTGGGATAATTTATATGGGAGTCAGACTTGGTCAAAACAAGATTTCTTTCCAGTTATAAGAGGGAAAACACGTGAATCCCGTGATTTTGACACGTGATCGGGTGGATCTTTAACGTGGTTAATAAGTAACAATGTGAGCAACCATCTCTCTCTCTCTCTCTCTCTCTCTCTCTGACCCCCTCTCTCTTATACCCCCACATGTACCCCAGTCCGAACACACACACGCGCGCGCGCACACGCACACACACACACCTACACTCACACTCCTAGAGGGTGTACATGCGCAGGGACAAACACATTCAAAGGCATACATCATTCCACACTAGGTCCGACAAAAACCCAGACACTTGTGTACCTTGAAATACATTAAACGTTTGTCACAATTGTACATTGTAGTAATTCATACAAACCCACATGTAAATGCGAGTAAGTGTGAGAGAAGGAAAACATGTTGGAAAAAAAGGGAGGAAAGAAAAGAAAAAAAAGGGAAAGAAGAAGAGAAAGAAAAGAAAAAGAATGAGGCGCCAAAACAAAAAAAACAAAAAAAGAGAAAAGAAGAAGAAAGAAAGAAAGAATAAAGATAGAAAAAAAGGCGGGGACAGTGAAGGGTATAAAAAAAGAAAAAAAAGAAAAAAAGGCATACATCATTATACTATAGCGATGCACATTATAACAGGGGGACAAACAGAGACAAAGAGCGACATGACAAATAATGTACACACACACAGACACACAAATAGACAGACAGACAGGAAAACAAAACGAAAAAATAGCCCTATAACCATAAGTCAAAATCGACTCCAAAGTGGAACGAGAAAAGCCTTGCAGGAGACTGTCTTGCTACAGAGGCCATAGAATCTCGTAGGACGTTACTGTATTGCAAGATTGAGTCCAAACAGCGCTTTCCGTTCTGAGGGTGCTGGCTTATTTGTTTTCTCCCCATTTATACCTTAGACTTAGCGAGGCTGTATGTGTCAAGATGTCGTTTCATAGCCTAGCACCATATACACACACCCCTGCTCGTGTTTTCCGACAACATCGTCTAAAGTGAATCGTTGTAGGTGGCATTTTGTGTGTGGGATCGGGATGTTTGTGTTCTTTTTCTCCATCCCCCCATCCCTCATTTCCCTCTCAATATCTCCAGCTACACTCACTGAAACGGTAAAATTATCTCCGTGTGTCTGTGTGTCTGTCTGTCTATCTCCCCCCCCCCCTCTCTCTCTCTCTCTCTCTCTCTCTCTCTCTCTCTCTCTCTCTCTCTCTCTCTCTCTCTCTCTCTCTCTCTCTCTCTCTCTCTGTGGGATGTACAATTAAACCGTTTGAGTTTGAGTCTCTCTCTGTCTCTCTCGCTCTCTGTCTCTCTCCCTCTCCCCCTACCCTCATCTCTCTCCATCTCCTTTGACACTCTCTCTGCCTCTCTGTCTGCCTCTCTCTCTCTCTCTCTCTGTCTCTCTCTCTCTCTCTCTCTCTCTCTCTCTCTCTCTCTCTCTCTCTCTCTCTCCCTACCCTCATCTCTCTCCCCCTCCTTTGACCCTCTCTCTCTCTCTCTCTCTCTCTCTCTCTCTCTCTCTCTCTCTCTCTCTCTCTCTCTCTCTCTCTCTCTCTCTCTCTCTCTCTCTCTCTCTCTCCTCTCTCTCTCTCTCTCTCTCTCTCTCTCTCTCTCTCTCTCTCTCTCTCTCTCTCTCCCATTCAGTCACTTTGATACGAAGTCAAGTTGACTGCGCATGCGCATGCTAAAGTTACACCCCCCCCCCCCTCTAATAAACATTCCCATTCTTTTTAGCGTAAAATCAAAGGTACAGAAGGAACAGAATGGTTTTTTTCCACAAAAGAAAAAAAAACATGAACTACGCAGTTTCACTGAATAAATGGGTAAACTTTAAAAAAAGCAGGCTCACATCACAACGTTCTGCTAAGCCACGATTGAGGAAAACAAGCTTTTCCCGGGGGAAAAAACAACAACCCAAAAACATCTGAACCCTAAAAACGTACAATAAGAAAACAAAACCCACTCACACAATAACTGTGAAAACAACGTAGTTACGAAGTCAAAAGAGTAAGGCAGCAACGACCATAGAAGAAGAATCATCAAGCTTAAATAAAATCAACCCTAAAAATATATTAACACTTTCACCGCCAATGTCGCATTTTTGCACCACAATCGTTTTGCGCTCATGTCATTAAAAAGCATCAAATCTGGGCCTGTTATCTGAAGACCCTGTTTTCTGTAATTTGGGGAGGCCTAATGCTATGCACATCACAGCAGAATTTGCAATATTGCAGATTGTTTTTTTCTCTGTGACTCAGGTAAGTTTAATGATATTTTTGGGCTGAAAAATGGCTGGCGACGAAAGGGTTAAAAATCACACTCACACAATAACAGTGTGATAAGAACGTAATCAAGAATTCAGAAAAGTAAGGCAGCAAGGACAATAGAAGTGGAATCATCTAGTTAAAGAAGAAGGGGGGAAAGGAGAAGAAAGAAAAGAAGAAGAATTGCTTTGGTGAAGTTGGACTTGCGAGGGAAGACCGAAGAGACAGGTTTTCCCAGGAGTCCAAAAGAGATGAAAGAGAAAGCCAAGTTTCAAAAAGAAGAAGAACAAGAGAGAGAGAGAGAGAGAGAGAGAGAGAGAGAGAGAGAGAGAGAGAGAGAGAGAGAGAGAGAGAGAGAGAGAGAGAGAGAGGGGGACATATCGGCAAAATTGTAATGTTCATAGTAAGTGTCTTTACCACAGAACAACATGCTAGTCAGGTTTGTGTGAGAAAAAAGAAGTGGAAGGAAGAAGAAGAAGAAGAAGAAGAAGAAGAAGAAGAAGAAGAAGAAGAAGGAAAACAAAACAAGAAGAAAAACAACAAGAAGAAGAAGACGAAGAAGTAAAAGAAGAAGACGAATAAGAAAAAGGAGAAGGGAAGAAGGAGGGGAGCAATTGATTTGTTTTTGCTGCAAATATATGTAATCAGATGCGTCGTTAGAAATGAGCTATATTCTCGCCTTTTTTGCTGTATGCCAACTTATCAATTCGAAAGAACAAGCCAGCCTGTGTTGGCATCTAATCATCCAACCGGAATTCCATATTATGCGCGATTTTAAAGGCGAAAATAATCGCCCGCGAGTATATTTCATCGCCACCACCAGTAAAGTCACTATGTACACCCATAGGCGCGATAATCGCGAGCAGTCAGTCCAAAATCGTTCGCGATTTTATTATATCGCCTGGTGGAGCAAAATAATATTTTTGTTGCTGTTGAAAATAGTCTGAAAATGGGCGGAACGCCATTTTTTCAGCGAGCATCAAATCAAATCAAACTCACTTTATTATCTCCCAAGGAGAAATTTTGAAAGCATCGCTTCCAAAAGCGTGAAGAAACTTGTGGTACTGGTGGAAAACGTTGCTTGCAATTCTGTAGGCGCGATCGTTGTTGTTTTTAGCGCGATGTTTGAATTTAGCGCCATCAAAAATCGTCGGCGATTTCAGCGTCAATGGAATAGACTGGTTCGATTTCAGAGAAATCAGCTTAGTTAAAGAGTAGTAAGCAAATCTGAGTCAGAAGTGTCAAATAGCTTTTTCTGAAGGATTAGGGTATGCTGAATCCATTTTTTTCCATTTGACATGAGCATTTTTGCGTCGTTCGTGAGATATAATTAATTATTCAAAATGGCGTCCACGCAAACCTGTCACGCTACACCACACGTTGCATACAGTGAAACTATTCTTTTATTCCAAGAATTTTAGTCATTGCTAGTTGTTTTCAAGAAAATAAGGATGATTTAGTGTGTGAAATGACACTATTTCAATGATAGGCAAGAAACAATGATCAAAATAGACACGTTTTGGAAACGAAAAACGACTGTATGCCGTCAGTCATAATTACACTGATTTGCAGCCTTTCAAATAAAATTGAAAGAAAAACATTATTTCAGCTTCATCAAAATTGACCTTTTCAGTTGCAGTGGTGAATAAGCAAGCAAAAAAAAGGATGCTTCAGCTTTTGCCATTCCATAATTTTAAAGATCAGTAAGTAACGATAACGAAAACAGGCAGGTTTCAAAACCAAAACACTAGCTCATACCGTCAACCACAGTCACATTGATTAACAGCTTTTAAAATGTAAAAAAAAGGAAAGAAAATAAAACCCACAAAACAAAGCCATCTGTTTCAGCTTCATTTGAATGGACCTTTTCATTTGCAAGGACAAAAAATAAACTTATGTTGTCAATCAATTTAACATGGATTTGCAGCATGAAAAACTGAAGCAGAAACAAAGCAAAATCATTCCAATGAGCTTCATCAGAACTGTCATTTTTATGTGCAGAGTTTCCGTTCAGCTTATATGTCTCAGCTTCCCGTCAGTTTGTGCTCATATGTACTCATAATTCAACCCTTGAACTATAAGAGCACAGTGGAATCAGTCACTGAACACAATACCTCAGTCATACACGTTTGTATCAGTAATCATTTCTGCAGACGTCTCCGCTTGTACTGCAGATACATGCGGAAGTACATGGGAGCCTCTTCCTCCTGCAGTTGCAGTTGTCGCTTCTGCACTGTGTGGTACACTTGCAGGTGATGAGTTTGATGCAGGACTCTGGCAATGAGGGCAAGGAGGTGAAGGTTGGAACCAGAGCACCACTCTGAATTGTCCATCCCATAGTCTCTGGTGGGGGCAGTTCAGGACGTTTTGTCTGCCTGTCGCCATACTGATGCTTGATAGTGTGACCGCTTGATGTGTGTAAAAGCATCATGAGTTGGGGGTAGGGTCTCCAACAGGTGGGCCTGAGCAAAGAGGGTTGACCTGGCACTGTCCACAGAAACTGTTGCGTGAACCTTGTAGACTTTACATATGAAGGTTTATGCAGCAGCAGAGGTTTGGTCACTGAGGTCGCCTTTGCCGAGATTTGACAGGAGGTCGTCATTTTCGTTGTAGACATTTCCAGCAGGATTTCTTGGTGTGACCAGCCAAGAAAGAAGTGGTGTCAGATCCTGTCAACGAGTGAAAGGCTGGCATGCTGCTGAGGACATGAGCATCAAACTGAGCTGCCACTGAGTGAATTGGGATGCATTTCGGTTTTTTGGAGGTGCCAGCCTTCATCCTGATCCGTGGACATGACATGCTTGCAAAGTGGGCCAGCAGAAGCACCAACACGTCAGTGTCATGAGCAGCAACTACGATGCTGGATGCTCGGCTCTTGACACAGTGCAGTATTATGTGCGTGCCAGCTTCCTCATGGCACCCCTCCAGTTCCTCAGTGTTGACGTCAGGGGTAGAAGACTCCACTTGCTCTTCGTCGCTGAATCCTCCTGCAACAACAATGGTCTTGTCTGCTGGTGCCTTTAGAAGCAGCTGCTGAGACAAGAATCTCACCAAGTCGGCTTTGTTTGCTGCATGTGTGAAGAAGTTGTCCCATTTCTGATGGAGAGACACATTTCTGTCCTGAATCTCTCTTCTCACAGGCACTGCCTTCTTTCCCCGTTTCTTCCTTGTGCTGCTTTGGATGGACAGGTCGTAGTATCTGTCAAAAATGATGTCAATACGACTGAATGCAGACCCAATTTGTAGTACTGATGTGATAAAAATGTCAGCAAGGTCCCCGAAGTTTTTGGCTTTAGGTGGCTTCCCTAAAGCAACAACATGCGTCTGCCCATCGACAATAAGTATTCCTTCTTCACCAATGTCTGCAGCCTCCAGACTCTGAGGCCAAGGCGTGCCGCCAATCAGTGAATCTGACAGGAGGGACTTTTGGCCTGATCGTAGATCGCCGTTCATTTGTGCAAGGGCAGGAGGGGCAGGCATCAGCTCATGCTTCAGTATTTCCTACAGATGGACATCCCTTCCAGCCTGGAAGGCAGTGATGAGGCGCTGCAGTAACTTCCTGTCTGCTTGGACTACTTTCTTTGCAGTTGTTGTGGACTGCTTCTGCTCCACTTCGAAGAGAGTTGAGAATGTCAAAGACTTATTTTTTGGCAATGTGTCTCTGAAAGAGACCACCCTGTCAATGCCAGCCAAAAGCCTTTCTTCTACAAACTGTATCAGCTGATATTGGCCTTTCTGGCGAGCCATCAGCAGGTTATCTTCAATGTTCTTTGTGACAAAGTCCTTTGTGGCAATGTTCTGCAGTTGTGTGGACTAGCGTCAGATGAGAACAATTGAAGGACTGAAATGTGTTCAGGAGATTGTCTTCATCCTTCAGAAAAATCATCACGATAGTGGTGTTAGAAATGGTCACTGACTTTAAAGATACAGCTTTGAAACCCCTTGGAGACAATTATAAATCTCACTGCTATGAAAAAGGAATTGTTTCTGAAGATTTTGACTAATATTTACCACACAACACTCACTTATTTTGAGTTCTGACCTGTACGTCAGCCTTCTTGCCTTTGCGGGCAAGTCATTGGGTAACCATTGGCTAGAGAGGCAAAATACAGATTTCAAGGTCCTTTAAGTGGACTTAGCACCCCAAATTGGATTAGAAAGGTATGTTTTTATCGATCTATAGACCGATTTGTGTCCCATGAATACCTATAAATACGTTTTTGGTCTACCCGTGATCCAGCTCTCGGCCATGTTTTTTGGCTGGTTGCCATGGGCAACAGGGGCAAGATACAGCTTGTCAAATGGTTTAAATGGATTCAGGGCATCCTCTTCCCTAAGAAAAGTGTGTTTGACAACTCTGACTCTCCGATGGATGCCTACGGGTGTCTGATTTCCTGAAAATGGCAACCCTCTAGAATTGCAAGCAACCTTCTTCGTCGCTGTCGAAAGTCGCGGGCGAAAATAGCGCAGTGAAAGAAGAAGCTTGGCAACAATCCACATAATACATGAATATTATTATTCTACAGCCGTGCACAGAATGATTACCTACAGACGGTTTCAATTTGTAGCACGAGAAAATCCTTGCCAGTCAGTGCATCCCAAAAGAACGATGTCTTACAACATTAAGTATGACTACTCTCTCTCTCTCTCTCTCTCTCTCTCTCTCTCTCTCTCTCTCTCTCTCTCTCTCTCTCTCTCTCTCTCTCTCTCTCTCTCTCTCTCTCTCTCTCTCTCTCTAGTGTTGACTGTGTCTTTGCCTATGTCAGCCTTTCTCTATTTGTATTCCATTTATCTTTCCGTGTATGGATATGTTTATCTCCCCCCCCCCCCCCCCCCCTCCCCTACATTTCTCAGCTCTCCCCGCATTTTCACACTTGCCTGTCTTACTAAACATTAAGCTGTATTGAATGCCTTTTCAGCAAATTATCTTTGTTGAATAATTAATCGCAGTCATGATAAAGGCCATTATCTAATAGCCCCCCCCCCCCCCCCCCCCCCCCCCCTATGTAGTGCAGTACATACAACAGCCGCGGAGCATTTGTCACAGTCCTGGTTCATTGCGTTTTTCCGTCTTGCCTTTATCTTCTACTATTATTGAATGCATGTGTTTCATTATGTAAATGGATGAACATTAGTGTTAAATATAGCAAATGATAGAGGATGAAGTACTCAATCTGCTGTAAGAAAGGCAAGAACGGAAAAATGGAAAGAACCGAGAAATGGAGGAGGGGGGGCGCATCTTTACCCTTGGTACATGTACCATGTTGTAGTCGTGCTAGCTGTTGTTGTTCCAGAACATATGGAGATGATGCGCTGTGTCACTGAACCTTCACTCTACGCTTCTTTTTCTAGACTCCTGTCAGAGAGAGACAAGTCGCTTCCAGATTCGACGATGTCTCCAGAGTTATTGTTCTTTGCGTGTCCCTAGAGTTTCTCCGGAGTTATTGTTCTTTGACTTTCCCTAGAGTTTCTCTGGAGTTATTGTTTTTTGCGTGTCCCTTGAGTTTCTCCGGAGTTATTGTTCTTTGCCTTTCCCTAGAGTTTCTCCAGAGTTATCGTTCTTTGCCTTAAAGCTTTTATTTGTTTTTGTTTTTGTTTTTTAATAAGACACGAAGGGATGTACGAATAGGCGTGTGACATCATGTCATCAGATCCCATAGTTTCACAAAAAAGTCCAGGATTTTGTTGTTGTTGTCTTACCCTGGCTTAAATACTCCAGGGATCATCCCAACAGCCGAAGCACTATGGTACAAATGCACCAGCTCGGGATGAGAACATTACGTATGTGATCGTGTTTGATTACCCCGCCACGTGAGCAGCCGCAATCCGACTTCGGAGGATGAAATCCCACAGTGTGACTATCACCCACATAATCTAAAAATAGATATACCAGTGCTCTGAGACAAAGAAAAGCCGTGAACCATTTCCATTGTATGCACCTTCAATTAACATGGATTAATACGATTCCAATTATTGTTTTAATATTAATGTCTTTATTGGTCTTTTTCTAGACTTTAGTGGTATTTTTTCTAGATTAATGTTATTTTACTTCTTGAAGGATTTTTTTTAATAGCAGTTTCTTGTTAGCAACATTGTTTTCTATACAATACGGTATCCTAAATGTCAAGATTTATTAATTAAGAAAACTGTATAAGATTGAATATTACTCATGAAGATAATAATTATTTCAAATACGTTAGTTTTCTGAGTGATCGTTTAGTTCTTCTTCTTTTCTTTAAGCGACCACAATCAATTGCTAATTATTCTGTCACTGTAAATTCAGGGGGATCTTACCGAAAATATGCGCGGAATAATTCGGCCCTAGTCTATATTTTTTTTATATTTTTTTTAAATCGAATATAAGATAGTCACCACCACTCTATTCTACGTGACCCAGCCAGTCATGGACCGTTCAGCGGAACCCCAACATGATGCCGAATCGGACAGGAACCACCTAAGCTACTGAAGGGGAAGGGGGGAGGGGGAAGTGTAGTATGGTTATTGAGAGACAGATGCCCTAGACACAAAGGTGTCCAGAGTCTCTGCCTCAACAGCCTGATGGGAGAGGTCATTCCATGCTTTGATGGTTCGGGGTAGGAAGCTGGCCTGCCGGTCCTTTGTCTTGCAGAAGATGAGGGCCAGCTGTTTGGTGTGGGCGCGACGCTGGCGTCCAGGTGCCGGAGTGAGTTTCTCTTTAAGACTCTTCATTGACACCAGATCTTTCTGCACTTTGAACAGCATTGCTAGTCTTGCTGTTTTTCGGCGATGTTGAAGGGATGGCCACTTCAGCTTGATGTGTTTCTGAATCGTCTCTTCACAAACCTTGCTGCTCGTCGCTGTACCGCCTCAAGCTTATCAATGTCCTGCTGCTGGTGAGGGTCCCACATTGTGGAAGCATATTCGAGTATGGGACGTACGAAGGACATGTAGGCTTTTTCCCTGATGGGCTGGGAGCTAATGTTCAGATTCCTTCTAAAAACAAACCAGGGTCTTGTTGGCCTTTGAGCAAATGGATTGAATATGTTTACTCCAGCTGAGATCCTTTGAGATGGTTACTCCTAGATATTTCACGGAGTCAACAGTTTTAAGCTGGTGGCCATGAAGTTCATACTGGCTTTCCTGCGTGTGCCTTTTCCTGGTGACAGGTAAGGTGGTGCATTTGCCAGGATGTCCCAGCTCTTCTCCCACTCAGCAAGCTGATGGGGGTCATGCTGTAGCTGTTCATGGTCCTGGGGAGCTGCTACCACTCTGTACACTGCTGTGTCATCCGCAAAGAGACGGGCTGTTGATGCCAACTTGTCTGGCAAATCATTGATGTACGCAAGGAACAGGCATGATCCAAGGACTGATCCTTGGGGCACACCCGAACAAACATAAATGCTGGTGGATCTGACACCGTTGACAGCAACCGCCTGTCGTCTGGTGCAGAGGAAGTCTTCTATCCATTTGTTGATCTTTGCTTGGATGCCACAATGGTGAAGCTTGTACAGGAGCAGGCTATGATTAACCTCTCTTACCTTAGTTATCTTACCTTACAAAGTCATAATTAGCTAGCGATTTAAAAAAATTAAGTATAATTTACCCTGCCCAAAAATAGTAATACAAACGTCATTTTAATGATGCAATGTTTTTGTGTAAGAATTACTACTTCCCGTTTTTGCCATGCTAAAAATGGAGCAACTGTTCCAGAATCAGAATGAAATCAATTTCAACCTCGTGCTAACTCAAAAAAACACTCAATACCTCACAATAACTTTATGGTCCAAGTTTAATTAACTTTATGCTAAAGGGTCTTTTTAACTCAACATTTTGGCTATCTCAAAATATAATTTCAGTCCCTTCAATTATGACTGAAGTGATTTTCATTGTATAAACCAGAAAAAGATAAGCACACACAAAGCCGTCCAGACGAGAAGTAGAAGACAGACACATTATAGACACGCAGAACAAAAATGGTGCACAGACACACCTAGGCAGACAGAGAGACAGACAGGCAAACAGAGAGACACAGAATGATATGGGTTAACCCTGTCATGCCCTTCCCCATGTGGGCAACCAATGCTAGATGGATCACTGAGGACTTCTTGCTACCCTATTAGGTTTAGGATGTCGAGAGCGAGAGAGGTCTGTTTACCGCTCCCAGTGTATGTCACAGTAGAAACTGGAATCCAGTAGGATTCGGAATCCTACTAGTACAAATTATAATTCCGATTTGCACTAGTAGAAATCGAAATTGTAATTTGTACTGGATTTTCTTGAGTAGAAATCGGAATTCTGATTTGTACTAGTACAAATTGGAATTCTGATTTGTACTGACAGCCAGTGTGAAATGGAATTTAGTACGAATTGGAATTTTGTTTTCTACTCTTAAACTTACGTGAAATTGTATTGAATAAGACTTAGAATTTTAGGAACACCTGACAGATTTATGGGATACATACATCACAGATCACTATTCTGTATCATTTCCCTTCACTTTGCTTTGAAAGCCTTCTTCTCCATCCATTCCATGCCCAGTCCGTCAGCACACATAACATGTGCGCGTACACACACACGCGCGCGCGCACACACACACGCGCGCTCACGTATGCACGCGCGCACACACGCATGCACGCGCGCGCACACACACACACACACTTACTGACATAGCTACCTACCCTGAATGCACACACACACACACACACTCACACACACACACACACACACACGCACGCACGCACGCGCGCACGCACATACGCACGCACGCACGCACGCACACACGCGCGCACACACACGCACACGCACGCGCACGCACGCACGCACACACACACACACACACACACACACACACACACACACACACACACGCACGCGCGCGCGCGCGCACGCACGCGGATGCTCGCACTACGCAACTTCTGTAGCTGCCAAGACACGCCGGCGGTTCTGGTTTCTCATGGTTGATTTCCCCGATGTCTTGTTTTAGTTACCCAAA
>CM065695.1:20501967-20511967 GCA_017654935.2 Phymorhynchus buccinoides | reverse complement strand
TCCTGTTCGTCACGTACTAGCTGAGAGACCGTGATGCACGTGCTGTAAATGACAGAACTGCTGGACCTATGGTCAGCAATTTGTTCCGCTGTACTTATTACCTACTGAGGGCTAATACCCCCAGGCCAAATAGTGAACGGTAGGTGGACTAGCAGTAGTATTGGATAGAACTTATTAACTTCTCTCTCTCTCTCTCTCTCTCTCTCTCTCTCTCTCTCTCTCTCTCTCTCTCTCTCTCTCTCTCTCTCTCTCTCTCTCTCTCTCTCTCTGCCACACACACACACACACACACACATTAGCTAAAGCACACATGTTTTTTTGCACAGAGAGAGAGAGAGAGAAGAGAGAGAGAGAGAGAGAGAGAGAGAGAGAGAGAGAGAGAGAGAGAGAGAGAGAGAGAGAGAGAGAGAGAGAGAGAGAGAGAAAGACACAGAGACAGAGACATTCAGCAGGCGCAGACAATTAGATTGGAAAGTTAGTGTCCTACATGTTTGCAGTAGCAGAGAATCCCCCCCCCCCCCCCCATTAATTCGGAGAAACTCTTTAGAAGTGCAACAGAACAGACCGAAAGTTCCTCCCACGTTCACTGTATCATATGTCTGTATCATATGCCTGTATCATATGTCTGTATCATATGCCTGTATCATATGTCTGTATCATATGTCTGTATCATATGCCTGTATCATATGTCTGTATCATATGCCTGTATCATATGTCTGTATCATATGCCTGTATCATATGTCTGTATCATATGCCTGTATCATATGTCTGTATTATATGCCTGTATCATATGCCTGTATCATATGTCTGTATCATATGCCTGTATCATATGCCTGTATCATATGTCTGTATCATATGCCTGTATCATATGCCTGTATCATATGTCTGTATCATATGCCTGTATCATATGCCTGTATCATATGCCTGTATCATATGCCTGTATCATATGCCTGTATCATATGCCTGTATCATATGCCTGTATCATATGTCTGTATCATATGTCTGTATCATATGCCTGTATCATATGCCTGTATCATATGCCTGTATTATATGCCTGTATCATATGCCTGTATCATATGTCTGTATTATATGCCTGTATCATATGCCTGTATTATATGCCTGTATCATATGTCTGTGTCATATGCCTGTATTATATGTCTATGATCAGTGCGATGTACCCTGTCTCGATGGGTGCCCCGTCTCTGTGTATCCCTGTCTCTGTGTGCCCCTGTCTCTGTGTGCCCCCGTCTCTGTGTGCCCCTGTCTCGATGTGTGTCCCTGTCTCTGTGTGTCCCTGTCTCTGTGTGTGCCCCTCTCTCTGTGCCCCTGTCTCAGTGTGCCCCTGTCTCTGTGTGCCCCCGTCTCTGTGTGCCCCTGTCTCGATGGGTGCCCCGTCTCTGTGCGCCCTTGTCTCTGTGTGCCCCCCGTCTCTGTGTGTCCCTGTCTCAGTGTGCCCCTGTCTCTGTGTGCCCCCGTCTCTGTGTGTCCCTGTCTCTGTGTGCCCCTGTCTCTGTGTGTCCCTGTCTCTGTGCGCCCCTGTCTCTGTGTGCCCCCGTCTCTGTGTATCCCTGTCGGTGCGCCCCTGTCTCTGTGTGCCCCCGTTTCTGTGTGCCCCTGTCTCGATGTGTGTCCCTGTCTCTGTGTGTCCCTGTCTCTGTGTGTCCCTGTCTCTGTGTGTCCCTGTCTCTGTGTGCCCCTGTCTCGATGGGTGCCCCGTCTCTGTGTATCCCTGTCTCTGTGTGCCCCCGTCTCTGTGTGCCCCTGTCTCTGTGTGCCCCTGTCTCTGTGTGCCCCTGTCTCTGTGTCTCCCTGTCTCTGTGCGCCCCTGTCTCTGTGTGCCCCTGTCTCTGTGTGCCCCTGTCTCTGTGTGTCCCTGTCTCTGTGTGCCCCTGTCTCTGTGTGCCCCTGTCTCTGTGTGCCCCTGTCTCTGTGTGCCCCTGTCTCTGTGTGCCCCTGTCTCTGTGTGCCCCTGTCTCTGTGTGTCCCTGTCTCTGTGTGCCCCTGTCTCTGTGTGCCCCTGTCTCTGTGTGCCCCTGTCTCTGTGTGTCCCTGTCTCTGTGTGCCCCTGTCTCTGTGTGCCCCTGTCTCTGTGTGTCCCTGTCTCTGTGTGCCCCTGTCTCTGTGTGCCCCTGTCTCTGTGTGTCCCTGTCTCTGTGCGCCCCTGTCTCGATGGGTGCCCCTGTCTCGATGTGTGCCCCCGTGTCTGTGTGCCCCCGTGTCTGTGTGCCCCCGTGTCTGTGTGCCCCCGTCTCGATGGGTGCCCTAGAATTAGGGTAAAGGTTAGGGGTACGATTAGGGGTTGCCGTTTGGGTTAGGGTTAGCGTTAGGATAAACTAAGAGACGGAGCCGGAGATATATAATATGGGGACACATAGAGATGGGGACATAGCAAATTATAGAGACGGGATCACAAAGAGACGTGGACACATAGAGACGAGAGCATTATAGAGACGGGGACACACAGAGACGGGAACGTATAGAGACAAAGACACATATAGCGACGGGAGCATATTATAGAGACGGGGACACATAGAGACGGGGACACACAGAGACGGGAACATATAGAGACGGGGACACAAAGAGACGGGAGCATAATAGAGACGGGGACACATAGAGACGGGGGACACACAGATACGTGAACATCTAGAGACCAAATTGGGGACACATAGAGACGGGGACACATAGAGACGGGGGACACACAGAGGCGTGGACATCTAGAGACCAAATTGGGGACACATAGAGACGGGGACACATAGAGACGGGGGACACATAGAGACGGACATCTAGAGACCAAATTGGAGACACATAGAGACGGGGACACATAGAGACGGGGGTCACACAGAGACGTGTGTCAAGCTACTATCTGCTGAAAACCTTACTAATACTACTAACCCATGAAAAGACTACTATTTTTTTCAGCAGTTAGTCGTATTCCAACTAACTGCTGAAAAAATAGTAGTATTTTCATGGGTTAGTAGTAATACTAAGGTTTTCAGGAGATAGTAGCTTGGCTTTACGACTATCTAGTGAAATGATTCCTGTGGGAAATTATGTCCTCCCCCCCCCCCCTCTCTCTCTCTCTCTCTCTCTCTCTCTCTCTCTCTCTCTCTCTCTCTCTCTCTCTCTCTCTCTCTCTCTCTCTCCCCCCCTCTCTCTCTCTCTCTCTCTCGCTCTCTAAATTAGTGCATTAGGAGTTCAAATGAACAAGGTATGATGTGGTTGGCCAGTGGTCAGTGACACTGACCAGTGGTCAACCACATTAAAAATTGTTCATTTGAACTCCTAATGCACGAATGTGCAGTCAAACAGTGAAAATAGGCCAAAGTGACCACTGGTCAGTGACACTGACCACTGGTCAACCACATCCAAATTTGTTAATTTGAACTCCTAATACACGAATTTGCATTCAAACGGTAAAATTAGGCCAAAGTGACCAGTGTCAGTGGTTAGAGAGAGAGAGAGAGAGAGAGAGAGAGAGAGAGAGAGAGAGAGAGAGAGAGAGAGAGAGAGAGAGAGGACATAATTTCCCACAGGAATCATTTCACTAGATAGTCGTAAAGCCAAACTACTATCTGCTAAAAACCTTAGTATTACTACTAACCCATGAAAATACTACTATTTGTTTCAGCAGTTAGTAGTAATACGACTAACTGCTGAAAAAAATAGTAGTCTTTTCATGGGTTAGTAGTATTAGTAAGGTTTTCAGCAGATAGTAGCTTAGACGTGGACATCTAGAGACCACATTGGGGACACATAGAAACGGGGGCACAATACTACATAACCGTGTGTCTCGGCCACATTATTAATTCATGTTTGATCTGAGGATGATATATACGATAGCATAAGGTATTGTCTTTTAGGCTGTTTACGCAATGTTGTGAGCGACATACAATGTACATATTAAATTAATAATAATGTTTGTCTTTGAAGTCGATCGATGGCGTGGCGCATCGAGACCAGACAAATCAATAGAATCCGTTGGCAGAGATGTGAAGAAGACCTACATGACACTTGTCAGAATAAACAAAGGGGCTTCTGAAGATACACTTGCAGTCAACGAGGGTTGAAAAAAGATATCGTTGACAATTAGTTAGCTGGGGTGATACTTGGTCAGAACTGTGAGGGAAAAGGGTGGTGGTGGTGGATAAAGGCAAACTCTAAATCAGAAATTGAAATTACCGTCTTGAACTATGACATAGTATGTACTGTGTTAAATTGTGATATAGAAATTATCATTCTACAAACAAAGATCACAGCAAAACGGTCACACAAAATGATGATACGACACAAACCAACAATTAGAACAACCCATAAAAATAATAAATTGATTAGAAATGAACAAAGACAAAAGTGCGACTCACACACTATTAATAACCAACAAAATTTGAAGCGATTCTGTCAAGTGGTTCGGGAGATATCCTAGGGACAGACAGGAAAAAGAAAGAAAAACACGCGACAAACTCAAACTCCTGCCCGACTTAATAAATGTTACGAGAGAAACAAACAAACGAAGACACACTAGGCAACTCATCAGAAATCCGACTCCTAATTCATTTCCTCCTCCTCCTCCTCCTCCTCCTCCTCCTCCTCCTCCTCCTCCTCCTCCTCGAGGGGAAAAAGTAAAAAGGGAGAAGAAAGAAAAAAACATAGTGAAATGAACGCCATCTGACCACGCAGGAAGCCATTTTCTTTGATATCCTAGCGGCCATCTTTGTCAGACAACTTATCACGTCACGTGAGAAGAAAGCTGGTAAAGTACACGTCTCTTGATAGACAACAACATTATAATCCCGTTCTAATGGACCACGAGTAGGGTTACACCATCAAAAAGCTGCAAATCTACGACCTTTGCTGTGCTGGAATTGTATAACACCTATAAGATTGGATGGATGAAATATGTCTGCTGCGTGGACAGAGAGGATTGGGTTGCAGCTTAGAGAGGATAGGTTAGAGAGTGTTGAAAACCAGGATATTAATGTAAAATGTTGCAGGTGTTTTGGTTTGTTTTTTGTTTGTTTGTTGTTGTTGCTGTTGTTGTTGATGGTGATGATACATCATTTCAAAGAACGCATAGCTAGAAATAGCATTGAGTGAGAGATCGTGAGAGGAAGAGAGAGAGAAGGGTGGGGGGGGGGGGGGGGGGGGGGGGGTATCTAATACGAGAATTGTAGGGTAAGCCTACTTCCAGCAGTATTCATAGATTAGCATTAATAGCATCATGCATTCATCACATTACTCGTGTGATATTTTAGTGTAAGTAATATCCTCAAGACCCAGTGGTTTTTTAGTACCCGAGCCGAAGGTTCGGGGAACTATTGTTTCTGTCTGGTCCGTCCGGCGTCCGTCCGTCCGGCGTCCGTCCATCCGGCGTCCGGCCGGTTATTCGTCCGTTTTTCTAAAAAACTATTCAGTCTATCATCATCAAATTTGGTATACTAAACTACTCACAAAAAGTTAAGGATCACTATGAGAAAACAGGTGCGCAATAAACTCCGTTCGCTCCTGTTATTTATTTCTCAGTCAAGCCAAATTGTTATGAATTCTTGTTCAGCTGTAAGTGGGCGATGTTGTGTTAGTGGAAACATTGCACGTGATTCTCTATTACTGAGCTTGGCAGCAAAAGAAAAAGCGGCAACTTGCGAAAAAGGACCTTGTTTTGGATCGTTCTGCATGAACACATTGCACAAGCCAGATGGAAAAACCATTATGCACGTGCAAGCACTGCTGTTTATGTGTGAGATGCTGTCTCTTGCTTGGCTTTATAAGAAGACATACCACCAGTATTAGGCCTGATTTGACAATGCCTCCACGACGAAAATTGAGCGAGTTGGATAGGGGACGAGCTGTTGCATGGTTCCAAGATGGTGTTCCCAAGCGAGAAGTGGCCAGGCGACTTCAGGTGTCCATCTCGGTCATTGTCAGACTGATTCAACGCTTCACAGCCACTGGGAGGGTCCATGAAAGACGCAGATCTGGTCGACCGAAGAAGACAACTCCACGTGAAGATCGTCTCATTGAACGACAAGCGCAGACAAGAACAGCCTCTTCCAGCATCATTCGAAGGCAGCTGAGGGTGGCTACTAACATCAACATCAGCCAGCAGACCATACGGAACCGCCTTCATGGGTTTAACCTCCGTTCTCGTCGCCCAGCTGTACGGCCACGCTTAACTCCAGCCCATAGGGCAGCACGCCGCGCCTTCTGCAGACGTCACGTGAGGTGGACACGTCAGCAATGGTCCCAGGTCCTGTTCAGTGATGAATCACGCTTCACCCTGAACCACAACGACGGCCGACTGAGGGTCTGGAGGCGCCCAGGGGAACGCTTTATTGACGCCACTGTCCAAGAAAAGGTGGCCTTTGGTGGAGGTTCTGTAATGGTCTGGGGGGCCTTCAGCCTTCACCACAGAACACCCTTGTATCATGTACAGGGTAACCTGACTGGCCTCCGATACCGGGATCCTTCGACCGCTGGCTGTGCCTACACTGCAGCAGATGGGACCGCCGGCTGTCTACCAGGATGACAACGCTCGCCCCCACAGGGCAAGGGTGGTCAACGACTTCCTGCAGCAGTCTGGAGTCCGAATGGAGTGGCCAGCATGCAGTCCCGATCTCAACCCGATTGAGAACCTCTGGGATGAGCTGGATCGCAAAGTGAGGAGCAACCACCCCCCTCCCAGGGATGCCCAGCACCTCTACCAGCTGCAGGCTGAGTGGCAGGCGCTTCCACAGAGGATCTTCACCACCCTGGTCAACTCCATGAGGACTCGCTGCGTCGAGTGCCAGAACAGCCATGGCGGATACACGCATTACTGAACTTTTGGGAGCAAGAATGCCCTGTCTTGTGATTTCATGACTGTACGTACCCACTTTGACAGACCAAACGATTGCTCGAAATTGAAAGCAATTGTGCATCGTTATCACTAAAGCATTGAATTAAATATTACTTATTTGGAAAGTTAGTTTGCAAGTGATCCTTAACTTTTTGTGGATAGCTTAGTTTGCCAAGATAATCCACTGATGTATTTAGTTTTACATTAAGGTCAAGGTCGCCACGGGGTTCAACCCCCAAAACACATAATCGCTAATATCACGCGAAGTTTTGCATGTATTTCAATGCAGTTTTTTTCACAACATTTCTTGATGAATGGTCTATAACACAGTTGTCATGAATTTTTCTGTGCGAGACGTGCGCATGATCGCGCGCGCTCAAATCACGGGTCCGAACCCCAAGGCTATGACTTGAACATTTCACAAAGCATTGTTGGAAACTTCATGGTTTGAAACTCTATCTGTTGACTGATGATTTGATGTAAATATTACAAGTGAACCCATAAGCCTAGACTCCACCAACACGGCTGGAAACACCCAGAGACAGACACAGAGAAAGAGACAGAGAGAGAAAGAGAGCAGTGAGGGAGAGAGACAGAGACACAGAGAGAGAGAGAGCGGTGAGAGAGAGAGAGAGGGGGGGGGGAGAGAGAGAGAGGGGGGGGCTAGCAAACAGTTGGCTGTAGCACTGTGGCTCACATTTGACTACTGAGTTCCTGCGCGCGTGTGCTAGTCTGCTGGCATCTTGCTTGCCTCAGTGACTGGATGGATGGGGGAAGGAGATGCATTAGGGGAGGAGGTGAGTGGGTTTCACGATAGTGCATAGGTGGAAACTAAATGATCCCAATTGAACGGCCGTGCCTAGGCCCTTTGTGTCACAGGCCCGATATGTCCCACTTCTTTCCGGCCGTCCATCCGTCTGTGCGTGCGTCCTGTTTTCAGTTCTCAATGGTCTCCCCGCTGTGAGTACGGCCGACACATTCCGATTCCGGAGTAGCACGGCGATGCTGCGATGGGACTTTGCAGACGCTTGGCGTTGCACTTGTTTGGGTTTTTTTAATTAACTACTGCGGTTACTACTACTGCTGAAAATGCTACTGCTATTGTTACCATTGCTGCTGCTGCGGATACTACTACTACTACTACTACTACTACTACTACTACTACTACTACTACTACTACCATCGCCACTTGTACTACTACTACTACTACTATTACTACTACTACTACTACTGGTGCTGCTGCTGCTTCTACTACTTATGCAAAAGAGAAGTTTCCATACAACCGGTAGCAGGAACAAAAACAGTCACTCTTTGCTGCTGCTTCTGTTGTATTGTTCTAAAAACTATAACGAATACCAGTAGCAAAAGATAATGCCTTTTTCGGGTTTCCTTTTATTAGTACTCTTCCCACCATCCAGACAAACAGACAGCCACGGTGGTCCTCTGGACCATACATCAGCAGCATAGCGAAGGGAGCGGGGTGGGGTGGGGGTATAACGAAAAGAACAAAGCGCTTCAAAAATGAAGAACGGTTTCGGTCTGTGCTCAAACGCTACCACGGTGTCTGGAGAATAAAGAGTTTGAGGATAACGAATGGCTTTGTTAGGAATGGATGTAATGTATGGGGTGATGGGTGGACGGGCATGGGGGATTTATGGGATGAACTAGCGCAACTCCGAGTACCGGTAACGCCTAGTAACGGCAACGCCTAGTACCGGTACCGCCAAGTACCCTGAGTACCCGCCGGTTTCCCCGTTAGCACCCCCCCCCCCCCCCGAACACCCCCCCCCCCACCAGTAATACCTAGTACCGTTCATGCCTAGTACCGGTACCGCTAAGAACCGGTAATGCTGAGTACTGGTTTGGCTGGGTCCACAAAATATTATACTATTACTTTTGTCTGTGTCCCTCCTTCCATCTTCTTTTCTCTTCCCGTTAAACCCCCCACCCGAACCCCCCCACCCAACCATCCAACCACCCCACACCCCACCCACCCTCGCCCTCTACTCCCCACCCCCACCCTATGCACACACGATGATAATAGGGTTTTACGCCCTCTTCGGCCTTTTGGCCATGTGGGGCATTTGTAAATACAAAGATGGTGAGAACAATACTGGAGGCAATGCCTGGAGGCAGTGCTAAAACAGTAAAGTCCTGATTTTTAATAATACAGATATGTGTAGCAGTAACCACGCTTCTTCTCTCATCCCGTTCTACTCCCTACCGCACCACCCACCCCCCAACCATCCCCCACCTCCCCACCCCCCACCCCCACCCATCCCCACCCCCACACCCCTACTCCCCACCCCTACCCTATACACACAGGCGCACGCGTTTAGCTCATACTGAAGGGCAATTACGTGGAAGTCAATAGCGGTGAATAGCGTGATGTTGGTACCTCAGTAAAGTAATCTCCGCTCTTCACCTGTCTTGTTGAGGGCTCGCTTGCAGCAGCGAGCTGGGTGTGGGTAAAGTGTTGATTGAACTTAACGTCCGTTTTTGGGTCGGCGCAAATGTAAATAGGGTCATATCGCGCGCGTTTATGAACGGATGCTGTTGAAATTGTGCACCAAGATAGTCACAATCCCTGGTCATCAACGTTCCAAATGCCGAGTCAATGTCTGGTCTTGTTTCGCCGCGGTTTGTGAAACGGTGAAGCGGCACGTATTGCGCGCGTTTATAAATCGATTCGCTTCCAGTTTGGCACACGGATAGTCACTGTCCCTGGTCATCTACCTTCCAAATTCGAATCCCTGGTCATCAACGTTCCAAATGCCGAGTCAATGTGGGGTCTTGTTTTGCTGCGGCTTGTGAAACGGTGAAGTGGCGCGTATCGCGCGCGTTTATAAATCGATTCGCTTCCGGTTTGGCACATGGATAGTTACTGTCCCCGGTCATCTACCTTCCGAATTCGAAGGCAATCCGTCTAGAAATACCGGAGATACGGGCGCCGAGAGGCCGGTGGATACGCGTTTCGGGCATTTGCCAAACCGCGCAAATGACACGGCCGCCTCGGTTGCCGTTGCCATCGCCCCGTTAGGGCTCATAGCAAATTTGAAGCGATTCGGTCGAGAAACGACAGAGTTATAAGGCCCGTTTTGTGTTTCAGACAGACAGACAGACATACACACACTTGCCTTTTTATGATATGACTAGCGCAACGCCGAG
>CM065695.1:20486967-20489467 GCA_017654935.2 Phymorhynchus buccinoides | reverse complement strand
TCACTCTCTCACTCCTCTGTGTGTGTCTGATTCACTCTCTCACTCTCTCTGTCTCTCCCTGTGTGTCTGATTCACTCTCTCACTCTCTCTGTCTCTCCCTGTGTGTCTGATTCACTCTCTCACTCTCTCTGTCTCTCCCTGTGTGTCTGATTCACTCTCTCACTCTCTGTCTCTCCCTGTGTGTCTGATTCACTCTCTCACTCTCTCTGTCTCTCCCTGTGTGTCTGATTCACTCTCTCACTCTCTCTGTCTCTCCCTGTGTGTCTGATTCACTCTCTCACTCTCTCTGTCTCTCCCTGTGTGTCTGATTCACTCTCTCACTCTCTCTGTCTCTCCCTCTGATTCACTCTCTCACTCTCTCTGTCTCTCCCTGTGTGTCTGATTCACTCTCTCACTCTCTCTGTCTCTCCCTGTGTGTCTGATTCACTCTCTCACTCTCTCTGTCTCTCCCTGTGTGTCTGATTCACTCTCACTCTCTCACACTCTCTCTCTCTGTCTCTCCCTGTGTGTCTGATTCACTCTCTCACTCTCTCTGTCTCTCCCTGTGTGTCTGATTCACTCTCTCACTCTCTCTGTCTCTCTCCTCTGTCTCTCTGATTCATCTCTCTCACTCTCTCTGTCTCTCCCTGTGTGTCTGATTCACTCTCACTCTCTCTCTCTCTCTGTCACTCTCTCTGTCTCTCCCTGTGTGTCTGATTCACTCTCTCACTCTCTCTGTCTCTCCCTGTGTGTCTGATTCACTCTCTCACTCTCTCTCTCTCACTCTCTCTGTCTCTCTGTGTGTCTGATTCACTCTCTCACTCTCTCTGTCTCTCCCTGTGTGTCTGATTCACTCTCTCACTCTCTCTGTCTCTCCCTGTGTGTCTGATTCACTCTCTCACTCTCTCTGTCTCTCCCTGTGTGTCTGATTCACTCTCTCACTCTCTCTGTCTCTCCCTGTGTGTCTGATTCACTCTCTCACTCTCTCTGTCTCTCCCTGTGTGTCTGATTCACTCTCTCACTCTCTCTGTCTCTCCCTGTGTGTCTGATTCACTCTCTCTCTCTCTCTCTGTCTCTCACTGTGTGTCTGATTCACTCTCTCACTCTCTCTGTCTCTCCCTGTGTGTCTGATTCACTCTCTCACTCTCTCTGTCTCTCCCTGTGTGTCTGATTCACTCTCTCACTCTCTCTGTCTCTCCCTGTGTGTCTGATTCACTCTCTCACTCTCTCTGTCTCTCCCTGTGTGTCTGATTCACTCTCTCACTCTCTCTGTCTCTCCCTGTGTGTCTGATTCACTCTCTCACTCTCTCTCGTCTCTCCCTGTGTGTCTGATTCACTCTCTCACTCTCTCTGTCTCTCCCTGTGTGTCTGATTCACTCTCTCACTCTCTCTGTCTCTCCCTGTGTGTCTGATTCACTCTCTCACTCTCTCTGTCTCTCCCTGTGTGTCTGATTCACTCTCTCACTCTCTCTGTCTCTCCCTCTCTGTGTGTCTGATTCACTCTCTCACTCTCTCTGTCTCTCCCTGTGTGTCTGATCTCTCACTCTCTCTCTCACTCTCTCTGTCTCTCCCTGTGTGTCTGATTCACTCTCTCACTCTCTCTGTCTCTCCCTGTGTGTGTCTGATTCACTCTCTCACTCTCTCTGTCTCTCCCTGTGTGTCTGATTCACTCTCTCACTCTCTCTGTCTCTCCCTGTGTGTCTGATTCACTCTCTCACTCTCTCTGTCTCTCCCTGTGTGTCTGATTCACTCTCTCACTCTCCTCTGTCTCTCACTCTCTCACTGTGTGTCTGATTCACTCTCTCACTCTCTCTCTCTCTCCCTGTCTGATCCTCTGTGTGTCTGATTCACTCTCTCACTCTCTCTGTCTCTCCCTGTGTGTCTGATTCACTCTCTCACTCTCTCTGTCTCTCCCTGTGTGTCTGATTCACTCTCTCACTCTCTCTGTCTCTCCCTGTGTGTCTGATTCACTCTCTCACTCTCTCTGTCTCTCCCTGTGTGTCTGATTCACTCTCTCACTCTCTCTGTCTCTCCCTGTGTGTCTGATTCACTCTCTCACTCTCTCTGTCTCTCCCTGTGTGTCTGATTCACTCTCTCACTCTCTCTGTCTCTCCCTGTGTGTCTGATTCACTCTCTCACTCTCTCTGTCTCTCCCTGTGTGTCTGATTCACTCTCTCACTCTCTCTCTGTCTCTCCCTGTGTGTCTGATTCACTCTCTCACTCTCTCTGTCTCTCCCTGTGTGTCTGATTCACTCTCTCACTCTCTCTGTCTCTCCCTGTGTGTCTGATTCACTCTCTCACTCTCTCTGTCTCTCCCTGTGTGTCTGATTCACTCTCTCACTCTCTCTGTCTCTCCCTGTGTGTCTGATTCACTCTCTCACTCTCTCTGTCTCTCCCTGTGTGTCCTGTGTGTCTGATTCACTCTCTCACTCTCTCTGTCTCTCCCTGTGTGTCTGATTCACTCTCTCACTCTCTCTGTCTCTCCCTGTGTGTCTGATTCACTCTCTCACTCTCTCTGTCT
>CM065695.1:20474467-20484467 GCA_017654935.2 Phymorhynchus buccinoides | reverse complement strand
AAGGCGGCAGTAAAGTTGTCAAGAAGACTCCCACCTTCCGCCCCCTTGTCGTTGTGGTAGCGGAAAATGGGCTAAGAGATGAACACATAAAGCCCCACCCCCACCCCACCCCCTGCTCTCCTCATACGGCTCGTAGCAATGTGCCGTCGTCGCTATGTGTCACCAACTTCATCTCTTGTTGGGTGTCCCAGTCTGTATATGCCCCGTCTTTATGTGTCCCCGTCTTGCATCTCTTCTTCGCTATGTGTCCTCAAACCTTAACTCTATCCTTGAACCTAAAGCCTATACCCAAACCCAAGCCCTGTTCCTAATACAGCCGATTTCGCTTATAAGAAAACTCGCTTATATTGTTATAATCAAGCAAATGTTTTCCCCCGGATGAACTCCTTCTTTCTTTTGTATTATGAAAACTCGTTTATAAGAAACTCGCTTATAAGAAAACTCGTTTATAATCAAGAAAATTGCTTCTCCCATCCACGATGTAAACTTGGATATAAGAAAATTATTTCATACAAGCAGCTTAGTTTGCAGTTGATTTTCTTATAAGCGAATTGCCATTGGCATCATTTTCTTATATTAAAAGTGAGTTGGTCTGAACTGAAAGGATGTTCCAAGAAAAATGCAGTCATTCCAAAAAAGTAAAGTTCATGTTATACCAGCTGTGTCACAGAAAGACTACTTGATTTATTTTTGTTCTGTAATTTCATGGCAGTGGCTATTTAACCTCTAGTGGGAAAATATAATTCAGGTTATTTTACCTCATGGGGGAAAATAGAACTCCCTCACACAATCTCTGTCGTTCTCTTAGTGTATGTGTGTGTTTGTGTATGTGTGTGTGTGTGTGTGTGTGTGTGTGTGTGTGTGTGTGTGTGTGTGTGTGTGTGTGTGTGTGTGTGTGTGTGTGTGTGTGTGTGTGTGTGTGTGGTGTGTGTGTGTGTGTGTGTGTGTTTGTGGTGTGTGTGTGTGTGTGTGTGTGTGTGTGTGTGTGTGTGTGTGTGTGTTGTGTGTGTGTGTGTGTGTGTGTGTGTGTGTGTGTGTGTGTGTGTGTGTGTGTGTGTGTGTGTGTGTGTGTGTGTGTGTGTGTGTGTGTGTGTGTGCATGTGTGGAGATATAGAGAGGGAGAGAGAAAGTGTGAAGACCTTGGCAAGTATTTGAGGATATTTTGTATTGACTACTTGTAGCATGAAACTGTATAGCCTGTGGTCGCCCTACTTCAGCAGCAAACTATGAACTGTTTTAAGGGTACAGAACAGTGTGGGTCTTTTTTTTAATGTCCCCCCCCCCACACACAACATTAGAATAACTGTTTTTCACATACAGAACTGAACTTGAGTTGAGATTCATGAGTTTGCCATTTCGCCCTCTAACTTACAGGCTCAGCCCAAACTATGATAGGCTAACCAGTCTTGAAACCCCCCACCTAGGTTGAAACATCGACACTTGTTACAAGCTTTCTGTTTTGATTTTTCTCCTTCCTCAGGTCAGTACAACCTATTCTATGTATCCAGTTAACTACCCTTTCTTCATCTGCTTCTTCTCAACTGTGTCCCCTTCCCTCCCTCTTTCTTCTTACCCATTTACCCACCAGTCAATCCAAATGTATCCATCTAGCAATCTGTTCAACCACCAATCCATTTATCTTTATATTTCTTAATCTATCTGTCTCCCCCTTCAGAGCTATTGTTTTTGTCTGGTCCGTCCATCCGTCCGTCCGTTGTCCGGCGTGCCTCCGTCCGTCCGGCTATTCGTCCGTTTTTCTCAAAAACTATTCAGTCTTATCATCATCAAATTTGGCATACTAGTTTGCCAAGATGCAAGCTATCCACTGATGTATTTAGTTTTACATTAAGGTCAAGGTCGCGTCAGTTACTGGGTTCAAACCCCAAAACACATAATCGCTAATATCTCGCGAAGTTTTGCATGTATTTCAATGCAGTTTTTTTCACAACATTTCTTGATGAATGGTCTATAACACAGTTGTCATGAATTGTTCTGTGCGCGCGTGTGTCAAATCACGGGTCCGAACCCCAAGGCTATATATAAAAAAATATTCAGTTAAGTGCTGTTTTGATGCGTTTCTATGTAGCTCCATGCTGTTCTTATGCGTTTTTATGTATGTGTACAGCCGGGGACTTTGCAGCCAGCCCGGCGTTGCACTTGTTCTGTTTGTCTTTAGATTTATCTCTCTCTCTCTATCAATCTGTCTGTCTCTCTCTTTCTCTCTGCCTGTATCTCTGTCTATGTCTGTCTTTCTGTCTGTCTCCCTCCCTCTCTCTCTCTCTCTCTCTTTCTCTCTCTCTCTCTCTCTCTCTCTCTCTCTCTCTCTCTCTCTCTCTCTCTCTCTCTCTCTCTCTCTCGCTCTCTCAGTTTCAATGTCTCTATATATGTCTTTCTCTCTGTGTGGGTCTGTGTTTCTCTCTTTGGCTCTCTCTCTCTCTCTCTCTCTCTCTCTCTCTCTCTCTCTCTCTCTCTCTCTCTCTCTCTCTATCTCTCTGTGTTTCTCCCTGTGTCTCTGTCTCTCTCTGTATCCCTCTCCCCCCATCTTTATCTCTTTCTGTCTCTCTCTGTGTCTCTTTCTATGTTTCTCTCTCTCTGTCTCTCTCATTGTCCCTCTGTCTCTGTGTGGGTTGTTTATTTGTCTTTCTATCACTGTGTGACTCTGTGTCCCTCCCCCCCCCCCTCCTCTCTCTCTCTCTGCGTGTGTGTCTCTGTACCTATCTCTCTCTCTCTCTCTCTCTCTCTCTCTCTCTCTCTCTCTCTCTTCTCTCTCTCTCTCTCTGCCTCAGTCTCTCTCTCTCTTTGTGTCTGTAATCTCTCTCCTTCTTTGTCTCTGTCTCTCTCTTTCTTTCTCTGTGTGTTTACAGTTGTACAGCTTTAGGAGAGAGAAACAAAGATAGTCAGAGAGACACAGAGAGTGAGACACAAAGAGAGAGAGAGAGAGAGAGAGAGAGAGAGAGAGAGAGAGAGAGAGAAAGCTAAAGAGAGAGACAGAAAGATAGATAGGGGCACACCGAGAAAGAGATGCAGAGAGACAGACAGAAACACACAGAGAGAAAGAGAAACAGAAAAAAAGACAAAGAGCCGGAGTTCTATTTTCACTGAAGAGGCAAAATAGCCTTATTTATGTGTTTCCCACTAGAGGTTAAATAGCCACTGCCTAATTTCATACTTTCCTTCAGTATTGTATGTGAAACTCAGTTATAAGGGGAAAAAATCAAAATATTTTCTTATATCCGAGTTTTGTGTATAAAAAAAACTCGGATATAAGAAAGGAAAAATCATCTCCCATCCATTTTCTTCTAACCGAGTTTTGCTGTAGACGATTTTCGGGGAAAAAACAACAACCTAGAGGAGAGCACTTCGTGAAAATTAGAGTTGCTTACCTCGACTTACTCGGTCAAATACCATAGCAACAATGGCGTCGAAGAGTGAAGCGCAGCGAGTGAACGATTTGCAAACATTTTAAATAGAAAGAGGGTTACAAACTGATCTAACTTGAAAAACGTCGAGAACTCGCAAAGAAATAATATATAAACATTGAGATTGACCCAGATGGCTTGAGAGAACAGATGCGAGAAACAAACCGAGTGTGTCTAGATCTAGACTCAAACGCAGCTTGTTCGGAGGGTGATTGTTACCATATATGCTATCATAATAATTGACATAATAATGTAGCGTCCCCCTTACCAAAATGCTTCACAATAAGGGGTACCATTACAAATCACATGTTTACGAACAGAAAGTTCGGCCTACCACATTCGGATTGCTATCATGCATTTTTTTGGAAACGGGTGACCCTACAGATGTGGAAAATATACATGATAGCAATAAATACATGAATTGATTTTTAATGCATGTAGCGTGTGCTAAGCCCGTGCGATGCCTCCGCTACAGAGACTCCGCAATAAACAACTTGACTTTGAACGGGAATCCGCCACACGAGGAGATGAACCATAATACCTGCAGTTCCGTTCTTGTATGTATGCCAGTCAGTCGTTTCCGACCATTGCTGCCAGACAGCACAGGGGGCAGATGCTATTCCGGCGTGCGAGCTGGGCTAGAATTTGGTTATAGTGGAGATGCCTTGCCCAGGGTACATCCCCCACTCTCGGTGTTCAAAGGGATTTGAGGACAGCTGGCGTTCGATAGGGACCCCCAAAACCAACCCATCCCTTTGGCGGTTTAATTATTGTAGACATCCAGAAACGCACAGCACGTTGAAGGTATAATCTATTTTGCCGTGCGCGGCGAGTAGCTCTAGAGAGACAGATACAGAGAGAAAGAGAGAGTGAGCTTGCCCTTGCTCATGTAACGCCTTCTATTGCACCATATGTGCGAAAGGGGGGTAAATACACGGCTTAAGCACTCATTCCATGTCCGATAGTTAAGCTACTGAGAAGAGATTCATGCTCTTGCCGTCTTGCGCTTTTTTCGGTGGAAAAAACCCGCCGCGAAACTAGAGCGTGAAAGGGCTAGAGCAAACAGCGGCGCGGCAGCATTTTCTGCTCCAGTGACTGAGCTTTGACCAAGGACCTTCATCTTCAAACTTGTCCTAGATATCCTAACTTCCTATCCGCATGCAAAATTCGAGGGTCCTAGGTCCCTCCGTTCAAACGCTATCGTGTTGAGGTAGATAGTCAGTCGGATAACAGATAATCAGAAACAAACAGATAGCCATGAAAACAAGAAACCGCAATACATTTAAGCCAAATGGCGAAATTAGAACCCATTTGATGTGGCTTCATTGTCAGCGCCATTGACGTGAGAGCCCGTCATGTCTTGGAGGGGAAAAGTAATAATAACATTGAATTAAAATAAAACATTATGCAGCGTTACTAGAATGCACTGAAAGCTTTTTTCTTTTTAATTCGCGCTTTGTGATTTTCGGTCGTCATTTCCGGAAGCTATTAGCTTTCAACAGCGCGGGGAGCTTGGGATTTCACTCTTCGATTGGCTTTTTCCCGTTTCCGACTGTTGTTGTTATTGTTTGGGGCGTTTTCCTTTTCATTCTCTCTCTCTCTCTCTCTCTCTCTCTCTCTCTCTCTCTCTCTCTCTCTCTCTCTCTCTCTCTCTCTCTCTCTCTCTCTCTCTCTCTCTCTCTCTCTCTCTCTCTCTCTCTCTCTCTCTCTCTCTCTCTCTCTCTCTCTCTCTCTCTCTCTCTCTTTTAGACTTTTTAGAAGAAAAACAATATTGAATAGCAAATGTGATATACGTAATATCAGTGAATGAGTTAATTTATCAAGCCCGGAGGCCGTTTGTGTGATTCTGTGGTCCCCTTTCCTTGCTGGTTTCAAAAGCGCTACTATGTTTGGAATGTGTTTTCTGTAATCTCCCTCAGGCCATTCGTGGCTTGGTCTAATGATTATAACCCCGTCCTTTTTGATCTTCAACTGATCTTTCTTTTACAGCACCAGCCACCCCCGTCAACCCAACCCTTATGTAATGTGTTTACATTTTCATCTATGTCTATTATTAGTCCGTCACCAAGACGGACTATTGCGATGGGCTGGTTTGTATTTTTGTTTGTTTGTTTGTTGTTGGTTTTTTTGGGGGGGTTTTCTGTCTGTCCCAAGGATATCTCCCGAACCGTTTGACCGAATCGCGTCAAATTTTGTGTGAAGGTGTGCCTCCTTAATAGGAAGAGATCGGCGCAAACCATTTTGCCGTCGTGACCTTGACCTTGACGTACGACCTTGAAAACCGAAAATCTATTTTTAGCCATATCTCGGGCACCGATCAACATAGGATGTTGAAACTTGGTATGAAGGTGGTTTGGCTTATGCCCGTTCTGATGATGGCATACCGATCAAGGTCAAGGTCAAGGTCAAAAAGATCGCTGGAGCCTGAAAATCGGAGGGTCATTTTTTTCTCCTTCTGTCTGTCCCAAGGATATCTTTCGAACGGGTTGACAGAATCACGTCAAATTGTGTGTGCTGGTGGTGTGTCACCATGAGAGGAAGGCATCCGCGCAAACCATATTGCCGTCGTGACCTTGACCTTGGCGTACGACCTTGAAAACCGAAAATCTTTCAGGGGCCATAACTCCCACACCGTTAGTGTTAGTGTCTTCAAATTTGGCATGAAGGTACTTTGGCTTATGCCCGTTCTGATGGTGGCATACCGATCAAGGTCAAGGTCACGGTCCGGGCGATCCGTAGGCCTTGAAAGTGGTAGGGGTCTACACATTGGGTTTTAAGCCATATTTTCCACATTGGTACTTGACAGAAGCGCTTCAGATTGTGTGTGGTACTGTATACCCTAGAGAAGAAAACATCCGAGCATAAATTATCACCATGCTGACCTTGACCTTGAAGTGTGACCTTGAAAACCGAAATTTCCTTCTTTGCGCTATATGTTTCTTCTTCAAGCTCTATCTCGTGAACTAGAAGACAGAATCCCTTCCAATTTTGTGTCAGGATGTGACACTCTACGGGGTGTCGCAAGTGCGTGGCATTGCTGGTGACGGACATGTCTGCCGCTCGGCGACGCCCTTGTTGTAACCTATTTTGTGTTGCATCTCTATAGGGTAGGTGTAGTGTGTGTGTGTGTGTGTGTGTGTGTGTGTGTGTGTGTGTGTGTGTGTGTGTGTGTGTGTGTGTGTGCGTGCGTGCGTGTGCGTGTGCGTGCGTGCGCGTGTGTGTGTATGTCTCTCTCTCTCTCTCTCTCTCTCTCTCTCTCTCTCTCTCTCTCTCTCTCTCTCTCTCTCTCTCTCTCTCTCTCTCTTTCTCTGTATAAATGTTGTTAATTATTGCCCCTTATTCATATCCTCGGCTTTTGAATGAATAAACCATTCGACGTCTCTCTCTCTCTCTCTCTTTCTCTCTCTGACATGGGCCAACGGCCTTTTCATTAAAATCAATTGTTCAGTGCTCTCTCTCTCTCTCTCTCTCTCTCTCTCTCTCTCTCTCTCTCTCTCTCTCTCTCTCTCTCTCTCTCTCTCTCTCTCTCTCTCTCTCTCTCTCTCTCTCTCAACGATATCCCTGATTATCTAAAAAAATAAAACTAGCGTATCTTCCTTTCGCAAATCTTATCACAAGTACATAATGGACAATCTTGTTCATTAGTAATGTTAATGAGTTTTACTACAAGCATTACCAATGCCATCAACGTATGCCAATATTCTTGTAAATCTCTGATGTCTCTGTATGTCTGTGTGTATCTCTCTCTCTCTCTCTCTCTCTCTCTCTCTCTCTCTCTCTCTCTCTCTCTCTCTCTCTCTCTGTCCCCCCCCCTTCTCTCTCACTCTATCTCGCTCTCTCTCTCATATTCCCATCTTATCTTATTTATAATTGTTTTCCCTTTAAAAGTGCCATTATTCTGGGAAAACTGTCATTTGTCTCATAATTGTTTTCCCTTTTTCGTAATTAATTCAAACCACCAAATCAAGTTCACCATTGTTCATCATTATCAATCTTTGCTTGCTTTAATTCCAATTTTGATTCTTTTTCAACCATTTCATATGCCAATATTTGTCATTTTTGTTTCATTTTCTTGACGTGATTGTTTTTATGTCCATTTTTCTTTGCTATGCTTGGTCTGAGTGTGTAAATGAGAGGGCAAGGCGAAAGAAGCTATTGTAGCTTATCCTTTTTACCTTCAATAAAACATTCGTATTCGTATTCGTATTCACTCTCCCTCTCTCTGTGTCCGCTCGTGCCTGGTTCTGCCTAGTTTTCTTCACGGCAGTTTCCTTTTGTTGTTGTCTGGAATACTAGCTATGCAATGTCCACGTGCCAAGGAGATAAAGCGTTAAGCGTTTGATGGATGGAGGCATTCACCTGGGCAGACAGTTGACAAGGTTACGTAGCATTGTGCCCCCGTCTCTGTGTGTCCCCATATCTAGGCCTATGTGTCCCCGTCTCTACATGTCCCTACCACTACGTATCCCCGTCTATACATGTCCCTATCACTACGTATCCCCGTCTCTACATGTCCCTATCACTACGTATCCCTGTCTCTACATGTCCCTATCACTACGTATCCCCGTCTCTACATGTCCCTATCACTACGTATCCCCGTCTCTAAATGTCCCTATCACTACGTATCCCCGTCTCTAAATGTCCCTACCACTACTTATCCCCGTCTCTATTTTTACGAAAGACCCCCCACCCCCACCCCGGTATTCCCACGGGGAGAGACTCGCGGAGGGGTTCGGGTCATCCAGCTCCCCGTATGGAGGCACGAGGCATCCACCCACTGCCCCGCTTTGTTCTCTCTCTGTCTGTGTGTATCACAACCATCAGTATTACCCCTCTCTGTCTCTTTCCGTGTCTCTCTCTCTCTCTCTCTCTCTCTCTCTCTCTCTCTCTCTCTCTCTCTCTCTCTCTCTCTCTCTCTCTCTCTCTCTCTCTCTCTCTCTCTCTCTCTCTCTCTCTCTCTCTCTCTCATTCTCTGTGTTTCTCGCTTTGTCTATCTGCCCCACCCCACCCCTCTCTCTGTATCTCTCTCTCCCTCCCTCTGTGTTAGTCTCTCTCTCTCTCTCTCTCTCTCTCTCTCTCCTCTCTCTCTCTCTCTCTCTCTCTCTCTCTCTCTCTCTCTCTCTCTCTCTCTCTCTCTCTCTCTCTCTCTCTCTATGCTGTGTGCGTGTGTGTGTGTGTGTGTGTGTATGTGTGTGTGTGTGTGTCTTTCATTTAACGTCTATCTACTTCTCGTGATATTAGAGAAGTGTGTGCGCTCGTGCGTGTGCGTTAAATTGATAACTATGTCTGTTTAACGTCTATCTACTTCTCGTGATATTAGAGAAGTGTGTGCGCTCGTGCGTGTGCGTATATGTATTTGTTTGTGTGCATGTTTGTCTTTCCCTTTGTGTATAAATTGATAACTATGTCTGTCCGTCTGTATGTGTGCTCGTGCATTACTGTGTGGATGGTGCAAGGCTATACTATTGATAACTATGTCTGTCCGTCTGTATGTGTGCTCGTGCATTACTGTGTGGATGGTGCTAGGCTATACTATTGATAACTATGTCTGTCCGTCTGTATGTGTGCTCGTGCATTACTGTGTGGATGGTGCTAGGCTATACTATTGATAACTATGTCTGTCCGTCTGTATGTGTGCTCGTGCATTACTGTGTGGATGGTGCTAGGCTATACTATTGCGTGTGGCTGCTTTTCACTGATTGCAGTCAACCAGCCCGCGGACAGAAATGGACGCCAGTTCGCCGTGCAATGAAAGCAAACTTCCAGTAATTCTAGTCCACCCATACAACACATGGGGGGGGGGGGGGGGGGGGGGGGGGGGGGCGGGGAAGGGCTGAAAACACTGTGACATTTTTAAGTTAAAAGACAAACAAACAACTTTAAGTAAATTAAAAATAAAAATAAAAAAATTACAGGAAGAAAAAAATAACGACAAAGGAAACTTGGGCAGAGAGAGAGAGAGAGAGAGAGAGAGAGAGAGAGAGAGAGAGAGAGTTTGTCTCTTTCTTTGTCTTGTTCACTGTCTCTGGTTCTTATTCCTTCTCTTTGCGAGTGCCTTGAATTTTTTAATCGTGAAATGTGAGCGTAGTTTTGTTTCGATTTTTTTTTCATGTTTCCTTCTTTCTGTCATTTTTTACCAGTCGCGAAACGAGACTGGTATTGTTTTCAGTTTGTCTGTCCGTCTGTCCGTGTTCAAATTTGCTCAAAATGCATATTTCGGTGTAAAATGGCCTCACATACAGTTATCAGTGTGTTTCAACGAAAAAAACCAAAGGTTTGTTTGTTTGTCTGTCTGTTTGTCTGTCTGTTTGTCTGTCTGTCTGTTTGTCTGTCTGTAACAGCGATAACTCGAGAACGCTTGGATATATCAACATGAAAATGTACAGGTGGATACTAGGGGTCACAAGCTTGGACAAGTTCGTATTTGGGCAAAATCGGGTTAGCGGTTAAGGGTTTGGGTTGAGATTAGGGTTAGGGTTAGGGTTTAGGGTGAGAGTGCAGGCGTAGGTCGCGATTACGTCAGTCTTTAGTGTTTAGTAGATGAAATAATCTGTCTTTAGTGTTTAGTAGATGAAATAATG
>CM065695.1:20461967-20469467 GCA_017654935.2 Phymorhynchus buccinoides | reverse complement strand
CTCAGACAAGAACAAAAAAGAAGTTCAACACAGTAAAGTGCTGAAAATGACGGTTTAGTTCTGTAAGCAGATGAGATTCGTCTTCCAAAGTATTTGTGATCCTAATGTTGTCATGAAACTGAAAGAAACCAGACTTCGACTTTTGAGATAGAGAGTCATAAACACAAAGAGAGTAGGGTAGGCTCACCCTACGGTTGTGTGAATAAAACTGAAAATAACCAACTTGGCTTATATTCATCTTTCACTGTCAACTAATTGTGTCCGTCTGCTAACCTTTGTACTAGGCCTAGGCCTATAGGGACTAACCCTGCTTCCATAGCTCAACACCACAGCACAAAGAGAGTCGCATCACTAAGCCTACCTAACGGTTTTGGTCAGTTGCTAGGCTAACGCATATTCATGAGTCTCTCAATGGTAGTGTGTGCATCAATGAAAAAGAAAGGGGGGGGGGGGGGGGGGGGGGGGGTCAAGGAATAGTCAACTGATAAATGAACGTGAGGATAGAAGAATGTAAAATCCATCCGTAAGTATTTCTTCAAAATAAAGGGTTTGATGAATTTACAATGCCAGGTAATATAGAAAGAAAGCGTTTTGTTTCTAATATCCGAGTAATAGCAAAATCAACAGCTTTCCTTAACAGTATCCCCCCCATTTTTTATTTTTTTTTGCATTCGATTATTGTCACTGATGGGGGGGAAATTTTGACCAAATGACAACTTTTTCGTTGCCACTGGATTTAACGTATGCTAAGTACATGAGCACACGGGACCTCGGTTTATCATCCGAAAGACTCCACATTCAGACCGTTAAGGCCTAGTGCAGAATGAGAAAAAAAAATCCCTTGTACCCAGGTTCGAACTCGGGTTTACTTGACACGGAGCGAACGCAATACCACTGTGCCACTCTACACCACCTCAGTCATTGTGGTTGAAGCGTTTTCTTTTTTTTTGTAGTGCAGTAAACAAAAAATTGAGCTGGTTCTTTTGTTGTGAGTAAAACTCCTCAGCGTGTTTCTTACAATAACTCATCCGTCAGGGTGCCCCTTTAACGGTGTGCCATTTGAGGCCCTATACAGGTTTTTCCCGCCTAAAAGGCGAGGATGAAAAAATATTATGTGTGCAGTCCTTTTATTTTTTGTTGTCATTTTTATGATGAATGCAGTTTTTATTTTTTTAACGATGCAATTGCTGTTGTTTTGCAAAAGTTTAGCAATGCACTTCTGTGATTTTGCAAAGGTTTAGTAATGGTGGTTGTACACTTTAAAAAAAAAAAGCCAAAATGAGGATGAAGCCCTGTCAAGTGTTTTATCATCATACAATTCACGCCTGGTTTTTACTATAACACAACACAAAATTTGTTTTCTTCACTATACTCTTTGCAGAAGCGCAATACACAACTTTAATGTAAAATCGTTTGGCTTTCAAAATTCTACAAATCTTTTGCATGCTATTCTGAAAGCAGAGACAGAGACAGAAAGCGACAGAAAGAAGGAAACAGATAAAAACAGATAGTATGTGAGAGAGAGAAGGACAATGAAAGCGCGAGTAAAGCAGAGAGAGAGAGAGAGAGAGAGAGAGAGAGAGAGAGAGAGAGAGAGAGAGAGAGAGAGAGAATAATGAGGTTTAGCAGATGACACCAACTCCAGTGGAGAAAGTGTGGTAGAAGCAATAGGCTGCTGCTAGGCACGCACGCACGCACACACTAGGCCCTACTAGCCTAGCTTAGTTAAGAGAGAGAGAGAGAGAGAGAGAGAGAGAGAGAGAAGAGAGAGAGAGAGAGAGAGAGAGAGAGAGAGAGAGAGAGAGAATCAGACAGACAGAGACAGACAGACAGACAGACAGAGACAGAGAGCAGGGAGAGAGGCAGGAAAAGACAGGGCGAAAGACAGAGACAAAAAGAGATAGTATGTGGAAACAAAATTGGAAGCCGTGCAAGGCAGAGAAAAAGAAACAGAGAGAGAGAGAGAGAGAGAGAGAGAGAGAGAGAGAGAGAGAGAGAGAGAGAGAGAGACACAGACAGACAGACAGACAGACAGAGACAGAGAGCAGGGAGAGAGGCAGGAAAAGACAGGGCGAAAGACAGAGACAAAAAGAGATAGTATGTGGAAACAAAATTGGAAGCCGTGCAAGGCAGAGAAAAAAAACAAAAGAAGACAAAGAGAGAGAGAGAGAGAGAGAGAGAGAGAGAGAGAGAAGAGAGAGAGAGAGAGACGCAGTCACAGCCTAACTCTGTAGGCTAACATGTTCTGGTCACCAGTCTGTTAGGCTGATGCATCATATAGTAAAAAGCCAACTGTCCGTCCGTGTGTGTGTGTGTGTCTGTGTGTCTGAAACACAAAACGGGCCTTATAACTCCGTCGTTTTTCGACCGATTCGTTTCAAATTTGCTGTGAACCATAACGGGGCGATGGCAACGGCAACCGAAGCGGCCGTGTCATTTGCGCGGTTTTGCAAATGCGCGAAACGCGCATCCGACGGCTTTTCGGTGCCTGTATCTCCGGTAATTCTGGACTGATTACCTTCACATTTGGCAGATATATGACCGGGGACGGTGACTATCAATGTGCCAAACCGGAAGCGAATTCATTACTTAGGCGCATAACAGCAGCATGATGCAAAACGGGCCTTATAACTCCGCCGGTTTTCAACCGAATCGCGTCAAATGTGCTGTCAGGCTTGCTGTTACCGGGGCAAAGCCTGGCAGCAAATTTGAAGAAAATCGGTAGAGCGCGTCACTCTCAGAGCAGCGCCAAAAATAACTCTGCCGTTTCTTAACGAAATCGCTTCAAATTTGCTGTACTCAGCGTTACCAGTACTTGGCGTTACCGTTACTAGGCGTTACCGTTACTAGGGAGAGCGCATCACTCTCAGAGCAGTGCCAACGCAAAACGGGGCCTTATAACTCCACCGTTTCTTTACCAAACTGCTTCAAATTTGCTGTACTCAGCGTTACCAGTACTTGGCATTACCCTTACTAGGCGTTACCGTTACTAGGCGTTACTGGTACTCAGCGTTGCGCTAGTATTCATGAAGTTCTCAATGATCCACCAGCGTGCGGCTGCCCACACCCACGGACCTACATTACATGTAGAGTCGCACGCTCAATTAAAAAGGGCAGACAACTTCCATAACAAAGGGAAGACAACTCTGATGCGCCCAGCAGGTCACGTGCTCCCCCAGAGCCCATGGAACTGGCCCAAATCACATGACCATTCACAGGCAAAAGTCACCTGATACCCTACCCAACGCTAAAGTGGAGGCGGTCTCTTGACCGCCTCCAATAAGATATTGAATTAAAGGTTAAAAGAAAAAAACGCATTGCTGTAGCAAATTGCACACACTAAGTTAACACATTTATATACAAGAATCACAAGAATCAGCCATATTGTACACAAAGTTACCAACATTAATCCATATACTAGTTAAGAATATATAAATCTTAACTAATTTTATAATTCATAACAGAGTACTTTATTTGATTAAAGCTGCCGGATCCTGATTAAGAACAGCCGCTAGAGTTTAAAGTTGTAAGAACATGTAAATCTCAAAATCCCATTATAATTCATAAACAGAATATGATTAAGAACAGCAGCATAATACAATAGAGGACTTTATCAAAACAAAAATATAGGATACTGATTAAGTTAAAGGTTGTAAGAACATTACATTTTGAGAGGCCTAATTTGAGAGCCATAGTCTTCTACAAAAGAAAAGTGAATAATCTGTACCATGGTATTCCAATACTGTTGAAAATCATGTAGTTCTCATTTACTTACTATTAGCCCCTGTCACATGCTAATGTCAACGCCATACAAGCTGTTTGAGTCAAAGCCCGTATCACCATGATACATGCATTGAAAGCACAGAAAGGATGAAATAACTAGAGCGGGAAACGCTACATATCAAGCAGCGCTACCGGCTTGGTAGCATTTTCGGCTTGAGCGTTACCCCACCCCTCATTCAGCTGAGTCGAACAATGAACAGTCGACCTGTTATCTCGCGAGCTTAGTGCTAGCTAGGCCCAGCGAGCCCTTCAGCAACTGTCGTCTGCTCCAGTAAGGTAGAACCGCACTTTCGGTTCCAGTGACCGTGACCTTTGACCAAAGACCTTCATCTTCGAACTTAGCTTAGATTGAACTTAGCTTAGATATCCAAACTTCCTATCCGCATGCAAACTTTGAGCTCCCTACATGCCTCTGTTCAAACGCTATGGTGGTAACATACAAACATAGATACATACATACATACAGAGGGGGCCAAATGGTTTTGTGCAAATGGCAGCCAAGTGAGAAAAATCTGGTTTGGTTGTTTTCCGATAAAATTTAAAATAAAAGAATAAATGTTAGAACGGCAGTCAAATTTGCCGTCTTAGCAACACCGAGACTATCGCGCGACGTCACGATACTTGAAATTGAACGGCTGCACTGCTTAGATCATCTGAACAGAATAATTATTGTTTTTGAAATGAGTGAAGCAGGGCAAAACTCTCATCACTAATAATATAAGGCTAAACAAGCTCATAGTTAGACTGAGAGAACAGTGCCGGTGAAGTGAACTATCCAAAATAAAGGAGAGAGCCGTATCTACGTTATGTTCTGTTTTCAAGAAGTTCTGAGCCCTACATTCAGTGGAAAAGCATCGTCGCGATGTTGGTGAGCGAAAGCTGTCAGTGCGTGTCGAAGCAAGTAAGTTTGTTTTCAGACTTATAAAAATGAATAGACATCCACTTCAGCTTGTTTGTGGGCTTTCCATTATTGTAAGGGATTCTGCTATAAGTTTATGTGTTTAGTATACGACAGTTTTACATAAGTATGGAGCTAACTGGCATGTTTTGAAGAATACCCTGGTGATTCCACCATGTCAGAAAAAATGCGAAAGGAGTTGTATTGACACGACTGCTCCACAGAATTATGCTCGGAAATGTTTTGAAAACATAAAAATACAAATTGATGTAGACCTCCCTACTAATTTAGAAATTCCATTAAATTTGAAACCCTCTTCACGAATTTGTACAAGTAGCTTTTTTGTCTCTATACAAATTTTGTTTCTTCTCTCCTTCACCTTCTTTAAGAACTTTCGTTTGACCAAATGCAGACCTTTTTTCTCTCTAAATTACGTCACGCGGGAGTTGGGAGGTTGCTATGGATTCATATCTAACCGCTTTCTCTTCAGCAGTTGTCAGATTTCATTATAAAACAAGGGCGTCGCCGGGAGGCAGACATGTCCGTCACCAGCAATGCCACGCACTTGCAACACCCCGTAGCATAATTTGTTTGTGTAGGCCAAATGTAGGCCAACGCAACTCTCTCTCTCTCTCTCTCTCTCTCTCTCTCTCTCTCTCTCTCTCTCTCTCTCTCTCTCTCTCTCTCTTTATCTCCACACAAAATTTTAAGCGATTCTGTCAAGGCCTACTGATCTAAGACTAAGACTCTAAGACCAATGATGTGGGAGTTATGGCCCCTTAAAGATTTTCGGTTTTCAAGGCCGTACGCCAAGGTCAAGGTCACGACGGCGAAATTTTATGCGTGGATGCCTTCCTCTCATGGTGACACACCACCACACAAAATTAGAAGCGATTCTGTCAACCCATTCGAAAGATATCCTTGGGACAGACAGAAGGAGAAAAAATGACCCTCCGATCAGTATGCCATCATCAGAACGGGCATAAGCGAAACCACCTTCATACCAAGTTTAAACATCCTATGTCGATCGATGCCCGATATATGGCTACAAATAGATTTTCGGTTTTCAAGGTCATACGTCAAGGTCAAGGTCACGACGGCAAAATGGTTTGCGCGGATCTCTTTCTATTTCCACACAAAATATGAAGCGATTCTGCCAACCCGTTCGGAAGATATCCTTGGGACAGACAGAAAAACAAACAACAACAAAACAAAAATACAAACCAGCCCATCGCAAAGTCCGATCACCAATGGTGACGGACAAAAAAAACCCAAGAAGATCAAATTTATTTTATTGGCCGCCATGTTCCAAAAATCCGAAAACATTTGGCATCTGGCTGTACACAGGGGTGAAGCAGCTTTGGCTTCCCCGCTGCCTAATCATGGGATGGGTGGCGCAAAGCGAAAGTTGGAACAAGAGAAGACATGTGCAGACATGTGAATGGTGCCCTGGGTGCCCATTCTCAGTCTGACGGAAAGACTGTCAGCAATTATATCACTTGTAGCGAGTTCAGTGTCCTTTTGGGAGAAGTAGAAGATCATTCTTGCCTCTGACTCGTTTTTACTGTCTCGACTCTCGAATAATTATGTTTTTTGCTCTCTCTCTCTCTCTCTCTCTCTCTCTCTCTCTCTCTCTCTCTCTCTCTCTCTCTCTCTCTCTCTCTCTCTCTCTCTCTCTCTCTCTCTCTCTCTCTCTCTCTCTCTCTCTCTCGTGCGCAGGGGAAAATAAAGCACACCCAACATCATGTTCACACACACACACATACGCAAGCACGCACGCGCGCACACACACGCTCGCGCGCGCACGCACACGCGTGACGTGTGTTGCGTGACGTGTGTGTGTGTGTGTGTGTGTGTGTGTGTGCGAGAGAGAGAGAGAGAGAGAGAGAGAGAGAGAGAGAGAGAGAGAGAGAGTATACGAGAAAAGAAAACACACGCATTGAGAGACAAAGAGCTCTTTGCATGTTGAAGCGAATTATTGACAATAACAACAGCCATTATTCTCCTGTCAGCACCGTGCGTCAAGTCAATGGAAACAAAGCAAGCAAACAACAAAAACTGAATGAGTTGCTGGTGAATATAAATTGTTTGAAGAGTTAACAGAGAGAGAGAGAGAGAGAGAGTCGTCATCATTCTGGCATTAACGTCTTCGTAAGCGGGAAACACACGCTGTTAAATTGTCTGGAAAACAAATGGTGGTTGAAGAATTGTTATTGATGCAAATGACAAAGAGTTCAGAGGACTGACGCCCAAATAGACACTCTATGTCAAATCAAGTCAAGTCAGAATGTTTAATGGGAGAAAGCTTTGAATCACTTTTCATGAAAAATGGTTCTTGTGTTGTGTTGCCAGAATAACTCTTTTTTGTATTATTTCTTCATTAAACAAAGTTCTAGCTCGCCCTGGTATTGTAACTATTGTTGTAGCTCTGCCTTGCTTGTACAAACTGTTGTTGTGTGTGTGACACACATTTCCTGACTCAAAAATGTCAATACGCAGAAACAAACAAAAAACAAGCATAACATTGATCATACTGAACGTAATATGCCAAAAGATACCATCCATCTGCTTTCGCCAGAAGGCACTATCTCAGGTTGAATACAGGAAGCAAATAATAGTTTCTGGCTTTTACCCGAGAAGAGCGATAGAGACAGAATAACGTATAAACGCTCTCATCGGAGACGACTGACTGTTTTGTCTGGAGGTAAACGGCATAAAATGCGCATGTACCATTTTGTGAGGCGAAGCGTGAAACTTTCTCTTGTGCATGCACGCAGCCAATGAACTTCATTATTAAGTGATTGCCCACACAAAGTCTT
>CM065695.1:20444467-20456967 GCA_017654935.2 Phymorhynchus buccinoides | reverse complement strand
TTCTGTCTGTCTCAAGGATATCTCCCGAACCGCTTGACCGAATCGCGTCAAATTTTGTGTGCTGGTGTATCACCATGAGAGGAAGGCATCCGCGCAAAATGTTTTTCGCCGTCGTGACCTTGACCTTGGCTTACGACCTTGAAAACCGAAAATCTTTAAGGGGCCATAACTCCCACACCGTTGGTGTTAGAGTCTTCAAATTTGGCATGTAGGTACTTTGGCTTATGCCCGTTCTGATGGTGGCATACCGATCAAGGTCAACATCACGGTCCGGGGGATCGGTAGGCCTTGAATGTGGTAGGGGTCTACAAACTGGGTTTTAAGCTTTATTTTCCACATTTGTGCTTGACAGAAGCGCTTCAGATTGTATGTGGTACTGTATACCCTAGAGTGAAAAACATCCCAGCATAAATTATCGCCATGCTGACCTTGGCCTTGAAGTTTGACCTTGAAAACCGAAATTTCCTTCTTTGCGCTATGTATTTCTTCTTCAAGCTGTATCTCGTGAACTAGAAGACAGAATCCCTTCCAATTTTGTGTCAGGATGTGACACTCGACGGGGTGTCGCAAGTGCGTGGCATTGCTGGTGACGGACATGTCTGCCGCTCGGCGACGCCCTTGTTTTATTTCTTTTCTGAGCTTTCTTCCCACTTTCTTTGATTCTTTGAGGCATACGAGTATATTATGCTTCCCTCCTTTGTCTCTGTCTCTTTCTGTCTGTCAGTATGTCTGCGTGTTTACCTTCAAAATGATGTCTGTCTCCCTCGCTCTCTCTCTCTCTCTGCCTGTATCATTATGCGTGTCTGTCTCTCTCTATGTCTCTGTCTCTCTGTCTCTTTGTCTCCCTGTGTCTGTCTCTTTCTTCTCTTTCTCTCTTGCTTTGTGTTTTCTGTCTCACTCTTCTCTCTCTCTCTCTCTCTCTCTCTCTCTCTCTCTCTCTCTCTCTCTCTCTCTCTCTCTCTCTCTCTCTCTCTCTATTACACACTCAAATATAGGGACATGGAGAGAGAGAGAGAGAGAGAGAGAGAGAGAGAGAGAGAGAGAGAGAGAGAGAGAGAGAGAGAGAGAGAGAGAGAGAGAGAGAGAGAGAGAGAGAGAACTCGGAACTCCGAACATTGTTAATGCACATTGGCCTTGGGCCACCATACATTGCTAAGGGAGGGGGGGGTGTGAAGGGTTAGTATTTACATTTAAAAAATTTTTTTTTTTAAATTGTACTACATTCAATAATCCCATGTGAGAAGCTAACACAATCATATATATCGAAGTGCATTCAATAATCCCATGTGAGAAGCTAACACAATCATATATATCGAAGTGCATTCAATAATCCCATGTGAGAAGCTAACACAATCATATATATCGAAGTGCATTCAATAATCCCATGTGAGAAGCTAACACAATCATATATATCGAAGTGCATTCAATAATCCCATGTGAGAAGCTAACACAATCATATATATCGAAGTGCATTCAATAATCCCATGTGAGAAGCTAACACAATCATATATATCGAAGTGCATTCAATAATCCCATGTGAGAAGCTAACGCAATCATACATTTGTAAACGTTCAAAATAACCATATTTCAATATCATCCCCAATATGGGTGCAATTGATATATTATATATAGTTTGAGAGAGAGAGAGAGAGAGAGAGAGAGAGAGAGAGAGAGAGAGAGAGAGAGAGAGAGAGAGAGAGAGAGAGAGAGAGAGAGAGAGAGAGAGATTATTTTTTTCTTGGGTAGTCTTAATCTCATTGTAAAACTCGCGTATATAACCTGAAACTTTGACAATACAACGGCAAACACAATGCACTGTAGTAGAGTTACTGAATGTAGGCATCCTTTCAGAGATAAACCACCCAAATACTATGGATATCTCAATTGACACGAGTCAACACTTTCTATCCTCGTGTCTTTTTCACGGAACCAGGAAGTGGCCGTTTCGAAAAATTGCAAAATACCACGAATAAAATAATTCGTACTAAAAGTAGCGAACGTTTTAGTTTCGATCCTTTCAAGGGTATTGTGTATCAATTTATGAGAACGTTCCCTTGTTCATATTTTTTATATTTTCATATTGTTTGGAAGGAATATGTGTGTGGGTTTTTTTTTGTTGCGATTTAAGCATGACCATGTGTGTTTAGTCCGTCACCAAGACGGACTATTGCGATGGGCTGGTTTGTATTTTTGTTTGTTTGTTTGTTTGTTTGTTTGTTGTGGGTTTTTTTCTGTCTGTCCCAAGGATATCTCCCGAACCGCTTGACCGAATCGCGTCAAAGTTTGTGTGAAGGTGTGCCTCCTTAATAGGAAGAGATCGGCGCAAACCATTTTGCCGTCGTGACCTTGACCTTGACGTACGACCTTGAAAACCGAAAGTCTATTTTTAGCCATATCTCGGGCACCGATCAACATAGGATGTTGAAACTTGGTATGAAGGTGGTTTGGCTTATGCCCGTTCTGATGATGGCATACCGATCAATGTCAAGGTCAAGGTCAAGGTCAAAAAGATCGCTGGAGCCTGAAAATCGGAGGGTCATTTTTTTCTCCTTCTGTCAGTCCCAAGGATATCTTTCGAACGGGTTGACAGAATCACGTCAAATTGTGTGTGCTGGTGTGTCACCATGAGAGGAAGGCATCCGCGCAAACCATATTGCCGTCGTGACCTTGACCTTGGCGTACGACCTTGAAAACCGAAAATCTGTCAGGGGCCATAACTCCCCCCACACCGTTAGTGTTAGAATCTTCAAATTTGGCATGAAGGTACTTTGGCTTATTCCCGTTCTGATGGTGGCATACCGATCAAGGTCAAGGTCACGGTCCGGGCGATCCGTAGGCCTTGAAAGTGGTAGGGGTCTACACATTGGGTTTTAAGCCATATTTTCCACATTGGTACTTGACAGAAGCGCTTCAGATTGTGTGTGGTACTGTATACCCTAGAGAAGAAAACATCCGAGCATAAATTATCACCATGCTGACCTTGACCTTGAAGTGTGACCTTGAAAACCGAAATTTCCTTCTTTGCGCTATATGTTTCTTCTTCAAGCTGTATCTCGTGAACTAGAAGACAGAATCCCTTCCAATTTTGTGTCAGGATGTGACACTCTACGGGGTGTCGCAAGTGCGTGGCATCGCTGGTGACGGACATGTCTGCCGCTCGGCGACGCCCTTGTTTGAATATAAAATACGAAGAAAAATGTTTAAGCGGGGTTTTCTTTGTGCGCGGTTTCCTGTTGAACTGTTAACTTTATTTTGACACTATTTTCGTTGTGTTATTTAGTTGTTTGTGTTTTATCCTTTGTAAAGCCTTGCTATTCTCCACCTTCATGTGATCTTTTTGGCGCAATATGTTGGGTTGTTTTTCAAAAACACAAAAAAAACATGGTAGAAATCCGGTCATATTGGAATAGTTAATTTAGTTTTTCCTTTTGTGAATAAAACGGAATCAAAGCTGGGAAACATTAAGCTCTTTTAAGGACACTTTCTTTTCTTCTTCTCTGTTACTGTCTAGAGAGAGAGAGAGAGAGAGAGAGAGAGAGAGAGAGAGAGAGAGAGAGAGAGAGAGAGAGAGAGAGAGCATGCATTTAGACTTATTTCGTGTTGATCCTATTTGAAAATGCAACAATATTCAGCACATTAGCTGAACCCATCCTCTTCAGCCTAACGTCACTTTCTGTTTTTCGTCAGCACTGTCACAGAAAGGGTTAATACAAAGTTTGTCACTTGGAAATGTGCATTGCAAAACAACAGCAATAACAAAAACTCCCTAGGCGCGCCCACGTATGCGTGTGTGTGTGTGTGTGTGTGTGTGTGTGTGTGTGTGTGTGTGTGTGTGTGTGTGTGTGTGTGTGTGTGTGTGTGTGGGGGGGGGGGGGGGGATAGGACTATGTTGCTTAGAACTACGTAGGATAATAGATGTGTTTCTGTATTTAGCCCGCATTCAGAAAATCGCCCTTTTGCCTTCCCAATAGAAAATGCTTGAAGAAAGCACATACGACTATAACTTATAAGTATAAGAGAGAAAGAGAGAGGGAGAAATATGAAGAGAGAGAGAGAGAGAGAGAGAGAGAGAGAGAGAGAGAGAGAGAGAGAGAGAGAGAGAGAGATAAAGACATAGTAGTCTGTAGAGAAGTGCGTATTGACAGTCTTCTGACACACAACCCATAATAACATGTATGCAGAACATAGTAGTCTGTAGAGAAGTGCGTATTGACAGTCTTCTGACACACAACCCATAATAACATGTATACAGAACATAGTAGTCTGTAGAGAAGTGCGTATTGACAGTCTTCTGACACACAAGCCATAATAACATGTATGCAATTTTGTGTCAGGATGTGACACTCTACGGGGTGTCGCAAGTGCGTGGCATTGCTTGTGACGGACATGTCTGCCGCTCGGCGACGCCCTTGTTATTCATGTACAATTACTGGCTGTACTCCTACATTATTACAATGTCCACGCAATATCATTTTTTTAAAATACAAACAATCTATTACGTATGTTCCATCTGGAAACATGACACTGACTTTTGATTTGACGGCGTCTCTAAACTTTGTAAGCTCGGCATCAATAAGATCGCATTGAAATGACCCCCCCCCCCCCCCCCCCCCCCCCCCCCTCCACCCCCCCCCCATCCCCCCCCCCCCGCATTGAACCCCCCCCCCCCCCCCCCCCCCTCACCCCAACCCCCACCCCAACACACACACTTTTCAAAATATTCTTTTTTTTTACTAAGACATTTTAAAACCCTTGTATCTTTCTTCATCACTTGCCTTTTATCATTTCTCACCACCACCCCACTACACTCCCCCACCCCTCCCTCCCCTTTTCTCATTTAAACCTGTGGTGGTGAATACGTTGCAAATTAAATATCCGCCAGCATTCTCAGGGCTTCAGAGTTATGGCGCTGGGTCGAAAAGGGAAATCCTGCCGTCTTGGTCATCAGAAGGGCTTCCGTTCATCTCTCTGTTAAAGTATGGTGGATTGCGGGGCTGAGAAAGAAGTAAGACCAGTCCTTATACCACCAGCTGTAGCTTCCTAGATAGAGGTGAAAACATGGGAGTCGTTAGTCATGGTATATTAGCTCTGCTGCTGCTACTGCTGCCGCGGTTGCTCGTCTGTCTGCCTGTCTCTGTCTCTCTGTCTCTGTCTCTGTCTCTCTCTCTCTCTCTCTCTCTCTCTCTCTCTCTCTCTCTCTCTCTCTCTCTCTCTCTCTCTCTCTAATAATGTACATCTCTCACTCTATCTCCTCTTGTTTTTTCATTATTTGTTTTACTCTCTGTCGTTTGCTACTCTCTTATCATTCTTTAGCTGTGCTTTTTGTTGCCAGGTTCCGTAATAATGTACATGTGGTCTCTGTTCACTAATCTATCTCCTGTTTGTTTTTTCATTATTTGTTTTACTGTTTTGCATTTTGCTGTCGTTTGCTACTGCTGCTTATCATTCTTTGCTGTTTTGCATTTTGATGTCGTTTGCTACTGCTGCTTATCATTCTTTGCTGTTTTGCATTTTGCTGTCGTTTGCTACTGCTGATTATCATTCTTTGCTGTTTTGCATTTTGCTGTCGTTTGCTACCTGCTGATTATCATTCTTTGCTGTTTTGCATTTTGCTGTCGTTTGCTACTGCTGATTATCATTCTTTGCTGTTTTGCATTTTGCTGTCGTTTGCTACTGCTGATTATCATTCTTTGCTGTTTTGCATTTTTCTTTGGTCTGTATGTCAGACGTAATAGAATCCTCTGCCTGTGTATACATCTCAGTCATCTCTCTCTGTTTGTCTCACCCCGCCCCTCTCCCTTTATCCTACCCCCTCTCTCTATCTCTCTCCCTCTCTTCTCTCCCTGCATCTATGGCTTGATAATAGTATGTACTGGTGGGATTATTATTTTATTTTTAACAGAATTGTGTTTGTTCTGTATCAAAGTGTGAAGTAAGATTCAACCAATCGAGTATGAATTAATACATAATTACTGTTAAATCAAAATCAACTGGGAATCAATTGACTCGACCCAGTGAGAAATGCAGTCTGAGGACTTAAGAAACTGAGCTTAACAAACCTCAGCTATACTTCCAGGTATGATTCAAGAGAATGGGAGAAGGTTACCTTCAAACGCAAAGTGATGCTGAGCTCTTCTTCTTCGTCGTCGTCTTCGATCGCTCAGTTTCCTGTGATATGAGCGTACGTGCGTCATTCTGCCGTAATGCGCCTAACCCAGAAATAGCCTGGCACAGCATGCCCGTCTTCGGCTGGAGAAAATCTATGCAAAGAGTTTCTAGAACAAAGGCAGGAGAATGGGCCAGGAAGGCAGAACAATAGTAGATGACAGTAAGCAAAGGGAAAAGGCAGAGTCAAATAGTGACAGATTAGAGGAAGTTACAAGTAGGCCTGCATAACTTCCACAAGGTGGGGGATCTATTTGTGCCAAAGACCCCCGGTGTCCCCACAGGGTGACAACAGAAAATGGCCTCTGTGGCAGTGCAAACGGATCGGGGTGGAACACTGCTTGTCTCTTCTGCTTTCGCTTTGTTCGTCGGTATCTGTCCTCCACTCCTTCTCAAGACCCTTTTAAAGTTTATTTATGTTCTGATTCACTACATAATATTATATATAAAATAATATACGTCCACATTCGCACGCGCTCACACACACACTCAGACATACACGCACACACAAACACATGCACACACACACACACACACACACACACACACACACACACACACACGCACACGCACACGCACACACACACACACACATAAACCCGCGGGCGGGCGGGCGGGCGCACATGCACACTAGCACACAGACACCCACACGTTCTCTCTCTCTCTCTCTCTCTCTCTCTCTCTCTCTCTCTCTCTCTCTCTCTCTCTCTCTCTCTCTCTCTCTCTCTCTCTCTCTCTCTCTCTCTCTCTCTCTCTCTCTCTCTCTCTCTCTCTCTCTCTCTCTCTCTCTCTCTCTCTCTCTCTCTCTCTCTCTCTCTCTCTCTCTCTCTCTCTCTCTCTCTCCTCTATAAGAAACAAATAACAATCTCATGTCTACCATCAGGGACAGTATTCTAGTCTCCTTGCTACCATGTATGTTTTCTTCTTTTAAGGTGACAGCCTTCTTCTCCTATTTTCATTGCTCTTTTCCTCTGTCTGCCCAGCAGGCCCTCGGTAAATATTGTCAAAGTCTGGCACTTCCCACACCCTGTAATTTTCTGTACTCCCAGTTCATCAAGAACTGGAGTATATTGAACTGGAACGAAGACCCGTACCTGCGTTTCTCCGTCTGTGTGTATTGTGTACGTGATGTTGTTGAGCCAAAACTACTGAAGCAGTCCCGATAATTTTAAAAAAAAAGGCAGAATCGTCTCCGATATCACGACAACAATTATTTTTTTTATGATGTAAATTTAACTAAAGACAAACTATTAAAACAAATTACAAAGCATCAGTCGATAAATGTGCGCCCAATCGCTGATAATCGTGCGGGAAAAAAGGGGGAAGCTAAATTGCGCTTACTAGGTCTACACGTCTTGTCACGTGGCTGCAAGTCAAAACAAAGAAGTCCTATGACAGGCAGATGGCAAAACGTGCCCACGCATTGATTGTTGAATGTGACGTGTGTTGAGGGAATAACTATCTCCCGTCAAGGAGTCAAAAGCTCTTGATTACAACATCTTGGGGAAACACTAAACCGTTGTTTTCAAGAAGATGAACACAAAATCAGGTTGACTGTTGTAAGGGGTCGTGGAATGGAGGATGGGGGTGGGAGTTTGAGAGTCCCTTTTCTACTATACTGGGAGTACGTGTATCTGACTGATCATCTTGCTTTTTGTTTGTTCGTAACACCACCACCACCACCCTTCCCCTCTCCCCCTCCCCTAGCAGCCTTCCTCCTCCCTATTCCGCCATTGCCGTCCCTCCACCCACTCATCAATCCGACCTGATTGCGAGATTGTCTCCATTCCTTTTGTTCGTCTTTTTGTCCTGTGCTCTGTCTTTTGTGAGCTCGGTCTTTTGTGTAAAAGGCTTCCCTTTGTATCTGTTTGCCTTTGAATTTTTGTATACTTCATTTTTAAAATTAAAGTTCTTTGGGGAGCGTCCCTTTCGCCCATCTATTTGTGTGTGAATCGCCTTCCTTCTTAGCATTCTGTTTTCAGTGTGAAGCGCCTTCCTTCTTAGCATTCTGTTTTCAGTGTGAAGCACCTTCCTTCTTAGCATTCTGTTTTCAGTGTGAAGCGCCTTCCTTCTTAGCATTCTGTTTTCAGTGTGAAGCGCCTTCCTTCTTAGCATTCTGTTTTCAGTGTGAAGCGCCTTCCTTCTTAGCATTCTGTTTTCAGTGTGAAGCACCTTCCTTCTTAGCATTCTGTTTTCAGTGTGAAGCACCTTCCTTCTTAGCATTCTGTTTTCAGTGTGAAGCGCCTTCCTTCTTAGCATTCTGTTTTCAGTGTGAAGCACCTTCCTTCTTAGCATTCTGTTTTCAGTGTGAAGCACCTTCCTTCTTAGCATTCTGTTTTCAGTGTGAAGCACCTTCCTTCTTAGCATTCTGTTTTCAGTGTGAAGCACCTTCCTTCTTAGCATTCTGTTTTCAGTGTGAAGCGCCTTCCTTCTTAGCATTCTGTTTTCAGTGTGAAGCACCTTCCTTCTTAGCATTCTGTTTTCAGTGTGAAGCGCCTTCCTTCTTAGCATTCTGTTTTCAGTGTGAAGCACCTTCCTTCTTAGCATTCTGTTTTCAGTGTGAAGCGCCTTCCTTCTTAGCATTCTGTGTTCAATGTGTGTGTGTGTGTGTGTGTGCGTGTGTGTGCGTGTGCGCGCGCGCGCGCGCGCGTGTGCGTGTGTATGTGTGTGTGTGTGTGTGTGTGTGTGTGTGTGTTATAAGTAAGTGAATTGGTTGAATGCCGACATCATGCAAGAAAATACAGCAGTGGTATATCACATTAGGACATGCCTCTCTGTTTCTCTCTCTCTCTCTCTCTCTCTCTCTCTCTCTCTCTCTCTCTCTCTCTCTCTCTCTCTCTCTCTCTCTCTCTCTCTCTCTCTCTCTCTCCCTCTCTCTCTCTCTCTCTCTCTCTCTCTCTCTCTCTCTCTCTCTCTCTCTCTCTCTCTCTAGCAAATCTTATCACAAGTACATAATGGACAACCTTGTTCATCAGTAATGTTAATGAGTTTTACTACAAACATTACCAATGCCATCAACTTATGCCAAGATTGTTGTACATCTCTTATCTCTCTCTGTATATTTGTATGACTGTCTCATTCTCCTTCCCCCTCTCTCTCTCTCTTTCTCTTTCTGTATCTCTGTCTATCTCTCTCTCTCTCTATTCCCATCTTATCTGAATTGTTTTTCTTCCTTAAAAAAATTCTATTATTCTGAAAAATTGTTATTTGTCTCAGAATTGTTTCCTTTTTTCGTAATCAATTCAAACCACCAATTCAAGTTCAGCATTGCTCATTAGTATCCATGTTTGCTTTTGATTCTTTTTCAATTATTTCATGTGCCAATGTTTGTTCATTTTCTTGACTTGATTGTTTTTATGTCAATTTTGTCTTTGCCCGATGCATGGTGTGAGTGTGTGAGTGAGAGGGCCAGGTGCAAAGAAGCTATTGTAGCTTATCCTTTTTACTCTCAATAAAACATTCGTATTCGTATTCGTATTCTCTCTCTCTCTCTCTCTCTCTCTCTCTCTCTCTCTCTCTCTCTCTCTCTCTCTCTCTCTCTCTCTCTCTCTGAGAACCCAGTGTTAATGACATTAAAAGGGTTCAGTGTCCAGTCTCTCTCTCTCTCTCTCTCTCTCTCTCTCTCTCTCTCTCTCTCTCTCTCTCTCTCTCTCTCTCTCTCTCTCTCTCTCTCTCTCTCTCTCTCTCTCTCTCTCTCTCTCTCTCTCTCTCTCTCTCTCTCTCTCTCTCTCTCTCTCTCTGAGAACCCAGTGTTAATGACATTAAAAGGGTTCAGTGTCCAGTCTCTCTCTCTCTCTCTCTCTCTCTCTCTCTCTCTCTCTCTCTCTCTCTCTCTCTCTCTCTCTCTCTCTCTCTCTCTCACTCTCTCTCTCTTCCTCCCTCACTCTCTCTCTATTTCATCCAACCCTTTCTCCCATCCCATTCCTTTCTTCAACTTATCTCTTTCCATCTATATTATTTTCTCCTCTGAATATCAAAGTATCACACAACACTTTGACGTACAAAATGTCCGTATAATATTATCATCAACAGTCGCTTCACACCATCCAACATTTTAAGTTGGAAACAAAATACTTGTGGTCGTGTGCCGTCTTCAGCAAGCATTGGCTGTATACTCACAACTGCCTGGGTGAATTGGAATAAATGGTGCAGTCGCCAATTCCTTCCGGCCGGTTCGAAGGGTTTCGTGCGACCAAAATTTGCATTCGTGATTTCTACTCACTCTATCAAAAGAGAGGAAACTGTGAAAAGGTCACAACCATAATTTTTTCATCGATCTGACTTGGTTGGTTGATGAAATTCTGCTTAACGTCCTCCAGTCTGGAGCACACACATATGGGACATTAGTAGATATAAAGATGATGGGAACGATCCTGGAGGCAATGCCCGGAGGCAGTGCAACACCAGGAAAGTCCCGAATGTTTTAGCAATACAGATGGTTGGATGGAAGTTCAGTTTAACGTCGCGTATCGGCTTTCGCCATGCACGACGGTTGGATAGTGTGAGGCGGCTTTAATAGAGTAAGCATAGCAAGTACCTTGTGTTGTTCCCTTGCTATGTGGCTCGAGGCAAGGAAGCGAGAAAGAAGAAGAAAAAAAAGAAAAGGCTGCACCCGACCTGGTGCGAAGTTCCCTTGCGTGATTATCTAGATTTGGTGTCCGAACTTACGGACACACGAACACACACGCGCCGCATACACGGATGGACAGACGTCAGATGCGCTCGGACTAAGCAAAAACGCGCTCGACAATAGGGAAAAAAGGGAAAAAAGGCTGGACTGGGTTTCTTTCTGTTCGATTTGAATGTAACACGGAGCCATTTCCCGATATGGTTTCGCTCACCACACCCCCATACATCAAGTCAACCTGCTCCGTTCTAAATTCAAGGGCAAAAGAAACGCAACTGAAACGCAACAAATTCAAACACTGTTTTCAGTGCTTAAAATCTATTATTTATAAACTTTGTGATGAAATAATATCGTAGCCCAGTGTCTGAAAGCTGATGCGATATGAAAATATCACGCACAACATTACAAATGCGCCGATGGGAGACCGTTAAGACAGTACGTGACGTTTGAATGAAACATGCCGATAACATTTAATGCCGCACCAATTAACCTGAAATTTTTATTGTGATTGAGTCATGTCTTTCATAACATTTGTGACCTCTGTGATGTCATTGTTTACCTCTGAAAGCCCAGAGGGCAAAATGCGCGTTTTGGGATACAATCTTTCGATTTCGTTTACGCGCAAATGACAGGGCTGAGTTGAAAATGTAGGGCGCGGTTTTATTCACTCCTATACCATTTAATGTTATCGGCACGATGTGAAAGTGCGTCACATTTGACCATTTAACTCAAACGTCACGTACCGTCTTAAACGGTCTCCCATCGGCGCATTTGTAATGCTGTGCGTGATATTTTCATAGTGCATTAGCGTCCAGACACTGGGCTACAATATTATTTCATCACAAAGTTTATAAATAATAGGTTAAGCACTGAAAACAGTGTTTCAAATTCTTGCGTTTCAGTTGCGTTTCTTTTGCCCTTGAGTTTTATATGGAGGTGACCCCCCGTGGGGATACCGGGGGATCTTTTGTTTAAATAGTTCCCCCACCTTCTGGAAGTTCTGTGCTTGTAACTTCCTCTAATCTGTCACTCTCTTTCACTCTGCCTTTTCACTTTGCTTACTGTCATCTACTATCTTTCTTCCTTACCGGTCCATTCTCCTGCCCTTTTTTAAGAAACTTTCAAAAATATTTCCTCCAGCCGAAGTCGGATATGCTGTGCGTAATTAGTTTTACTTAGGCGCATAACGGCAGCATGACGCATCTGCACTCATAATTGACAGGAAACTTTCTGAGCGATCGAAGAAGAAGAAAACGAAGATATGGTGGTGACTGCCTCTTCTTTTCCTACCCATTCTTTGCCTGACTGGATTTCCAATACAGCTGCTGCTGTGGCTGCTGCTGCTGCTGTTTACTGCTTATTTATATATTAGGTTTTCGGTTAGAATGTGCAGAGTTCAGTGACATTTTATATATCTCGAGTTCGCATGGATGCTAACTTGTATAGACGCTAGCTAGTATGGAAAACTACAAAAAAACGACGACAAAACAAAAAGAAAGTGGGGAAAAACATTCGATGACGAGGATGGTGTTTACCTTATTTAGTTGCGTTTTTGTCGTTTGGTTGGCTGAGTGTTTGGATTTTGTTGTTGCTCTTTTGTCAATCTCTGTCTGTCATTCTCCCCCCCCCCCTCTCTCTCTCTCTCTTTCTTTGTCTCACTGTCTCTGTTTCTCTCTCTCTCTCTCTCTCTCTCTCTCTCTCTCTCTCT
>CM065695.1:20379467-20436967 GCA_017654935.2 Phymorhynchus buccinoides | reverse complement strand
ATCACACCAGGAAGGTGTCCTCCCCAGGAGCAGGAGGAGGAGGAGGGAATCATCGCGGAGGGGTGGTGGACCGCTGGCAGTCACCGCTTCTCATCGGAGGTGCCAGCGACATGGCCCCTCCCCCAGCTCCTGCCCCAGCCCCTTCTTCTTCTTCTTCTTCCTCCACCGCCTCATCGTCGTCGCACTATCCAAGCCTGAACCGCCACCAGTACGTGAACGTAGGAAGCAGCAGCGGGGGCAGCAAGGGGGGCAGCAGGGGGCATCTGTATGGTGGTGGTGGAGGCTTGGGCCTGAGCCCTCGTCTGGATCTGAACACCAGTCTGGACACCCTGGACGACAACGCCAGCACCACCACCTCGGGGAGCTACCAGCTGGAGGCCTTCCCCCAGCCTTCCTCCGGGATACCCCGCCACGCTATGGACCAGAACTCGGTGGTATGATCCTACGAGGAGGACGTGGGGGTGGGTCTCCTCCAAGAGTGACACACCTGAACTTGACATGGACCCATTTCTTGACATTATTCTTTGATGGAACCCTTCTTTATACTCCTGTAACAATATCATATTCACAACCTTCTTTTTTTAAGACCTAGGATTTATTCATGAATTTACCATGGAACCGTTCTTTCTATTCCTCAACACTATTCCCTTACTACACCAAACCTGCATTTTCTTCATGGGGAAAAAATCTAGGATGTCGAATCTTATTAAGAGCCCTGCAGAAGTTTGCTAAACATTGCTGTTTGTTTGGTCTGCGGAAGGCCCTTGAATACCTGGAATATACTACTTTGCAACGCTGTGGTACCCAAAACAATAGACTGACTCTGCGTGTGTTTTGGTTTCTATGAATTACGAACTATACTTAGTTTCGGTTCTAGTTTCGCCCTAACAAGACAATTCACAAACTCTACGCATTGAGGTGTTGTCTCATAACGTTTCTTTTCATGGTTTTTTGTTTGTTTGTTTTGGATCACCCCAGTGTGTTGGCTTACCCTTTATTCCTAAAACTGGGGGAAATGAGACTTACCATCAGCAAGTGTGTTATGCCTACTCTCTCTCTCTCTCTCTCTCTCTCTCTCTCTCTCTCTCTCTCTCTCTCTCTCTCTCTCTCTCTCTCTCTCTCTCTCTCTCTCTCTCTCTCTCTCTCTCTCTCTCTCTCTCTCTCTGTAAGTATGTCTCCCTGTCTCTATTCTCCCTCTTCTCTCTCTCTCTCCGTCTTCTCTCTCTCCCTCTCTATCTCTCTCTCTCTCTCTCTCTCTCTCTCTCTCTCTCTCTCTCTCTCTCTCTCTCTCTCTCTCTCTATCTCTTCTCTGTATGTCTCTCTCTCTCTCTCTCTCTCTCTCTCTCTCTCTCTCTCTCTCTCTCTCTCTCTCTCTCTCTCTCTCTCTCTCTCTCTCTCTCTCTCTCTCTCTCTGTGTAAGTATGTCTCCCTGTCTCTATTCTCCCTCTTCTCTCTCTCTCTCCCTCTTCTCTCTCTCCCTCTGTCTCTCTCTCTCTCTCTCTCTCTCTCTGTAAGTATGTCTCTGTCTCTCTCTCTCTCTCTCTCTCTCTCTCTCTCTCTCTCTCTCTCTCTCTCTCTCTCTCTCTCCCTCTTCTCTCTCTCCCTCTGTCTCTCTCTCTCTCTGTCTCTCTCTCTCTCTCTCTCTCTCTCTCTCTCTCTCTCTCTCTCTCTCTCTCTCTCTCTCTCTCTCTCTGTATGTCTACTTCCACCTTGTTTGAGAGTACACACTACACATGTTCAATGGAAGCTATGGTTGCTGACAACGGTACACACATTTGTGATTAATTGGATTCGCTTGCTCTGTACATTGTAATTGTTTTTGTTTGTTTAGTTTTTTACGCTATTTTGGGCCACTCTTCCAGATTGGATTTTGCCTCGGTGATGGCATAGGTTTCATAATCATTCATGATGAGAAAAACGTTTTATTTTACCACATGAATGTAACGCTTATTTTAAAGGGTGAAAGAGGCGACATTTTTCCTTTTATTTCAGTGGCATTTCTTATGCTTTTCTGGCATGAGAGAAGCTGGGGGTTTTTAGTGTGTAAATGAAGCACACTTTCTTTTTATGTTGCATTTTTCCTCGGATTGGAACTACTACTACTACTACTACTACTACGCCGAACTATTTTATTTATGAACTACACAGTTACGTCGAGAAATGCTGCTTTCACTGTCTATCATGGACATACACTATGGCAACAAGTTCAAACTACAACAAACACTGTGTCAACAACAAATGACCTTCGGGGGTGGATATATATCTGGAATCAGGGCTTGTAGAGTTCTACATTTATCTTAAAGTATGCCAAAAATGCTGTCTTCGGTGTGTGTGTGTTGTTTTTCTATCATTTTGCAACGTAAGGGTCTATAATATATCCTCAGCAATGCTGTCAAGAAAATACATGTTTTCATTGCAATGGGCATTGCACATTTATTGGTGAAATGTGTTTATTTCTTAGATTGTTTCGCTTGGTTTTTTTGGGGTGTTTTTTTGTGGATATTACAGTTGTAAGTGTGTATGCATAAAGCATACCCACTGACACCCAAGGGGAGAAACCTTATTTTTGGAGGAAAAGACACATTTTGGTGGGTTAGGTAGTAAGGTACTGAAAAAACGTGAAGTTAGTATAGCAATGTGGCTGCTGGATGATAAGTTCTACATCCCATTATATAGTATGTCAAGGGCCCTGGCGTCTTATTGTTTTGCTCAGTTATGCATGTGTGTGTGCTTGTATTTGAGTGTTTGTGCATATGTGTGTGCATGGTTCTGTGTGTTTGTGTCTGTCTGTGCGTGACTGTCTTCCTATGCGCATGGATACAAGCAAAATGTTTTCGTGTGTGCATGTGCCCACGTGAGACGTTTCCTTCACATTTATATTATTTTTTGCCTGAGAAGCACATAACATATTATTATAGCAAATTAGTAGTCTCATGTTAATTCATTTCCAAACAAACAAATATGTAAATGAAGAAAAACGTATACAATTACTCGGAACAATGATTTAAAAAATGTACTGCCGGCTGGGATTTTTTTCCAGAGAGCTTAGCATTGAAGCATGCTGTTTTTGTTCATGTGTGGGTATAGAACGTTTTTGTTTGTTTTCAGAAAGAATAATGTTTGTTATTGGTTCAAATTTTCCTGTTTTGATTTTCTCCTATTTTATACCTGGTATTATGATTTTATCATTTTTGTTGCATCCAAAGAAAAAGGTCTGTGGCTTTGTTTTGTGTTTGTGTGTATTTTATTTTATTGATACAGAATATTGTATTTCCATTGTTGACAATAGTTTACATGCAGTATGCTTTCAATCTTACACAATTTGCGATTTGTTTTCGTCCACTTAGCTCTGTTTTATTTCGTAGCATCCTCCCCTCGCTCTATGTCTCTCTCTCTGTCTCTCTCTCTCTCTCTCTCTCTCTCTCTCTCTCTCTCTCTCTCTCTCTCTCTCTCTCTCTCTCTCTCTCTCTCTCTCTCTCTCTCTCTCTCTCTCTCTGTGTCTCTCTCTCTCTCTCTCTCTCTCTCTCTCTCTCTCTCTCTCTCTCTCTCTCTCTCTCTCTTCTCTCTCTCTCTCTCTCATGTTCATAACACACTTTCAGTGCTAATCTTATGCCTATTGTGTCGAACTATATAATGTGTGCCATTTGTTTGTTACTTTGTATGACCCCCCCCCCCCCCCCTTCATTAGGGGTCATGGCCTAAATGAATAAAATATTTCTTTCATTTCATTTTCATATATATCTCTCTCTCTCTCTCTCTCTCTCTCTCTCTCTCTCTCTCTCTCTCTCTCTCTCTCTCTCTCTCTCTCTCTCTCTCTCTCTCTCTCTCTCTCTCTCTTCGCCCTCTCCCTTTCTTCAATCTCTCTACGGTCTCTATCTCTCTGTCTCATTCACCTATCTTGTGCCACAGGTATGCATACTCGCATACACATGGATGCGCATGCTAATGAAAACTACATTGTGTCTCAAACGGTTTTGCTATACTATTTTTATATTGATTTTTCTTGACTTGTTATTTGGTTTTATTTAACCAACGACGCAGCCAGGTCACCCCCCTTATCATTGACAATGGAACTAAATTTTATCATTGTTTTAAATTGTTGCATGATTTTTTTACTCACTGGTTTACCTTTTTGTTTTGTTATGAAAGAGAAGAAAAAAAAGGAACTCTATTAGTACTGTAATGTCATTATTTTCATCTATGCTTCTGAACCCCAATTTGGCTCATTCCTTTCAAATGATAGGTGCTGTAGCAGTATGGTATGGTTTAATACGATATTTTTAACTATTTGTGATTATTGATATTGCTACAGTTGTTGTGGGTGATTGTCCATTTGTTTAGTTTGTTTTTGTTTGTTTTGTTTTCTTTACGTTGTTGCTGAGGTTTAAGAAAAATCACTGCATGTAGTTGTATTTTCTAACTACATATGTATTCCTGAACATTTTTTTAATTTTTTACATTGCTTCGGCCTCGTTTATTAAATGATGCCTGCAATCATTGTGTTGGAGGTGTGTCTACATACATCCTCTATTATTATTATTATTATTATTATTATTATTATTATTATTATTATTATTACTACTACTCAGAGCTTCAGATTGTTTTCAAACTTTATGGGTCATATGACCCCTGCTTACAGAGAATGATGGGTCATTTTCCAAAATAATGGGCCAGTAATGGGTCACTGTAGTATTACACTGTCTTCAATTATGTTGCAAACCCCTGGGTGCATGCAATGAGGGGTCAAATCACCGTCAATACGGGTCAATGGCCCGGACCCGCCAACACTCTGAAGCTCTGATTATTATTATTATTATTATTATTATTATTATTATTATTATAAGAAATACGGATAGGTTAATTAAGCTTCCTGTTCACAAGTTTACGCATTACTCTGATTTATGTAATTCTAATTATATACAAACGGAAGACTTGATTGCGCTGATTACGGCTGTTTACTGAACCCCTCATTAATTAAATTTAGCTGTCATTATTTTGAAAGCCCTTCTTGACTCCTCTGGAATTCTTTTTATTACTTTTTTTTTCTTTTTAACCCAGAACATTGGAACTAAAGTGTTAGCGTTTTATTGTATTTTGTTTGAATTTGTGCATTGGAACTTATTTTGTTGTTTCTTTTGCCTTTTTGTGTGTATGGGTTTTAACCGGTTTTGCTGGGTATATGTCGGTCTTTTTGTTGTTGTTTTTAGTGTAATTCGTTTTTGGTTACTCATCTCAGCATTGAGTCTTACTGGCGAACTACTCTACTGTATATTACAAAATATATATTTGAAAGTATGCCACGCATATCAAGTGACTTTGCTTGTCTTTTTCGTTCGTTTGGTGTCTGCTTCTTTGTTTATGGTTTGTGTATGGGTTTGTTTTGGTTTTTCCCGTCCTGTTTTAATTGGCCTTGAATATTTTCATCATAGTCATATTTCTGCATACTAAGTTGTCCGCCCTATGTTGAAATATCCAGATTCATCATTGTTGTAATTATTTTGGGGGAAGGTTAAATGATTGGATGTGTTTGTTGGTTGAGCCTATGTTTCGAGTCCAGCTGAACAGTGAGGAATCTGTGTGAAATGGAAGTCCAAGTTTTCACGTTTCACCGCAGAGAATGTCATAGTAATATTTATCTTTTGCCAATTTCCGTCGTATTCTGCTTTCGTTTAGCATCAATGCGATATGTCCTGCAACACTAACAGAACCATGAACCACCTGTCGGTGTCATTAGCACTGTCAGAAGTGGTCAGCATTTCTGTTATGGTCCTACAACACTAACAGAACCATGAACCACCTGTCGGTGTCATTAGCACTGTTAGAAGTGGTCAGCATTTCTGTTATGGTCCTGCAACACTAACAGAACCATGAACCACCTGTCGGTGTCATTAGCACTGTCAGAAGTGGTCAGCATTTATGTTATGGTCCTGCAACACTAACAGAACCATGAACCACCTGTCGGTGTCATTAGCACTGTCAGAAGTGGTCAGCATTTCTGTTATGGTCCTGCAACACTAACAGAACCATGAACCACCTGTCGGTGTCATTAGCACTGTCAGAAGTGGTCAGCATTTCTGTTATGGTCCTGCAACACTAACAGAACCATGAACCACCTGTCGGTGTCATTAGCACTGTCAGAAGTGATCAGCATTTCTGTTATGGTCCTGCAACACTAAGAGAACCATGAACCACCTGTCGGTGTCATTAGCACTGTTAGAAGCAGCATTTCTGTTATGGTCCTACAACACTAAGAGAACCATGAACCACCTGTCAGTGTCATTAGCACTGTCAGAAGTGGTCAGCATTTCTGTTATGGTCCTGCAACACTAACAGAACCATGAACCACCTGTCAGTGTCATTAGCACTGTCAGAAGTGGTCAGCATTTCTGTTATGGTCCTGCAACACTAACAGAACCATGAACCACCTGTCGGTGTCATTAGCACTGTCAGAAGTGGTCAGCATTTCTGTTATGGTCCTGCAACACTAACAGAACCATGAACCACCTGTCAGTGTCATTAGCACTGTCAGAAGTGGTCAGCATTTCTGTTATGGTCCTGCAACACTAACAGAACCATGAACCACCTGTCGGTGTCATTAGCACTGTCAGAAGTGGTCAGCATTTCTGTTATGGTCCTGCAACACTAAGAGAACCATGAACCACCTGTCAGTGTCATTAGCACTGTTAGAAGCAGCATTTCTGTTATGGTCCTGCAACACTAACAGAACCATGAACCACCTGTCAGTGTCATTAGCACTGTCAGAAGTGGTCAGCATTTCTGTTATGGTCCTGCAACACTAACAGAACCATGAACCACCTGTCGGTGTCATTAGCACTGTTAGAAGTGGTCAGCATTTCTGTTATGGTCCTGCAACACTAACAGAACCATGAACCACCTGTCGGTGTCATTAGCACTGTTAGAAGCAGCATTTCTGTTATGGTCCTGCAACACTAACAGAACCATGAACCACCTGTCGGTGTCATTAGCACTGTCAGAAGTGGTCAGCATTTCTGTTATGGTCCTGCAACACTAACAGAACCATGAACCACCTGTCGGTGTCATTAGCACTGTTAGAAGTGGTCAGCATTTCTGTTATGGTCCTGCAACACTAACAGAACCATGCCCCACCTGTCGGTGTCATTAGCACTGTTAGAAATGGTCAGCATTTCTGTTATGGTCCTGCAACACTAACAGAACCATGAACCACCTGTCGGTGTCATTAGCACTGTTAGAAGCAGCATTTCTGTTATGGTCCTGCAACACTAACAGAACCAATGACAACAACAAAACCACCACCAACAACAAAGAAAGACAAAGGTCAACAAACAATAACTGCATCGTGACATGTTGTCGTTATTCTTGCTTACGTGTTCACCTTTTTTGTGTGTTTTTGTTTGTGGCATAGGAATACCACTAAAGAGAATGCCCATTACTGGAAAGAGCTTGTTTTAATTTATTACGTCATCTAAAAGTTCCTATGATGCTGGGACTCGATACTGATTAATAATTATTTAGTAAGGTTCTAGATGAGACTGCATGGATTATTTAACGAAAGCTAAAGAAGCACAGAACCGAAACAGGATTCAGTGACCATAGATAATTTTTCTCTAATTTTGATTCTGTTCAACAAGCAGTGCACGTGTCATAATAATAATAATAATAATAATAATAATAATGAACATTTATATAGCGCTTTACTCCCTTTGTAGGGAGCTCAAAGCGCTTTACATAGCCAATAAAACACAAATAAGTTAACATTATACACATAAGACTCACTACAATCAAATCAAATATACCTAAAATAATATTATTTAAACAAAGCCCTTTCCATAACCACAAAAGTGGAAACAATATTACAATATTATAAGAAAAGAAACAAAATTGCAAGAGAAATCAAAGTTCATGAGCTACGTTATTGCGCAAACACACACACTAATAGAGAAGCACACAGTCACACACCACGCACGCACACACACGCGAATGGGCATTCACACACACACACACACACACACACACACACACACACACGCGCGCGCGCGCGCGCCAGGCGTGCGCATGTACGCACACGCGCACGCACCGATCCCATTTCAATCACCCCTACTTGCACGCAAGCACACATATCCATGATTCAGGTTCTGAAACAGAAGCATGTGGATTTAAGGTAAGATGTGAGCGGTTAGTGGTATGAAGCATCAAAGAGGTGAGTTTTCAAAGAAGTCTTGAAAGACTGAACTGTGGAAGAATGGCGAACACTGTGTGGTAAGCCATTCCAGACTGAAGGAGCAGAGTGTGAAAAAGAGGATTCTCCAAAGGATTTTGTTTTAACACGAGGAGTAGAAAGCAGGCGTGAATCGGAAGAAGATCTGAGCTTATATAGGAAAGGAAGAATGTTCAGCTACCACCAGCAACGACACTTTCTTCTCCATATTCCAGTCTAAGCTTCCACCGATATTTTTTTTAATGTTTTTTTTGTTTGGGGGGGGGGGGGGGGGGGGTGTTGTTGTTCAATGTTGTATACATTTTCACATTTGGCAGGTAATCTTTTTATGTCATGATAGTGGGGTTTTTTGTGTTTTTTCACATTTGGCAGATATTCTCTTTAAATCGTGATACATATATTTTTGTATTGTTTTTTTATTTATGTTTTGTTTGTTTTGGTTCGGGTTTCTTGGGTTTTTGTTGTTGTTGGGTTTAATTTGGGACTGATTGTTAAATTAACAACATAAAAAAGCATCTATTTCAAACACGAAAAATATCTTGACTAATTTTTGTTATGTTTATATGTATGCTTCATGTCGTGTGTGTGTGTGTGTGTGTGTGTGTGTGTGTGTGTGTGTGTTTTGGTTTATTTAATGCTTACACGCATACATAGGGGGGGGGGGGGGGAGAGAATACGAAAACGATTGTTTAAGAATACGAGTGTTTTTTTAGGATTAATAATAAAGCACAAGCTTTTTTACACCATGCCCACTAAAATAATAAAACCAAAACCAAATGAACCAAAAAAAGTGAAATAACATGAAATGAAAAGGGGAGGAAAAGGGGTGGGGGGGAGGAGGAGATCAACTAGCACCAAAGCAAAACAAAGAAAAATTATCTCAAGAGAGATACAGAGACAGAGAGAACAAACAAACATCATGAATATTGCTAACTAAACAGAACAATCAAGAAAGAAGCAAGCAAAACCCTAATCTTTTCCCATCAACAAACCAATAGGGACAACGTTTGTGTAAATAACTAATTGGACATTTCCACATGCTCACAGTAAGTATTCTGTTTTCTGCTCGTAGCAGGGACACCAACAGCCATGACCTTTTGTACGTTATCTAGTTACAGGGAAATGATGGGTGTGTTCTGGAACACACAATAGCAATTATTGATACACTTGAAGACTAAATGTCATTGCTTGTGTTTGTGAAATGTGCGATCGATTTGGTGTGTGTAGAAAGTCCTTGCATTTTTACTGGGTTTTGTTTTAGAGGGGAATAAAAGAACGTATGTGTGTGGGGTGGGGTATGTGTGTGTGTGTGTGTGTGTGTGTGTGTGTGTGTGTGTGTGTGTGTGTGTGTGTGTGTGTGTGTGTGTGTGTGTGTGTGTGTGTGTGTGTGTGTGTGTGTGTGTGTGTGTGTGTGTGTGTGTGTGTGTGTGTGTGTATGCATGCATTTTTTGGTCTGTGGTGTGTGTGTGTGTGTGTGTGTGTGTGTGTGTGTGTGTGTGTGTGTGTGTGTGTGTGTGTTGCGTGTGCGCGAATGTCAACAGAAATGTTTACCATTGCTACTGTTTCAACCGGTTTGCATCCACACTATGGCATACAATTGGGGGTTATTTTTCTCGTTGACTCATCCTGGTTCTCCAGTTGTACCTGGCATGTATACTGCTCACAACAATTAGAGGATATTGTGTTTTGTAAGATCACCGTGGGTTCAATAACGAAATTATAAGTTCTATTCAATATGAAAACAAAAGTATGTTTTTCCTTGAACATAAAAGACTAAAAGTAATTATGAAGCGTCACGTGATTGCCATAGAAGACGGACATCAATGGGTGCAACGTCCAGAAGTCACAAAAATAGTCATAAAATAAATGAAAATGTGTTGGACCACGGTTTCCTGCAAGGAATAGCAAGGCATTCGATTCTACCTCCATGGGGAGGTCTGGGTTTCATTTATGTGAAGGTGATCTTGCACAAAATGTGCGCAGTGGAGACGCGAATTGTCATCTTGGAGGTTGAAATCTGCCCAACGCTGGCGTTTTTCGATTTCAGCTTTCACCATTGTATTGATCGTAAGAGGATCTAGGGACGCCGGGGGGAAACTTAATCCTCCAGTAAATCTTCAGGAGACTGTTCCAGAGCACGAGAAGGCATTGCCTTGAATGCCTGGTAGCAAACAGTGGCCCAACAATCTGTCAACTGTTTAAAAGCGTTTTGCGATTTTGAATAACACACTCACTGATGTTTATTTCCTCTGGCAGTCACGTGACATTTAAAAAATGATTTTTGTCTTCGATGATTTTACAGCCAAGAAAGGCTGAACTATCATTATCACATGAAATGAAACGTATGGTCTGGTCATTGAACCCATGGTGATATTGCAAAGTCAATAGCCCCTACTTTTTGTGAGCAGTGTTTGTGCACATTTATGTTGCTCTTAGGTTGCTCCATATTGTGTTATTGTGTGTGTGTGTGTGTGTGTGTGTGTGTGTGTGTGTGTGTGTGTGTGTGTGTGTGTGTGTTGGTGGGTGGCTGTGGCTGTGGCTGTGGCTGTACTTTTTGTCCGTCACCGAAGGTGATCGGACTTTGCGATGGGCTGGTTTGTCTGGGGGGTTTTTCCGGGTTTTTTCTTCTGTCTGTCCCAAGGATATCTCCCGAACCGCTTGACCGAATCGCGTCAAATTTTGTGTGAAGATGTGCCTCCTTAATAGGAAGAGATCGGCGCAAACCATTTTGCCGTCGTGACCTTGACCTTGACGTACGACCTTGAAAACCGAAAATCTATTTTTAGCCATATCTCGGGCACCGATCAACATAGGATGTTGAAACTTGGTATGAAGGTGGTTTGGCTTATGCCCGTTCTGATGATAGCATACCGATCAAGGTCAAGGTCAAGGTAAAAAAGATCGCTGGAGCCTGAAAATCGGAGGGTCATTTTTTCTCCTTCTGTCTGTCCCAAGGATATCTTTCGAACGGGTTGACAGAATCAAATTTTGTGTGCTGGTGTGTCACCATGAGAGGAAGGCATCCGCGCAAACCATTTTGCCGTCGTGACCTTGACCTTGGCGTACGACCTTGAAAACCGAAAATCTTTCAGGGGCCATAACTCCCACACCGTTAGTGTTAGAGTCTTCAAATTTGGCATGAAGGTACTTTGGCTTATGCCCGTTCTGATGGTGGCATACCGATCAAGGTCAAGGTCACGGTCCGGGCGATCAGTAGGCCTTGAAAGTGGTAGGGGTCTACACATTGGGTTTTAAGCCATATTTTCCACATTGGTACTTGACAGAAGCGCTTCAGATTGTGTGTGGTACTGTATACCCTAGAGAAGAAAACATCCGAGCATAAATTATCACCATGCTGACCTTGACCTTGAAGTGTGACCTTGAAAACCGAAATTTCCTTCTTTGCGCTATATGTTTCTTCTTCAAGCTGTATCTCGTGAACTAGAAGACAGAATCCCTTCCAATTTTGTGTCAGGATGTGACACTCTACGGGGTGTCGCAAGTGCGTGACATTGCTGGTGACGGACATGTCTGCCGCTCGGCGACGCCCTTGTTATTTTTACAACGGTAGTTAGAAACAGCGCTGCTTAATCAAGCCAGAATTCCCAGTATGCCTGCTGCCCCTTCATACTTCTTCAAGCTTTGTTTGAAACTTGAGATTAGTCGAAGGCTAAAAAGCTCTATTCAAAAAGTCCCAGGGCATATGTATGTCCTTGTAGGCTCAATCGTATTGTCGACTTCCTTTCATACGACTCACCCTTCCTGTCAGAACAAATTTAGAAATGTCATTGTATGCTGTTTTTTTTAAATATTTTCTTTATTTCAAACGCAGTTGATTTCTCTGTATACTAGGCCGAGACTTCCATTAATATTGTTTTCAGTTGTTAAACAATCTGGTATGCCGCAGATACATTTGTTTACATATTACAGTACTATAATATAATTATGTGCACATAAATGTGTGGGTGCAAACTAGGGGTTGGGAGTGTTAATACAGAAAGATTGATGGCATGAGTCGAAAACTATCTTTGAAGGATTGGTGTTTTTTAATCTATGAAGCATTTAATGTCATGAGCAGCCAGGTTTAAGCTACCACAATCCAGTTTATATTTTATGTTTACGGTTTTGGCTATACATCCACTGTTACAATAACTGTAAATAAATATATTTTATATAAACAAATCAAAATCCATTTGATTATTTTGTTTGGGGTAATCATTAATGCACACAGTATGACACTAATTGTTAAATAGTTGAGATTTATTTTGTTTTCCCCGCTCTTTCGTTAACATGTACTGTCAACAATAGCTACGAAGTGGTGATGATAATTATGAGTATGATGTGTTTATTGTTTATTTACTGTTTTTATGAAGCAGTTTCTTCTGCTTTTTTACTATTTGCAGTACGCATAAATTATTGACTTAAAACTCCAACAAGAACATGTTCGTATACGTCAGCAGAAATAATGGTTTCTATGTAACGTGCATTTTGTAAGACTCATTTTCACACCCTACTCCCACCCCACTCCGCCTCTTCCTTATGCTGTAGTGAATAATACCTGTAAGCTGCTTACTCTTAGTGTTACCAAACATAAAAGAAGGAAGAAAGATATGTTACACGAAACAAAACAAATTGCCACAAAAACATATTCAGCTATGAATGTATTCTAAAAGTTTATACAAAATACTGAAATAGGTATACATCTCTTCATTTTACACAAAGCAAAGAAGAAAAAAATCATATGTTTTACTTGTTTATGTGGCGTATTTTGAAATCCGTGTTATCAGCAACCTTAGGTTATTTTGCTACCAAAACCCGTACCAATGAACAATGTGTCCTGTTGTTTTTCTTTCTGTGTCTAACATAGTACTTATGAAAATCAAAGCCCTGAATATTTATTATGTGTCTGCTGTTAATTTATATAATATTACTTTATACACCCTTTTGATCTGGTACTTCGTGACAATTTTGATTTTTATCAAGCCTTCCTGGGTGACAATTTGTACACGTGTATGCACTATGTTCATATCAATTTTTATTTGGACAAGACCCCTCAAAAATGCCTGCATTTAGGCGTGTATGTGGGTTGTTTTTATTTCTTCTGTTTTGGTTTTATTTTATTTAGTATTTCTTGAAAATGCAGTTGCTGTTTGTTTGTTTTTAAGAAGCAGTTTATGAAACCATTTTACACGCAAAGACTCCGAACACGGAGACAAATAAGGAACCACTCCTGCATAATTACATACTTATTGTGCAGAATTGTCTCTTCAGGGGGTTGTTGGCTTACAATGTTGTCATCAATTTGTCACTCACTGTTCCAGGTGTGTTATGGATTATCTGACATACTTGAGTTAAGGTACTGGACACTGGACACTGGAAAACTTTATTTGACAAGGATAAATATTTTAGGTAGGGGAGAGGGGAGAGAGAGAAGAGAGAGAGAGAGAGAGAGAGAGAGAGAGAGAGAGAGAGAGAGAGAGAGAGAGAGAGAGAGAGAGAGAGAGAGAGAGAGAGAGAGAGAGAGAGAGAGAGAGAGAGAGAGAGAGAGAGAGCGAAGGAGGGAGATAGAAGGAAAGAGTGTTTGTTAGAGACGAAAGGGCCTATTTGGCATTTGGCAATGTTCATATTACAATATGGCATTTGCACAAGTCTGCTCCCGGAACCAATTGTTTGTTGTTGTTTCTTTGTTCGCTAGTTATTCCCCCCTTTACTTGTTTATTGAGCAGGCTGTATTGGGTTTTTGTTGTTGTTGTTTTTCTTTTTGTTTTGTCTATCTCTGTCTCTCACGGTCTCTCTCTCTCTCTCTCTCTCTCTCTCTCTCTCTCTCTCTCTCTCTCTCTCTCTCTCTCTCTCTCTCTCTCTCTCTCTCTCTCTCTCTCTCTCTCTCTTAATGTGTGATTAATTTACATTGAAATGATTGATTCGATTTTTTGTGTTATTAATAAAACGTTTGATTCACTCTACAGCGCATGCTATTTTGTTCGGTGATTTATATACATATGCACAGGTTAATGATTACTTAAACAGAGCTTTTAGTTGTGGCTTTGTTTTTGCCTAGCTTCTTTCCAAATAATTGCAAAAAAAGAAGTCAAAGCTGGGAATGAGAAAGAAGATTTCGTAAAGCGATACCTCCTATCCTCACTTTGATTGTATTTTACATTTGACCTTGTTTGATATTATTTGAAATTGTTTTATGCTGAGTGTTATATTTTTATTGAAGCCCTGAGAAAGAAAGAAAAATCATCGCCATATACCCTTTGCACAGAAATTTATGTTTCTTAGCACAGAAATGTACTTGTTGTTTTTATATGTATGTGTGAAAAACAATGTTTGTGCATGTTTGTGTGAAAAATAATGACTGTGGTGATTTTTTGTTGTTGTTGGTTATGATTATGAATAGAAATAAAACATGTACAGGATCAGTTGTTGTTGTGTGTTGTTGTGATTGTTGTTGTTGAGGCTGGTGATGAAGGTGATTGTATTATTAGTTTTTCTTTTGAAAGCACAAAAGCACCACTTTTATTACACTTCTTATGTTCATTTTAAAAAAATATATAATCTGGTCATTCTGGCAAACAAACACAGCACTTGAACATAACAATCTCATTGAGAATAGTTATTGCGCATAATCTAATTACTGACTTTGAAATGGGTTGGTTGTTTACGCAAATCCTATAATGTTCTACCCACCCTCTCCAAATGAGCATCATGTGTGCTTTCTTACGTTTTGTCCTGCTTTGTTTTCATGTCGTAATTATTGTTAGCTGCTACTACATATTAAATGCCAAAGACTTCCATTCACCCCTTCCTCGGTATGGCTAAAGTCTCTATATCTTATGAATTTAGTCTTGCAGCAACAACCTTTCACTACAGCAACAACCTTTCACTAACGCTTCCAACTTTGTTTGTTTTCCTTTGTAATGTTTGCATTCTGGAACAAGTCTTGTATTGTGCGTATTTTGCTTATCTGTTTGAATGATTTGAAACATTACTATGTTCTACATTAGATGAATTATGTTTTGTTATATCGAAATAATCATGCCAGTTGAATGACCCCTTAATTTTTTTTTATAAAGACAATACTTATTGCATCAGAAACAGACATTTACTGTTTGTCATTGTACTCCCAGTTCTGTGAGAACAGGAGTACATTGGAATGGGAACAAGGGTTGTGCGCTTCATGTCCGTCTGTATGTGTATGTGTGTGTAGGCGCGTGTATGACCAAAAAATCATCAACTTTATTAGGCCTAAACTTAGCGAACCTTTGCTGAATTATTTTTCTTAGGCTTTGTAGATACTCCTCATGTTGTCAGATTTACCAAATTCCAAGCCATACCAACGTAATCCCTGTAACTCAGATTTGAATATTACAAAGGCACTGATTATTTCAAAGATAACGGATGAATTTCAACCAAAGTAGGTTTTGTGCAAATGTTGGAAAAGGGGCGAGCTGAAAATGGGGCGAGTTGTTCAATGGGGCGAGATCACTGGTACCCGTTGGGTATTGTCATACCTATATAAAAGAAGGCACAATAACCCAAGAGTAAAAACTTACATCCCTTTACTTCCATCAGTAATGGGAGTATAGTTATTATGGTTGTCATCTTGTTGCTTCAAGAAACGGTTTGTTTGCTCTCTCTATGACTGTCGGCTTTGGTCAAAAGGAACAAGTTGAAAATGTATCTCAAATTAAGAAATATCCAAGTAAAGTTCGTAGGAGTGAATCGCACAACCAGTTTCTCTTATAATCAATTAATCAGGACCTGTATTCACGTTGAGATAGCATGAGACTTAGCATCATGCTAACTTAGAAGCTCTTCCAAAAGTCCTATGAAATCCTATAGGACATTGGAAGAGCTTCTAAGCTAGCATCATGCTAAGTTTCATGCTATCTCAACGTGAATACAGGCCCTGGCTTTCTGGGAATGCCTTTAGTTTTGATTTGTCTATGGTTGCCATTTGAAACAGTACATCGATTTTCATGAGAAGTTGAATTCGTTAATCAGACATACACGTATGTGTGTGTGTGTGTGTGTGTGTGTGTGTGTGTGTGTGTGCGAGTGCGTGCGTGCGTGCGTGCGTGCGTGCGTGCGCGTGCGTGCGTGCGTGCGTGCGTGCGTGTGTGTGTGTGCAGTGCGTGTGTGTGTGTGTTGCCGTGTGTTGTCTTGTACAGTGGGACATCATTCACATCATTCACAGTTTTCTCTTATTAAGACTATGTAGGGCCTAAGTCTATTTCAGTATGTAAACGCTAACGAATAATGAATGCATGACTTTATGTCATTATTAGCTTCGTCTTGCTTTGATTATTTTTTGGCGAAACGGCTTCCTTGCCTTTACCTTTCCACGTCTATATCATCAATAAAAGAATGGACACCCATATTCTAAAGAAATGTTACTTCATTTGTCGTTTTGACCCCGTACTCTCTCGTGATCTCTGCAAGGGAGAATCAGCTGAATTAATTTGTAGGCTCATACAGAGAATATTACTCATAAAAAATGATAATCTAATTAAACGCGATATGCTAGGCTCCTTCTGCCAATAACCTCAAAATGCTACCTGTTGTGTGCTAACTATGAACCTGTGAACTATGTCTCCTTTACGTGAACAATAACTCTTCTATTCATTATCGGACTGATCTCCCTTGACTAACCAACCATCTAGATGTAAACTGTGTGCAACCAGCAAACCCAATCTCTGCACAGTTTCCATGCGCACGTTAGTTGCATTCTTCACCCTTCCCCCTCCTGCTCGTGTTTCTATTTTCATAATTGTAAGCTGTATTAAATAACAAAGGCCCTTACATTTCCCCCTGTCCCCACGTTTCTTTTTTCTTTTTCTTTTTTTTAAAATCAAAACTATTAATCGTTTTTGTCTGTTGCAATTTAACTCAATGCAGCCCACGCGACACTACAACGCAGTGACTTAACCCTGATGCGATTGCAACCAAGTTCCTTTCTGATTGTTTGCCCTTTTTGCTCGTATTCTTATTCTGGATGGTCTTAATTTTGTGCTTCCATTGTGAGATCTCTAACTTATTTTTCTGTGTTTGAGAATACTAATTGATATCAACTGTGGATACTATAGGCTAAGTATTCTTTCGTTCGATAGTAACCTATGTTTTGTTGCATTGTGTAATACCAGGGCCGGACCTACAGGGGGGGATTAGGGGGCTACAGCCCCCACCCTTTTTCCTAAAAAAAGAGAAGAAATTCATGTTGCCAAGCGGCAGCTAAATTTCCTCGCGGGCTATACCTAGCACTCATCAGCACCACCAGTTGATAGGTACTTAATGGTTCAATAGGGGGTATGAACAGTAATGACATTAGTCCTTTATGTGATGCCCAGATTGCACCAGATTGCACTATTTTGCTTCTCGGATTTAAAACTTTTCCGGTGGAACATGCCCTCGGACCCCCCAAGGGGTCTTGGTGCTTCGCACCTTCGATGAATTAGCCCCCACCCCATAAAAACTTAGGTCCGGCCCTGGATGCGCATGCTGTTTAAACGACTTTACCATTTGTAATCGTTGTGTGATTACTGACAAGCAATGTGATTACTATTAGACATTTAACCACTTTGTTGTAGTATAACATTAAGTTATTATTTCTTTAGGCCTGGCATTTGAAATGCTAAGCATTATCGCGATGAGTTGAATAATTAATGATAACTGCGCGAATATGCCCGACTGTTATACATGTCTCTAGCTGTCTGTCTGTCTGTCTCCCCCCCCCCCCACTCTCTCTCTCTCTCTCTCTCTCTCTCTCTCTCTCTCTCTCTCTCTCTCTCTCTCTCTCTCTCTCTCTCTCTCTCTCTCTCTCTCTTTTCTGTATATGTGTGGCTGTGTATGTGTGTCTTTGTGTGTGTGTTTGACTTTGCAAAAGTTTCTGAGACATAAACATACCCCTTATATGCCTCATTGTTTGAACTAACAAAGCTTCCCTGGTGACAATGATATAATGACTTCATATGCTGTAAATGTCTCTGTCTGGAGTTGATTATTTTGCAGAACGCCTTCCACTTCTTTGCACTAAAATCAATCGTGATGATTCAATGTCATCATCAGTCCGTGGATAGGAAACAAACAAGTGTAGAGTGGCACAGAGGTAACGCGTTCTCCTCGTGTCAAATAAACCCGAGTTCGAACCTGGGTACAGGGGATTTTCCGCGCACTAGGCCTTACGGGTGAGACGATAACCCGAGGTCCCATGTGCCCATGCACTTAGCACACGCTAAGCGCAGTGGCAACAAAAAAGTTGTCATTTGGTCAAAATTTACCCACCCACCCCTCCCTCCCTTCCTCACCAGTCACACAAAAATCGCATGCAAATAAAAACAAAAGTGGGTGGCGCGCCTCTGGCTGCAACGCGCTCAACCCGACTATAAAATACAAAATACCAATAACAAAGACCAATAGATCTCTCCACAACAGTTTTGGTGTTTGTTTGTTTTTATGTCTATTTATTAATCATGATGATGTCAGAATGGGCACCCATATTTAAAAGAAACAGTACTTCGCTGAATCGTGGCCAGACAATTCAAACTAAGCAACGGACATTAACATACATGGACATTTGGAAGGTAGATTTGGTCATACACCCACGGTCACGAACAAATGCAAAAGAAACAAATGCTATCTGGAATGAACAACCGTTCTGGATTCTTTCGTTTGATTTAGTTGTACACGTATTGTTGCATGTCCTTCTGGTGTGTATTGTTGCATGTCCTTCTGGTGTGTATTGTTGCATGTCCTTCTGGTGTGTATTTGTGCATGTCCTTCTGGTGTGTATTGTTGCATGTCCTTCTGGTGTGTATTTGTGCATGTCCTTCTGGTGTGTATTGTTGCATGTCCTTCTGGTGTGTATTGTTGCATGTCCTTCTGGTGTGTATTGTTGCATGTCCTTCTGGTGTGTATTGTTGCATGTCCTTCTGGTGTGTATTGTTGCATGTCCTTCTGGTGTGTATTGTTGCATGTCCTTCTGGTATGTATTTGTGCATGTCCTTCTGGTATGTATTTGTGCATGTCCTTCTGGTGTGTATTTGTGCATGTCCTTCTGGTGTGTATTTGTGCATGTCCTTCTGGTGTGTATTTTGTTGCATTGCATTCGGCTTTGTTTTGTACTTTCATCACATTTTTATGTTGTTGTGTTTGTTTCTGTGTTGTTTTTGCTTTTGAAAATGATTTTCCAAATTAATTTAATTTTGGAGAAGAAAAGGTAAATTATTACCAGGTATTGTTGTGTGTGATCCTGGGGAAGAGAGAGAGAGAGCAAGCTTTCCGCTCATAGAGCTTTCATCTGCTTTAATGTTCTCATGCTAAAAGGAAAGATAAATGGACATGGTAATCTTGATAATAAGCCCTTCGCAATGCATCATTGTTTTGCTGTACCCAATGCATCATTGTTTTGCTGTACCCATTGCATCATTGTTTTGCTGTACCCAATGCATCATTGTTTTGCTGTACCCATTGCATCATTGTTTTGCTGTACCCATTGTTTTGCTGTACCCATTGCATCATTGTTTTGCTGTACCCATTGCATCATTGTTTTGCTGTACCCATTGCATCATTGTTTTGCTGTACCCATTGCATCATTGTTTTGCTGTACCCAATGCATCATTGTTTTGCTGTACCCATTGCATCATTGTTTTGCTGTACCCATTGCATCATTGTTTTGCTGTACCCAATGCATCATTGTTTTGCTGTACCCAATTGCATCATTGTTTTGCTGTACCCAATGCATCATTGTTTTGCTGTACCCATTGCATCATTGTTTTGCTGTACCCATTGCATCATTGTTTTGCTGTACCCATTGCATCATTGTTTTGCTGTACCCAATGCATCATTGTTTTGCTGTACCCATTGCATCATTGTTTTGCTGTACCCATTGCATCATTGTTTTGCTGTACCCATTGCATCATTGTTTTGCTGTACCCATTGCATCATTGTTTTGCTGTACCCATTGCATCATTGTTTTGCTGTACCCAATGCATCATTGTTTTGCTGTACCCAATGCATCATTGTTTTGCTGTACCCAATGCATCATTGTTTTGCTGTACCCAATGCATCATTGTTTTGCTGTACCCAATGCATCATTGTTTTGCTGTACCCATTGCATCATTGTTTTGCTGTACCCAATGCATCATTGTTTTGCTGTACCCATGTGCACCCAATCATTGTTTTGCTGTACCCATTGCATCATTGTTTTGCTGTACCCATTGCATCATTGTTTTGCTGTACCCATTGCATCATTGTTTTGCTGTACCCAATGCATCATTGTTTTGCTGTACCCATTGCATCATTGTTTTGCTGTACCCATTGCATCATTGTTTTGCTGTACCCAATGCATCATTGTTTTGCTGTACCCAATGCATCATTGTTTTGCTGTACCCATTGCATCATTGTTTTGCTGTACCCATTGCATCATTGTTTTGCTGTACCCATTGCATCATTGTTTTGCTGTACCCATTGCATCATTGTTTTGCTGTACCCATTGCATGCATCATTGTTTTGCTGTACCCAATGCATCATTGTTTTGCTGTACCCATTGCATCATTGTTTTGCTGTACCCATTGCATCATTGTTTTGCTGTACCCAATGCATCATTGTTTTGCTGTACCCAATGCATCATTGTTTTGCTGTACCCAATCATTGTTTTGCTGTACCCAATGCATCATTGTTTTGCTGTACCCAATGCATCATTGTTTTGCTGTACCCAATGCATCATTGTTTTGCTGTACCCAATGCATCATTGTTTTGCTGTACCCAATGCATCATTGTTTTGCTGTACCCAATGCATCATTGTTTTGCTGTACCCAATGCATCATTGTTTTGCTGTACCCATTGCATCATTGTTTTGCTGTACCCATTGCATCATTGTTTTGCTGTACCCATTGCATCATTGTTTTGCTGTACCCAATGCATCATTGTTTTGCTGTACCCATTGCATCATTGTTTTGCTGTACCCATTGCATCATTGTTTTGCTGTACCCATTGCATCATTGTTTTGCTGTACCCATTGCATCATTGTTTTGCTGTACCCATTGCATCATTGTTTTGCTGTACCCATTGCATCATTGTTTTGCTGTACCCATTGCATCATTGTTTTGCTGTACCCATTGCATCATTGTTTTGCTGTACCCAATGCATCATTGTTTTGCTGTACCCATTGAATATCACATTTTCCTCATTTCTTTTGTTTCAAAAGATGCATTGTTTAGAATTGCTCTCAGTCCATGGTTTGTTTTCTTATTAAATTAGCATAGTTACAATATAGCATTTATAGCATTTCAGCAGCAAGAGAAGCCGGAACTATTTATGTTTCCATTAATTTACCTAATTTCACGTCTAATCAGCGACTTTTGAATTAATTGTAGAAATCGAACTGAGTCCACATGAACTGTTCGCAGATTATATACAGACTATCTGCATTAAAGAAATCGTAGTACTTCTCCATAAACACTATATTAAAAGAGGAAGTCTGTAAAAATCAAATCAACTAATAATCATCATCGACATCTAAAAACTTGATTCATTCGCGAATCATGTTTTAAGCAAGATACACATTGGCGTTTGAAGAATTTATTTTCATTTATCGCATATTCCTTAGATAATATTTTGATCATCTTTAAATTAACGTAGACTAAACAAAACGCCCATCATTTGTGGCAAAATTTCAAGTGAACTTCTCACTTTTCATCAGGCCATATCTATGGTTGATAATAATCAGATATTCATTCTACTGATCCTGAAATGTCTTTGTTTGGACTAACGCTGTGTTCTGTTTTTCTTCCCAGTACTTAGTTAAAACATGTATTATCCATGTAGAGAAAATGCATCTATAATGCTTTTTGACATTGGAAATAATTCACATAAATATCATATGCTTTCATGTCCTATATTTTATAACAATATAATTTTAAACGGACATGGTTATTTTATTGTCAGTACACTGTCAAAATCCTGTTTTGTGCAAAAAGAACGATGAATGTGTGGATCAAAGTTTGTCTCTAGTATCATGGAACATGGCTCGTTGAATGCATTGTTATTGCAAAGGCAGTTGCTCGCATCATGTACCGAATTTCTCCCTACTTGTATATAATTTGTTGCGCGCTGAGTATGTGAAACCATACTCATCATTATCCAGCTTTGTCTTCTCCAGTTTCCTTGGATATTCCGTGTCAGCTTCTTAGGCAACATTATCATGATAATATTCACTTTTGTCTTTTTATATAATCTATAAGGGTGAAAGGGGGGTGACGGACGGGGTTATTAATGAGCTGGGGTGGTGGTATTTATTAACACAGAGAGAGAGAGAGAGAGAGAGAGAGAGAGAGAGAGAGAGAGAGAGAGAGAGAGAGAGAGAGAGAGAGAGAGAGAGAGAGAGAACACTGAACGCTTAACATTTATTGTAATTACCTGAAGGGTCTGATGACAAGGGGGGTAATAGGAATAACACACTTTTTTCTCCTTTCAGTGTTAACGAACAATGGTGAACAAAACAATTATGGATACAACCATGAGTACCTTCAGAATGAAACAATATCCATAGAAGGAAACAACTTATAAAACAACAAATCAAAGAGAGCAAAAGAAGATTAAGTCACAATAAACAATAAAAACTCTTGGAGAAAGGAATGTAAGTTCGGCCAATCACACAATCATCTTGCGTAATACAAATAGAAAGTAACGTTAATTGGTACAATCATAATCATTATTTCATGTACATTCACATTTGAGAGTTATTTCGCTTCTTTGAGACGCACCCTCTGCGGCTATGAATTTAGCCACAGATTTTTTTAATTCTTCGTCATTAGACGTTAAGAGGGAAGCAACATCCTTTCTCTCAACTATTTGAAAACTAGAAAACTTACATTTCACTCGTACATCATGATATGCTTTACAGTAAAATAGAAAATGACATTCATTATCCACACCTGATTTGCATAAAGGACATTACGTTATTGCACTCGTATGTGGTTCGAACCATCTTTCATTAGCTTTACCGTAACCTAAACCTAATAACGTTCACCCTATGCCAATTGTCTGTAATGATTTCAAGATATTCTTCTGGCTGAAATACACTTTTAAATGAGAAGAACCATTTAGATTGTCCCTTAGATTCCATATCAGTATGCCAGTTCTGTTTGAGGCAACAAACGAGCCTGTCTTTAAATTCTTTTATAAAATGTTGGTCATTTCCGACTCCCTGGGACAGCCATACTATACCAAATCCATGTTCTGACAAGACCTTTTTAACTCTATAGGCCCAATTGTCTGTTTTTAATTCTAATTGCAGAAGCAACATGTCATAGGCTTGTCTACATAAACGTGACTGAGGTAATCTTAATAACTTCAACCAATATCTTATAGATTTTACAAATGTTCTTATATATAAAGGATATCTTCCTGTTTCTCCGCATAACATTGTGTTTGATGAGAGAGAGAGAGAGAGAGAGAGAGAGAGAGAGAGAGAGAGAGAGAGAGAGAGAGAGAGAGAGAGAGAGAGAGAGAGAGAGAGAGAGAGAGAGAGAGAGGAGGGGGGGGGGGGGGGGGTACGATCGGTGTCCAGGCAACAATGCTCAGCGCCTTCTTCTTCTCCTTCTTCTTCTTCTTCTTCTTCTTCTTCTTCTTCTTCTTCTTCTTTCATATAACTCGTAAATGAGTTTGTCCATTTCGTTTAGTTTAACACATGATTTTGAAGTCCACCCTCTCCCAGACTCGCTTAGGTCAGCATTTCTTTTTATGCTGCTAAGACAATTGATGGTTATTGATGATTGTCCACTTTTGTTTATATCCAAATGACACTTTTTACATACATCATTCAATCTTACGCAAATAACAAATAGGTGTTCAAACGATACAAAAGAACGCATTATATTGACAATAAATCGAGGGTTACAAGCCAGAAGAAACTTTCATTCTTTTACGGATGTTGTTGTTGTTGTTGTTGTTGTTGTTGTTGTTGTTGTTGTTGTCGTACCCTGGCTTAAAGACTCGAGGGATCATCCCAACAGCCGAAGCACTTGTACACTATGGTACAACTGCACCGGCTAGGGATGAGAACATTACGTGTGTGACCGTTTTTAGTGCCCCGCCACGTGGGCAGCCATACTCCGACTTCGGGGGACTTTTTCGGATAAAAGTCGTCTTCTCACCCGTCTCTACCCCCCAGAAATATCATACATAATTATGATATACATTTATCATACATATCTGTATTGTTAAAAATTCGGGACTTTACTGGTGTTGCACTGCCTCCGGGCATTGCCTCCAGGATCGTTCCCACCATCTTTATATCTACTAATGTTTCATATGTGTCTGTTCCAGACCGGAGGACGTTAAACAGATTGTCATTCGTCTCTAACCTAACTACTACCCCCCCCCCCCCCCCTTCCTAACGCCCCCCCCACCCCCCCCCCCCCCCCACACACACACACCTTTCTTTCTTTTTTTTGGATTGCGCCTTCTGACTTTTACCAGAAGCGCGGAAAAAAATTACGAAAGCGCGTCAATTCGTCGTTCATTAGCGCGGATTTGTCTTAGCATTGTAAGCACGGGCTTCCAACCCTCACCCGCCAATTTATGCCCCCCGTGCCCCTCCCAGCATGGACATGCATGAGATACCTCTTGCCTTCATTTCTTATAGATACAGCATAATCCATGGTGTAAGAACATGACCTTAGCGTAAAATGTATGTTTACCCAACAACGTTCGTTGATTCAAAGGATGCCTTTGTTTGCATTTGTTTTTTGTTTTTTTGTTTTTGTTTTAAGCCTATCTTTGTCTTCTGCAGTATTTTAAGAATGACCAGAGTTGCTTGTTAATATTCATGCTTACTCGGTGCGGTTACTTGGCTCAGAGGTAAGATTATCTTGAGACAAAAAAAGTCAACAAACGTCTATTGTGCATAGTCACTCTAAGGTGGTACGGGATACGATTTCTGATTATACGTTTTCGAGCTCTTGCCCTATGCAGACAAAACAAAAGAACACGCATTGAAATACCACGACATGATAAACTTCATTGTGCTAGTTTGTTAGTATATAGAGACACTCATCATCTACATAATCATCATCATCATCATCATCATCATCATCAGCAGCAGCAGCAGCAGCATCGTCGTCATCATTATCACGATTTGTTTTCGCGAACGAAGGTCATGAAGGTGTAGGCCCACGTTGGGTGCAGGTACGTGTGTGTCTGTGGAGGCCTGAGCAGGATAGGCAGGTTCTGTTGCAGTGTCTGCAGACGAAGGTCTGGTTCACGGTACGTTGCGGTAGCATCACCACTACTAGTCTTCCTCCTGTGCCTCTGTTTTATTCTGGGAGGCTCTGCAGGAGTTTTCAAAGAAGGAGACAGCTGTCTTGTATCGTACGCGGCAAGGAAAGACCACTCGGCTAGGCCATATCATTATTATGTACAACACTGCATGTGCCGAACGATTTCTTTAAGTAGTGCTTGTACCGCTTCTTTAGCGGGATTTGAAAAACTCGCTTTGTCCAGTGGAGAGTTTCCAGTACAGGACGATCTTGGACAGGTGACCTTCCATCCTGGGGACGTGCTCTGCCCAGCGTAGTTGTCACTTTAGAGAATGGCCTCGATGCTGGTCAGGTCCATCTGTTCGAAGACTTCAGTGTTGGCAATAGGGGAAATGCACGTTATTATCTGCACTCTTTCCCCATGACAACACAGTGATAGGCAGGTAATATCATTACTAGAGTGTCACTATGTTGCCACGGGGAAAGAGTGAAAACTAAAAACGTGTATTTCGATCTTAGCGAAGTCACTCCGATGAATCTTTAATAATGATAATGTGGAGGCAACGCTGGTGGAGTTCCTAGAGATGCTACCTCCCGGTATTTAGCGAACATTGGTATTGTCATTCCGGATTCATTTTTTCTGTTTGTCTCTTTGTGACATCTGTCTGTCTCTGTTTCTCTCAGATTTTCTACTGATACTTTGTTTTTCGCAAATACATGTACCTGTTGTACGACTGTCACCCAGAATGGAGTACTCTTTAATAGACTATTGCATCGCACTATCAATTATGGTAATGAAATGAAAGGCACTCAAAATAATCAGCTCATTCATTTGTTTGTGTGTGTGTGTGTGTGTTGGGTGTTTTTCTGTCCCTTTCTGTCCCTTTAAGTGGTTTGCTTTCTTTTTCCCCATTCCAATTTGTACAATAAAGAATGCATAACTATTGTCTGTGTGTGTGTGTGTGTGTGTGTGTGTGTGTGTGTGTGTGTGTGTGTGTGTGTGTGTGTGTGTGTGTGTGTGTGTGTGTGTGTGTGTGTGTGTGTGTGTGTGTGTGTTTGTCTGTCTGTGTATGTACATGTATGACAAGAATGCTATACGTTTGACATGAATGTTGATAGTATGTCGCAATCCTTCGCATTATCGACAACAAATATGCGAGGGGTGCCTGCCAGAACGGTATATCTGTTGTCATACCAGACAAAGCTATTTCGTCAATGACAAGCATTAATTTGATCACAAGCAACATGTGTTTTTTTTAAATATATAAATACATTTTATGCATATAATTAATATTAATGTGACACGTGTTCTTCTGGTTTAAATGAAGCATTGTTAAAAGAGAAAAACAAGAGTCAGTGCATTCTGATCCTTTTACCTTACTTGGTTTGCTTTGCACTCCTCTCCCGTTATCGATATGTCTCTGATTCATCTCTGTCTGCATGTCTGTATGTCTGTATGTATGTATGCCTGACTCTCTCTCTCTCTCTCTCCCTCTCTCCCTCTCTCTCTCTCTCTCTCTCTCTCTCTCTCTCTCTCTCTCCATCCGTCTGTCTGTCTGTCTCTCTATTTCTCTGTCTGTCTCTGTCTGTCTGTCTGTCTCTCTCTCTCTCTCTCTCTCTCTCTCTCTCTCTCTCTCTCTCTCTCTCTCTCTCTCTCTCTCTCTCTCATGTGTTCAAGCACAATGGAATGGTCTAAATCAATAGAAAATTCCTTGTCATTAGGACTGTAAAGATATTGATATCTAAGTTCGTTGCTATTGTCCTTGCTTTTACCAGTTCCGTAATCTGCCATTGCCATTGTCATCCATTGCTATGCAACATTCTACCATTCTCTGGATAGGGTTGGGATCAGTCGAGGGTTATTGTCAAGAAACTGAAACAACCCGCTCTCTCTCTCTCTCTCTCTCTCTCTCTCTCTCTCTCTCTCTCTCTCTCTCTCTCTCTCTCTCTCTCTCTCTCTCTCTCTCTCTCTCTCTCTCTCTCTCTCTCTCTCTCTCTCTCTCTCTCTCTCTCTCTCTCTCTCTCTCTCTCTCTCTCTCTCTCTCTCTCTCTCTCTCTCTCTCTCTCTCTCTCTCTCTCTCTCTCCATGGACTTCATTCAACCGTCTTCGAGGCATACTATGGCATTCATTTTGCCTCTCCAACAAAGTGAGACTTGGGAACACAGTCACGCGACTTAAAAGCATAGGATTTTGTTTGCACTTATGTTGTAGTTTCTTTGTGTAAGAAAATGTTTTTGTCTGCAGGATTCACAGCAGAGACTCTCTCTATCCATTGTAGCTCCTTTTCTCTTGTGACAGCGACTATTTTGTAACTTGACACCCTTTCTAACGTTACTTCGTAAACCTTTTGACATTTTCATCAGTTATTCTGTCGATGATGATGATGATGACGACGATGACTATGATGATGACGACAGAAAAGGCTGCACTGGGGTTATTTCTTGATAACAAAATTCAACAAAATGACAGTACCGTGACAACAGTCATGAAGCAATGAGTAACTATGTGGAATGTGATCCTTAAACAGCACCCAAATCAATAAGCTGATCCAATATTGACTTTTTAAATCCTTTTTGAAAAAAATCAATATTGGTATTCAATTCTGGTGATATCGCTGTGTGTTTAAAAAAATGTTTTGTCAGTTTTCGGTGAAATATGGGACACTTATTGATACAGTACCTCCTAAGGATAGAGATATCTATCTTAAGGGCAGATAATCCCAAAGCTTTATAACTACTGGGGTTCGTGTTGGGAAAAAAAGGTTCATCACTGCACCTCGCATGTTTGTGTATGTAATTTTTGTGAACTCATCATACACGTTAGTTGGATTTTTCTGTGTTTCGTTGTGACTTTTCCTTTGTGTATTTCGTGTTTGTTTGCTGTTTTGTTTGTATTAGTTTGTAGCTCATACTGGGCTTTTTTTCGGATGTACACTTTCGTACTTTAATTTTCTTTTATATTCTTTAGTACCTCGCAAACAAATACACAACAAGTGCAGTGACGTTATTCTATTGACGAGACAAAACAGAACAGAACAGAACACAATAATCTCGTCAATACAATAACGTCACTCTGCACTTGTGTATTTTGTTTGTGTGGTACTTTGGTCAGTGACGTTGCAGTCTGCTTCAGTTTTATCTTCTTTATTTTAAAGTTTACTTTACTTTGCTGAATAAAGCATGGATCGTTTGTATGTATTTTGTTGATGTACACTACAACGTGATATGCTTCTGTATTTTTAATTTTGTTTTGTTAAATGTTTGTTTCATTTTCTTTTTGTCTGGTTACATTCTGTAATCTTTCTTTCTCTTGCAGCAAATCTCATTCTGCCTACTTATCGCGTTGTTTTTTCCCCATGACTTTTTGATTGATATAGAAATGATGTAATATGTATCTGGCACATTTTCCTGCTCTATGCTGTGTGATTATGGCGCTTGTGATTATGGCGTACTGTACATGCTGATTCATATGACTCCCCTCATTACTTGAACCTTCTGGTGATTAAAATGGGTGAACAGGAGAATACGAGCATCTTGCACAATCACATGATAAGAGGTATTCATAAAATGATCATACTATTTATCTGTCGCAAAAGCAAACCTTTTACTTTATTGTTTTCAGCGGTCCCAAAGAAAGATTGGTCTATTTTGTTTGTGTGAGTTGTGTGTGAGTTGTGTTGCATGTTATTATATGCGTGTGTTTCAATGCTGATTGTAAAGCGCTTTGCACTCGATAAAAAAAAAGCGCTATGTAAGTGTCCGTTTATTATTATTATTATTATTATTATTATTATTATTATATTTCCCCCCTGTTTTGTTTGGTGTGTGAGTGCGGGCAAGTAACATTTTCTGTGTATTTGTGCATGCACATTGTGTTTGTGCACTTGTATGTGTGTGACACATTGATATAGTACCTCCTAAGGATACAGATCTCTATCTCAAGGGCAGATAATACAAAAGCTATAAATCTTTCAACTCAACATGGATACTGTTGGTAGAGGGCTATAACTATAGGGTAGTATATACTATCATTATAAAGATAATGTTTGTACGTTTGGCTTAATAGTAAAAAAACATATTTTTTTCTTCAAAAGGTACGAATTACAAGACCTGTTACGGAATTCGTACCACCAAGTTACTGATACCGTACCGGGGGGGTGGGGGTGGGGGTGGGGAGGTTATAGCGCTAATTCGACTGTAGGATGCTCGAGACTTGGCTTTAACTATATAGGCCGTTCCCTTTTCTAAATGTTCCAGTTAGCCTCTGTAACGTCAAATTCATTCTTATGTCATTTTCACATAAAAAAGTTTGATGTCACGTAAAACAGGCCCCTGAATGCATTTTTGACGCTGCGCCATTGAAAAGACGTAGGAGGTAAGAATTATGTGATAGTGGTACGAATTGCATAACTATGGCCCAATTATTTTTCCCTTTGAATATTTTAATTTACAAAGTGGACAACATTGACTTTAAGACCTTAAAGATTTTAAAGTGGCATTTCCAGTTTTAATCTTTGCATGTGTGCACTGAATAACAAACAAAAAAGCGTTACACCAAATGACATCAGATGCTGCCAAAATGAAATTTCGTTTGCCTTGCAAAGAGTGTTCCGCTTGGTTGCATTTTGGTTGTGATAAAATACTTCCCTTCCCCTGTACAAACTTCACACACAAATATTAACCCTCTATCTTCTCGTTTGGTAGGCCCGCGAAACCAGGTGGTACGAATTGCGCGACAGGAACTGTATCAATAAGCCTCCCCTACTTGTATGTTAGTACGTATGTGTCCACGATAAGAATGATAATTTTTGTCCCCTGCGTATTTAATACAAAGTTTATTGCTTTACGGAGCTTCATTAAATCTTCCAAGACCCGTATCTCTTGTGACAGCTTTCGAGCTTCATCTAATCCATCCTGATTGTTGAAAAACCTTCGGGACTTTTCCGATATTGCAGTACCTCCAGGATCGTCCCACTATCTATAGTTATTAATGTCCCATATGTTCCAGGCCGGAAGACGTTATCCGAACTTTCATTCATTCGTATTTATTTTTATCAAGACTAGAAGGCTATACCATTCTTGAATTAATGTTGATTTGTTTGTGCACTAATTCTCTCCACCACTGTTGTTGTGTACTGTATAGGCATATTATGTCATATAGGCAGAGCTGGGTCATTCTTTTTAGAGGATGAACCTTGGTCTGTCTCAATGTGGCTGTTGCTTATACTTTGCTAGGTGACTTGGTGCCGAGAATAACTTTGGTGAAGGGAGTTAATTACAGAGAGAGTTACCTTTCTTTACTTTTTTATTTTATGTTTGTTTGGTTTTAATTTTTTCTTCTTGTGCATTCAATAGTATCAGTGTTCTGCTAGTAAATGTCTTATTCTGTTCTGTAAGTAACTGTTTAATATTATTAAATCTTATTTCGTAAAAAAACGTTTTCAAGCGCAATGTGTCATGGAATGTTTCATTTTAATATGTAGAAAGTTGCTGTACAAGACAATGCTCATTAACTACGAAAACCTTTCTTCTTTTACACTTTGAGAGTATGAACAAAAAAGCACCTTGTTTCGCAATGGAACTAATGTATGCTACACTGAGGCTCAAGTTTACTTACACAATGTTTGAGATATATAATAAACTAATATCTATTCGGTATGCTGCTTTCTTGCTTTTATTCTTGATTTGTGTGTTGTTGGTTGTTGTTTTAAAACTTGAAACCCCTATATTTTCATCATTGTCAAAACAGATGGAGGAAAAATAAAACCTTTAGCATTGAATTTAATATGCTTCGAATCAGTGATTGGTTTTCGTGTATGTTTTATTGTGTTTTTGCAGTTTCTTTGTCATTGATTGTATTTTTTTGTGTTTTATATCAGAGTATTTGTCTTTTTTTTTCTCAAACCCGGAACCAGTTGTTTTATTCTTTTAGTTGAAAGCATTGAGATATTTTTTCAAGAAGCATGCTGTTCTTTTTATGATTTATTATTACAATGAAAATGCATACCAATGTTAGGAGTCAGGTAATACATGACTGTTATTGACTCTTAGAGTGTACGCAGTTCAAGGGAGAAAGCACATGGTTAAGTAGGTGGTTGTTTGTCCATGAATCTTTAGTCAATTTTTTCCCCCTGACATTTCAAGCAAAATAACAAACATGTCACTGTATACATGTATGCTATTCCACTCTTACAATGCGTTATCTTCTTTTTATTGTGGGAAACATCAAACGTATTGCTTGAATTGCATAATTGCATAATTTGGGTTCAAAAGCTGGGTTCCATTAACTTGGTTGTTTATTTTAATAGCTAGGTGTCGACCATGATTAGCATAATCAGTGGTCAACAATATTACTTAATTCTTACCCACACAAACCAAACAATATCTGTTTCTAATGAATCTCAAAAGAGAAAGTGATGTAAAGCAAAGTGGAGAAGTATGTAATTTGCCCTTCGCTCGAGCCTGGCTTTTTTTGTTCGTGGTTTGGTAACATTACTGGTGAAACAAACAACAAAGAATTGACAAGTTGTTACTTTTCTTCTTCTCCTGTTTCGTTCTTCAGCCGTTGATCTTCTCTCACTTGTAAGCCAATATTAAGTATTCATTCATCTTCCTCGTGTTTTGCAGCCATTGATTATCCATCATTTCTTTTCTATGACCAACGAAGTGCTTGGTTGTTGTTCTTATTAGTTTTTTCTTCTTTTTTTTACAATGCATTTTGTTTGTTTGTTTGCTGTTAAACTTTCCTTTATGCATTCTTCCTTACTTTCAGTATCAGTCTTGCAGTAGTTATTCTGTTCGTTTTCAAACGTATCTATTTTTTCCAATCAATTTCCTTTGACCAGAAAATTGGTAGGTAGCTTTGGGCCAGTACGTACCTCGTATCATATGCGAAAACATTTGATCAAAGGTGGGTTTACATGTTCAAATGCCATGGCCATTTGGCCAATTCTTTTTATCATACACCGTTTACTGCCAATTGTTTTAACCGTCGATAAACCAGTTGCATACTGTTACCATTCTTAATCTTAGTTTCTGTCAAGATTTATTATATTTTGTGTTGTTACTTCCACATGGCACATTCATTCGTCATCTTTGCATACAAGATATTGGTATTGTATTAATTGTTTGTATTATATCCATGCTGTTTATTTTATGTTATTTTATACCATTATAATTGCAAATCTGTTTCTTCTTTGTCTCAAAATATTTATGTATTATATCTAATTCCTTCATGTTTTGAAATGAATAAACATTTGATTAAGCCAATTCCCTCAGTTGTTGTTGGCTTACCGTGGCTAAAAGACTCCAAGGATCACCCCAACAGCGGAAGCACTTGAACACGGTGGTGCAAGTGCATCAGCTACAGATGAGAATATTACGTCTGTGACCGTTTTTGATTACCCCACAACGTGGGCAGCCACATTCCGTCTTCGAGGGATTTGGGAGACAGGATGTTATGCTAGGAGCTTGTGATGGCCAAAGACAATCTTCGCATAACTATGCATAGCGCAACAACATTTTGACGTAGCCTTGGTGTTCTAGCCGGGATAAGCACGTTGTGTCCCAGGCCCATTATGTCCCAGGTCCGATATGTTCCACTTCTGGTTGATCCCTTTGTGTCCCAGGCCCGATATGTCCCAAACGTGGGATATATCGGGTCTTGGACATAACGGGCCTGGGACCCAACGGACCCAACTGTAACTTTGATGATTCCGTTAGGTCCCAGGCCCAATAGGCCCCAGGCCCAATAGGACCCAGGCCCAATAGGACCCATGCTCAACAGGTCCCAGGCCCAATAGGGCCCAGGAAATTGGTATTGTTTTCAGTGAATTCTGAAGCCGACATCTATCTATCTATGTGAACACGATAACGTTTGAGCGGAGGGACCTAGGACAATCAACTTGTGCATGCGGATAGGTACTACAAATATCTAGGCCAAATTCGTACATGAAGGTCATAAGTCCAAGGTCGAGGTCACTGGAGCCAATGATATATTTTAGCTCATTTATACATGAGAGAGAGAAAAGTGCTTTACCTCATCCAGGCCTAACCACAGGACTAGCCAGGCTGAGTCAAGCCACAGCCTCAATCAATGATCACTTGAGTTACGCCACACCACTCTGGTCACGCGCACGAAGCCACAAAGCACCTACTCGACCAAGCAAGTGAACCAGTGTGGCGAGAGTGGGCTATTGTGTCAGTCGCCTTTACGAGGTGACCAGTAAGTAAATCGTTCTGATGTGATTTTGGCGAGTTTACAAAAATCAAATATGATTTAATACAACAAAAAGTGCTTTTTAAGAACATGCCTGTGTCAGTTTGTACACATGATTAGCTTCAAAACGACTCCAAACACTATGCATTTTAATTTAATTAGCCCACAAGAGCCCATTAAAATCGGCATTTTCTGTCAGTGTGATTGTTTCTTTAATTTAAAGGGGAAAAATAAAAGCTTTAGCGCACTTAAAAACATTTGTATTAATGTACACAAGTTAGAATGTAGAATAACTTTCACACTGACAAGCACTTCATAATTCCTATCACTAATTAGCCCAGTAGAGCCCATTCAAATCTAGATTTTGTTCTTCTCTTACATGGGTCAGCCGTGCGCGAAGCCATGTTACCATGATAGCGTTTGAACGGAGGCATGTAGGATGCCGATATTTTGCATACAGGTAGGTAGAGATGATATCAAGGGTATGTTTGAACACGGTCATTGGTCAAAGGTAAAAATCACTGGACCCGAAAATACTGCCGTGCGGCTGGTGATCTAGCGTGTCACGCTCTAGTTGTTTGTGTGTTCTAGCCTATTTCATTTGGTCAGTTTAAGCCAAGGCGAGACTTTTGGCTTAATATTTAATTTTTAAAGACAAACAGCTGCTTGTGTTTTCCCTGAAATATGCTTTGTGGTCATGGTTTCCCCCCCCAGAATGTTTGTAATGTTGAACCTCTGTGATGCTTGTGTTTATATATTCTTTCAGAAGTATGAGGGTTCCAATGAACCCTGGAATTGTGTTCGTGGCTTCTTTTTATCATTTAAGAAACTCAAAAAAATGTAATGTGTAGAATGTTACACTGTAAGCGTTGCTTCCTCAATTTTACTACTTTTATTGCATTATTTGTTTTGTGACGAGCAGCATCGGTAATATTTTATCTTCTTTTCTGTTTTGCACATTAACAAAAAAGACTGGCATAATCCTAATTTATTAATTTATAACTTCATCTCCCAAGGGATGCAAAGATAGTAGTGTGCATCTTTTTTGTTTCAAGATTATTACTATATAAATTTAGTACTACTCCCTGCATTTGAAATATTATACTGGACAGACGTTATATAAACTGATGATGAAAAGTACCACAACCATTGTTCATTTATGCAGAGATTGATATACAATGTTCTTCATATTTCTTATTTGTATGTAATAAATCAATTACCTTTGTTTAGCATACCGCACGATGCACACTAGTTACAGTTTAACCATTAGCTTATGAGCAAGCTATTATCGTAAATATATTTTGCTTTTAAAACAAATATGAGACATGAGAGGAAACAGAAACAGGCATATACGCCTCGTACAAACAAAGAAGATACTTAATCCCTCAAAGGGCTGAGCTTTAATTATGTTTAGAAACAAGAGGGGGGGGGGGGGGAGGATGATAAACTGAACCATTTGGTGGCAAAGTCATCTACAACAACATAGACAAAAGCATCTAATGTGTGTGTGTTTTTCATTAGAGAGGTCTGTTTGAACAAGAGAATCTAAAAGTTTGTTTGAGGTTTTCGGCCAGCACCACTTATCGTTAATGTTATTTCGTTGTTGTTGTGGTTTTGTGTTTAACTTCCAGGGCATTTAGACGTGCAGTGTACCTTCAAGCAATATTTATTGTACAAGACTGACTGAATGTATACTACCGGAATTCTTGTTCATTTTTGTATGTGTCATTTAAAAAATATAGCATTGTATCCAAATTAAGTAAACTGCACTTGTCCATCTTTAGAGTTGGATGACCAGAGTATTTCTGTCAATTCCATCATTATCCATCGTTTCTTAATTACGGTGTTTCATTAACAAATATACATTGTATTAATTATTTGCTTGTGTCGTTTCATAATCAGTTGTTTCAGCCGAAAAGAAGGGCGTTTTTTAAATATAATAAAGTATTACCATTGTTCTGATGGCCTACGCTGCGATAAAATCAGCCATGCAAAAAGAAGGTTTCTCCTATACAAATAAAAGTAGGAGACACAACAAACCGTTTAACATCTGTACTGAGAAAAAATACCCCACAATGTCATTTAATTAAAACAATCTTAAGCGAAAAGTAAAGGCTTTATGTTTTAAAAAAAACATTTCTTGTCGACTGATTGAGTTTTATTTCTAACGAAAATGTATTTATGTTAGCGAATAGCAAACATATATCAAGGGATACATAGGGGTCATAATGATTACTTAGAAAGATTACACAGACTGCCAAAGATTCCAAATGAAAATGTACTTGAGAATTTTCACTTTTTTGCTATACATGAATTTTATCCTTGGGAGTAAAGCCAACACCTTTATGATTTTTCTCTCTGCCTTCGTTTGCATTGCTTAATTAACAAAACAGAGAGAGAAGAAAGTATCAACAACCTGCATACTCACTGAAACATGGTATTTCATTATTTAGTTTCAGCATTATTAACAGCGGCCTCTCAATAGTTCGTATTATGTTTGTCATGCATACATTTCTCTTAATTGAATATAAACATGCTATGAGTTATGGTTTGACTAGATAATACTTGATTTATGAAGTATTTGGAATATTGCTGACTTTTGCAAATACATGAAAATGAGAACCACCCATCATGTTGGAAGATACATACAGCTTTATTTATAAACATTATAACAGTAATAATTGAAGTAAAAACATCAAAACGCTACACTCACACAAGCATACGAAGGTGAAATAAACAATAAACACGGTGAATAAAACCAAATTTTCGTCTTTAAAAAGACTTTGACGAGGTGAATACAATACACTAAACTTAACAATGACGGCAGTGAATTAATCTACACGGTTATAATTTCAAACATTATAACAGTATCAAACATCTTGGCATGTTTCTGGTGAACGTGTAGGTGTTTAGCACAGACATTTACATGTATTTTAATATATTGTTCCACATGATGACTTGTATTGTTATTATTTTTATTATTAGGATTCTCCCCTTTAGGGAGAATACTATTGCATTTGATAAAATTCGTCTTTTTTTTCTTTTTCTTCCCCCTGTTTTTGCCCGATTTGGCTGAAATTTTCAGAAAAGTTACAGGACGTTATGGGTATGTAAAATTGGAAATATTAAATACTTTAGCCGAATTTTCGGCAAAATATGGCTAAAAAACTGCGAAATCGGCGAAATTTCAATCTTGAATATCTCAAAAACAGCTGAACGGATTTCGTTCATATTTTAGACTTTACTAAGAAATAGATTTGCAACATTTGCGTTATAAAACCTAACCGGAAGTACAAACAGGAAGTGCCCCAGCTAGGAACCTGCACTTTTCATTTGGTTCACGGAATAGCCAAAATCGGAAGTGATGTCACAAAACTAACTAGTAGATAGTGTAGCCCTTATGTTGAACCAGGTCGGAAAAGGAGTGTAGTGATGATAATTATGTTAAATAGTTTGGAAGTTATTCAAGTTTATGTATATTTGGTTGTGTCACTTTCACTGTTTTCCATATATGGTATTTGTTTATTTTGCAACCGATTTCGCTGAAATTCGTAGAATATGTGAAGGACGCTATTCGTATGCTGAAATGTAAATATTATACCGATTGGCCAAACTTTGGCCAAAATATGGCCGAAAATGACCAAAATTTAAATCTTGAATAACTTGAGAATGGCTGCACGGATTGTGTTCATATTCTCAGTATTTTATGAAAAGTAGCATAGCAACACATTCTATGTAAAATGTAACCGGAAGTATGCCCCAAAATTGCGAAAACTCTTGGGCGAAAACCCTTTGACAGTTTCTATCTTTAACAACAACTTTGTTTCCAGAAAGACAGAGACAGAGAGAGAAAGAGAGAAAACAAGACAGAGACAGAGAGAGAAAGAGAGAAAACAAGACCGAGACAGAGAGAGAAAGAGAGAAAACAAGACCGAGACAGAGAGAGAAAGAGAGAAAACAAGAGAGAGGGAGAGAGGAAGAGGGGGGGGGGGGGGGAGTGCTTACAGTGACGCAAAGTGACACTGACGTCATTGCTGTCTTGGACGTAAGCTGTGACGTATTATTAGTTATTTGGATTTGGGCATAGTACAGCTCGAGTTAGCTAAAGAACACGCTTCGAGAGAGCCCAAAAGTCATGTACCATGCCCAAATCCATACCGATCTTACCATCATATAATAAAAAGGCAAAGTCTGCCTATCTGTCTGTGTGTCTGAAGCACAAAACGGGCCTTATAACTCCGCCGTTTTTCAACCGAATCGCTTCCAATTTGCTATGAGCCCTAACGGGGCTGTGGCAACGGCAACCGAGGCGGCCGTATCATTTGCGCGGTTTGGCAAATGCACGAAACGCGTATCCACCGGCCTCTCGTTTATATAAAAGCAGCAGAAAATCACAATGCATTGAAGAGGCGAGACGCGCCTCCGTGTAGATCTGAATCATAGCAGCCGCTGCACCAACATAGCAAAATCCATTAATCTATAGTCCGCAGTTTACAAGGTCGAGAGCTATTTTAATGTAAATTGAACAAATCTTCGAAATAGTAATTGTCATGTTCCGAATTATATTTAGTGTTTAAAACTCTTATTGCACAGATTAAAGGGGTGGAAAATAAACTTACTGCACGGAAAGTAGGGGAGAACGGGGCTGGTCTGCCTACTTTTTAGCTTTTTTCGCCATAAAAGGCAAGTCAACTGAAGTAGAAGCTCATTTTTAGATCACTTGTTGGGTAAATGTATGGACAACGTACGTTTATTAAAACAAATCAGTTCATTCAGATTCATTCGTTACAAACAATAGCAAAAATCAGATTTGTTTTGCTCTCAACTTTCCTCAAATTAACGGACACTTTCCAATCTTACACAGGACACAGCAGAAGGATAGCATGAGGCCATCACATGATCTAAATGATTACACAGCAAAACACGTAGCAATAAAAATGAAATGAGGGACCTGTCGCGGGGTTTTGGAGGATTCAATCTTCATGTCCTTTGTGTGTGACTCAGTGAGGTAGTAGAACTAGACCTCAGAGGTCAAGCTTAATTTGACTTACCTGGACTTACTTGGTACATTGTATAAAAGAAAATCACACGTACACGGGTATTGGAGGCGGTTTGGGTAAATTGACAACTTCTCCACCACCACCACCAACCCTGAAAGCAAAATAAATATATGAATAAATTAATAAATAAATAAACCATTATAGGTGAATCTGAATTGCATCCAATAACGCTGGTAATTAAAAATCGGCATTGAAATGGCGTGAGCAGTTAGCACCTAACTCAATTTTTTTCTTCTTTTTTGTCCCCCTTGCAAAGAAGGTTCTCTTTTCTCCAATGATTTGCACATACAAACAAAAATTAATGCAAACATCATCAATAAGTATGAATAGCTTATTAACAATCCAATTATGCCATAACATCGAAAATTGAGCAAATAGGCATAGTGTTTACATACGCATACAACTTCATCTTTTTCATATACAAACATAATACCTACAAATCAAAGTCTACAGGGATACATTACATGCTAATATGGGTTTATTTTACATTTATATACCCACTCACCCATTGCCCCCCCCCCCCCCCCCCCCCCCCCCCCCCCCCCCCCTCATTCTCACTCTCTCTCTATTCATACAAGTAATTATTTTCGCTGTCAGATCAACAGAACAGGTTGTGATATAATAATAGTATCTTCATTATTGTTATGCAATTAACTTTTCTTAAAATAAATATGTTTACAGATTTGACATAAAAAAAATAAAAAAACAAAAAAGCAGTCAAATAAGCGCTGAAATGATTTTTTTTCTCACAAATGACAGCAGTAGCGATTTTGATACAGATCCAGCACAGCCCACTTCCCTATTGTAACAGCCATTCCTCAAACACTAATAGTAATGACAGCGTTATGCTAAGAGTGAGTTATATGGTAACCACTTTGCATTACATTTATCCTGAAGCATGTACATATATATCAACCTTCTTTAAGTGTATCAATTGTCGTAAAAACACAGGCAATGTAGGTTTTATTTCATTGATACGACATATATAAACAAAGTATTTTGCTTGTAGCTAAATAAAAGTTAAACCTTCGTCCATTCTGTAATTTTCATCACAACCCAATAATACAGTGCAAGCAGTGAATGATAATCTGTCACAATGCACACACTTATTTTTTATATAATTTTCTAATTCTTCCCAAAAGGTTCTGGTATGTACACATGCCCATAAATAATGAAAAACGGTGTATTTTTCTGCATTACAAAAATTGCACAAGTTATTTTCTTTTATTCCCATTTTGTTTAAGATAGAGTTTGTAACAATAATTCTGTTGTTTATTTGTTTTTATTTGAAACCACCGTAGATTTACTTCTGGGATAGTTTTAACATTATGAAATACTTTTGACCAATTAATTTGACTTCTTATAATACGTTCCCAGTTTGTTGATGCAACTGGTAGTTTTGCTTTATCTATCATTACTTTGTAAAATATTTTAGATCCTTTTTGGTTTGTAATTACTAAATCCAGGGCTTTTACTCTTTCGCGACAGGTGTTATTTATGACGTGTATACCATTTTTTTTTCTCATACACATTTTAATTGTATCAATAGATCCTAAAACATCCAGAGGACGAGCATTCAAGCCGTACTTTTGATTAAGTTCATTCATATTTAAGAATGATCCATTATCTTTTAAAAGATCTTTAACATAAATTATGTTTTTGTCTGCCCAATCTGGAAAATATAAACTGTTATCATCAATCTTGAATTTTTCGTTAAAAAAAATGGGTTCCATCAAAAGATCTTCTGGCTCAGATGTTTCAGTTTTGTAAAACAGAATGTGGTAGGCATCAAAAACGTCTTTCCAAAATGGATTAACATTGGCTTTTTTTCAGTTTTCCAGGTCCAAATTTGTGAATCGTACTAACTTCTGAGAATTCATTATGTAATATTTTTGCCCATTTCGGTTGTTTGTCACCTAGCAATTTATTGAGCCAATAAGTGAATACATGTAGGCTTTGATATAAGGTATATTGATGCCCCCTTCTTCAATTGGATGAATTGCAATAGATCTTTTAATCTTATCCCTTTTCTTATCCCATATGGAATCAATGGTCATCCTCTGGAGTTGTTGGACAACATTGGATGAATTGCAATAGATCTTTTAATCTTATCCCTTTTCTGATCCCATATGGAATCAATGGTCATCCTCTGGAGTTGTTGGACAACACTGTCTGGAGGGTTAGGGAGTAAAATCCACAAATACACCAGCTTAGACACAATTAGTGATTTTAGAATGGCTACTCTACCTAGTGGTGTGCTGGATCTTTTAGACCAACTATTAAATAATGTCTTAGTTTCCTGAAATTTGAGTTGCGACGGGTTCCATTCCATGTTTAAGTGCTGTAAAAATGTTCTTTGATTATTTTGTCTGCTTCCCAACCAAACATTATTGGTCTTCCCATGATTAAGTTTAAGTCCTGATATGTTTTCAAACTCTGAAAGATCTGAGAATAAAGTTTCATGATTTTTTGTTGCCTTCAAGGAAGAAAGACTGCAATCTGACTGCAATCTGACTGACTCTCATTTCTGTGTCTCCTATTGTAATGCCTTTAATATCTAAATTATCTCTTATTCTACATGCTAAAATCTCTGCACAGAGAATAAAAATATATGGAGAGATTGGATCTCCCTGTCTACAGCCTCGCTGTACAGTAAATCTTTCAGACACTGATCCGTTTACAATTACAGAAGACGAAGTGTTCGCATAAAAAGTTTTTATCCATTGACATATGTCTTTACCAACACCAAACGTTTTAAGTACATTCTGCATGAAAGACCAATTGACGCAATCAAAAGCTTTCTCAAAGACCTAACACAATTTGTTTAGTACGTTTCCGTTTTGTTGACAATTTGGCAAGTATACTCTTGTCACCCCCGTCATGTTTTCGACCCTCGACATCAAAGTCTGCTTCTTTGAGTTGTATATTGATGTTTCCTGTTATAATTGTTGTACTCATTTGTTTGCTTTGCATTTTCTTTTCTCTCTCCATATGTAAGGAACCGAACGTTGTGTGTTTGTTTGTTTGTTTGTTTGCTTTGTAGCTTACTTATTTTAATGTAGTTGTAATTGTAATTGTTTTTTAGTGCTGCTTTATATGTATTTTAATTACAACATAATTTTTTATACCCGTTTGTTTTATTTCTTCTATTTGTTTTTTGTCCTATTGAAATATGATTTTTTGTTGAAACTGTGATGATAAAAAAACCCACCACCATGTATAACGCTACTTGTGCATTTTATTTGTTGTGTTTATGTATACATGTTTAGAAAATTAAGCTAAAACGCATACATTCTTTTTGGTATAGATATGCCCTGCTTGTCTACTGCCCGTGTTCATTTTAACATACTTTATTGGATTGTGATATAACACAAGCATGTAGCTCTGTTGTAGACGGGTGTTTCCATGGTGAACTGTTTCACTTTCGATCGCTTTTTTGTTGTTATGGCTTTTAAATGGTTTGCTCATGTTTTGTTTTTATATTTCGTATAGACCACACATGACAGGGAAAGGCACTAACTTCAATGTTAACCCAATAACACATAGCAAAGAAAAACCCCATACAAAACTGAAGGAAAAAAACCCACGAAACCACCACCCCCCCCCCCCCCCCCCCCCCCCCTATCTAAATATGTTTCAACGTTCAATAGGCATAAGATCGTTGGCATTAATGGGTTAAGATCATCTGAGCCATGTGTTTGTGCGGGAATTGATTTCCTTGTGTATAATATCCTTTGGTGTCTTCTTTTTTTCATGAAGGTTGTTAACAGTAATCTTGTTTTCTTATATGCATTTTTGTTAAAATTCCAATGCGCATTCGATGCACATCTAGGAGTGGAGATAGTGTTCTTGTAGCATGCCCATCGAAGGTAAAATAATGAGTTTCATGAGTTTCATGAGTTCTGTGGATAAGGTTTCTTGGTAAAAATGGACTTATTGGTCTCCTTGGTGACTGTAGTCCCACTGAAGTTTGGCTTTCCCAATGACAGTTTCGTGAAAATGATTGTATGGTTGACGAAGATTTCTGAACGCTTAAGGTTTCCATTAAGGTCTTTATTGCAGGGTAAGGCGCACGTGCACGCACGTGTGAATGTGTGTGTGTGTACATATGTATGTGTGTGTGTGTGTGTGTGTGTGTGTGTGTGTGTGTGTGTGTGTGTGTGTGTGTGTGTGTGTGTGTGTTGTTCTTCAGTTTAACGTCCTTCCACTAAAAGTGATTCAGACAAGTGTGTGTGTGTGTGTGTGTGTGTGTGTGTGTGTGTGTGTGTGTGTGTGTGTGTGTGTGTGTGTGTGTGTGTGTTTCTGAACGCTTAAAGTTTTCGATATGGTCCTTATTGTAGAGTAACGCGCGCGTGCACGCACGTGTGAGTGTGCATATATATATTATTTTAATGTTCGGTTCAAAGACATAGGGACAAAACAGTTTTAAACAATTTTCCTATTATTGCTTTTCAAATGCTCTAACGTTTGAGTCCTGTAGGCTGGAGGAACGGTGCCAGCAGTAAACTGAAATTTTTCATACCTATTTACATCCCTTTGGATACTATTTCGTGACGCTTATTTTTTTCTAATTTGTAATTTTGGAACATTCTTATGTTCACACTTTTGCTTAAGATTTTTATCATCTCTAATTTACTTGAGTGCTGGTTTGGTTTTTTGGAGCCTTTTACCAATATACAGGAACAATCTTCTTGTTGAGGGGAGTGTGAGGGAGAGCTGATGAGACTCCCTAGAGTCGAAACAGCTGTCCGCGGCTGGGTTCTGCCATTGCCTCCCTAATAAGGAGGAGAAACTAAGCTAGCACTCTTTATTGTTTTTTAGAACATAGATCAAGATACCAAGTTAACATATAACTGGGTTTTGATTTTACTGTTCGGTTCAAAGACATAGGGACAAAAACGTTTTAAACAATTTTCCTATATATAGATGCATGTGTGTGTCTGTGTGTTTCTGAACGCTTAAGGTTTCCATTATGCGTGTGTGTGTGTGTGTGTGTGTGTGTGTGTGTGTGTGTGTGTGTGTGTGTGTGTGTAAGAGTATTAGATGCTGTCTAAATTATGTCTCCTTCAGCAAAACCAAGAAATATTATGTATATTCAAGCTCATTTTTAATTGCTGGTTGCTGTTGCTCTTTTTAATGTTGTTGTCGTTGCTAATAGTGCTCACTTTAGAAAGTTGTCCTACTTGCTACACGGTTTTTTTCTCCATTGTGTGTAGTGCAACCATACTGCAATACCGAAGCAGCTTTGAGACCTGTATGTCTCTGTCTTTGTCTCTGTCTCTGTCTTTGTCTGTCTTTGTCTCTCTCTCTCTCTCTCTCTCTCTCTCTCTCTCTCTCTCTCTCTCTCTCTCTCTCTCTCTCTCTCTCTCTCTCTCTCTCTCTCTCTCTCGTTTTTGTTGTCCTCAGAACAGTTGAAACCGTTTTTGCCTGTGTGTCTTTACACATATATTTCTATAGACATCTTGGATTGACAATTTTGATGTCTGATAAACGATTCGTGTGGTGCCGTTCTTGCATCTATACATGCTCTGCCTGTGCACCGTAGCATTTACAAAAAGGGCTTGAAAGCTGGTCCATACAGAGAAGCAAGATTTTAAGGTGCTAAAATGCTAGCAAGCCATGCACAGGTAATATTTATTTAATGTGGCTGGGTTTGTGTTTCATCTGTAATTAAAGACTGCCTTCTCGCTCAGCAACTGAAAAGTACTGGTACAATGTAGGATTTTTGAAGTTTAACTTTTTTTTAAATGGTCTCTAATTCCTGTGAAACATGAAATACTAACATGCTTAGAAGCAGCAATGACCTGAGAAAATGTATGAAATATTCTTTAAAATCTGCTACATAATGGGCGTTTGGAGTCTTTTTGTAATACAGATTTGTTTCTTTATAAATACGTTAAGATTCACTGACACTGATTGGACTTTGCATGGAGAGATTTGTCTTGAAGGCATAAAGTAAGAGATCATAAAAACGCGAACACTAATTACTAGCGGAGTTACATGTTCTGTAAACTGCACAAATGTTTTATTTTGTTTTTGCTTTTGATTTTTTAGACACAAAGCTCCTCAAATGTGCCGCTCAAAAATAATATCAAGCCACGTGCAAGCCAAAGAAAAGGAACCCCTCCAACTTGACGCTTTTATGTGTTTTGTGCCATAGCTTTATTGATATAATGAAGAAACTAGCAATATTTTTAAAAATCGTTTATTATCACCTTTCATCCATTTATCTAAAATAGAAAATAGAAAAGTCGATTGCTTGCCGTTTATTATTTTCTTTTCAAAATTATTTTTTCTTCATTTCTGAAAAACAGTCGTGGATTACAGGTAGAATACTGGGCGTATTTAGTAAGCATCTTTACACAATGGCGTATGTTTCTGTACATGTCAACCAAGTGATATGTTGTCCATTGTCAGTTCTTCTCTCGTGGCGATGGCGCGTCAGTGATGCTGTCATGTTTTTTGTTGCCTGGATAACTTTAGTACTTCTTAGTACGAGTGGTTTTTTTGTTATCCGAATCTGCCATTGTATGTAGCTGTGCATAGTAGTGTCATGCGTGGAAAGATGTGTTTAAATGTTTGATAAATATCTAGGATGTTTATTAATATCTTCTTTGTCTGGAAAAAAAGTGGCAATTCTTCATTCGTCTGGGTTGCTGTGTGCCATGGTTCGGTGTTTCACAATAAAGTGGTCTTTTTCCAGTTGTCTGTGTGTGTGTGTGTGTGTGTGCGTGTGCGTGTGTGTGCGTGCGTGCGTGCGTGCCTGCATATTCGTGCGTGTGTGCACGCGAATGTGTGTATGTACATGCACAACATAGACACAACATTGCATCCGCTATTTCATAAGATTGACAAGACTAATTTGAAAGATGATTTAGAAATTGCCATAACACCCGACATGTCTCTTCCCGATTTTAATTTGTCTTTGCAAAATCTGCCCCTCTCCATCAGGTTGTCAGGACGGAGAGAGCCACACCTTGGTACAATACAGTCGCTCCTCAACTCACAGAGCGCCGCAGAGCAGAAAGGTGCTGGCTCTCCTCTGGTTGGACTGTTCACAAACAGATTTACAACTCAATCAAACGGACCATTGCAGACTTAGTACTAATATCTCAGGTAGCAAGACTTGCAATGAACTGCACCGAAACATGAATCAAATCCTTGGCAAAACACAAGCTGTTGTATTAGTGAATAGGTAAAAAAACAAGGTGAAGGGAAAAGTACCTGAGAGGGGGGGGGGGCAACCGACGTTTCGTGTCATAAACACTACGACTGGGAATGCAGGAAAAAGTTGACTGGAAGGCTTTTTTATATTTGAAGTCAGTGAGCACAGTTCAAGACTTGAAAGGGCAGTGGTTGAAGAAGTGGGCAGCACTGGGATGGAAAAGTGATTACAGTTCACAGCGGGGAAGTGTGGGGAGTAGTGATCCCCGGATGGAAAAAAAGGGTGGGGGGGAACTGACATTGTAATCAAAAGAGCAGACAAGGGAGGAGCTGTTGTGGTTTGGCGAAAAGACCTGCATGAAGAGGAAGCCACTCGTCAGCTTTCTGACCCCTCCAATTACACTCCCATCAAAGCCCCAACAACCAAACAAGATAATGCACTAGTGAGGAAGACCATCAAGGAGGCAGTCTCCAAAGATCTTCTCCCCCAAGCAGCAACAAGAGCCATAGTCAAAGAACCTCGCAGTGCAAGATTCTATCTGCTCCCTAAGATTCACAAGAGCAGTAATCCTGGCAGACCCATCGTATCAGCCTGTTACTGCCCAACAGCTCAAATATCGCAGTTCCTCGATCAGTTGTTTCAGCCCCTTGTACAAAACTTACCAACCTACGTGAAGGACACAAACCATGCTTTGCAGATTCTCAATGAATATTCTTTTCCACCAGATAGTGAGAATCGATTCCTCTTCACAATGGATGTGACATCATTATACACTAACATTCCCCACAAGGATGGACTTCTGGCTGTGAAGCACTACATGGCCCAAAGTGATTTTGATGTCAACACTACTACCATCCTGCGCTTGACCGAGCTCGTCCTGACCCTGAACTCCTTTGAGTTTGGTGATGACACATACAAACAAACTAAGGGAGTTGTGATGGGGACGCGAATGGGCCCATCGTATGCCTGCCTATTCATGGGGTATATTGAGGCACAAATCTTTGCCCAGTATCCAGGACGCCTGCCTGAAGTCTTCAAAAGGTTTATAGATGACTGCGTCGGGACCACTACTCTTCCCAGACAAGAATTACTTAGCTTCATTGACTATGCCAATAGTTTTCACCCATCTCTCAAGTTCACACATGAGATCTCCGATTCTTCCGTCTCATTCCTAGACATCAAAATCAGTATTCAGAGCACTTCGCAGTCCCTCCACACAACAGTGCACTACAAACCAATGGATTCTCATTCTTATCTCCTGTTTTCATCAGTCACCCCCCATCCATGAAAGAAAGCATCCCCTTCTCCCAATTTCTGAGACTCCGCAGACTTTGTGGCACTGATGAGGACTATGCCAAGGAGGCAGAAAATATGGATACCTTCTTCACTGCCAGAGGCTATCCATCAGCCACAGTACAGGCAGCCATGGAACGAGCACAATCCTTCCCCAGGCACCAACTCCTACAAAACAAAGAAAGGGAGACCACAGACACTGATCGCTGTATTGTGACCCTGACTTACCATCCACACAATTTACCTGTGAAAGATATTCTGCTCCGTAACTTCACTATCCTGAAGGAAGACCCAGCCCTCCAGAGCACTTTCAGTCAACCACCGATGGTGGCCTTCAAAAGGGACAAAAACCTTGGTGACCACTTAGTGCACTCCGCCTTCCATCCCTCGTGCCCCACAATCCATCCAGGCAACTTCGCGTGCAAGAAACCGAAATGTAAAACCTGCCCCTTCCTTAACCCAACAACTACGGTTCAGGGCCCCTCCAGTCATATCTTTCACGTGAAATCTCACTTTACCTGCCAGACGCCAAATGTTGTCTATGTTCTAACCTGCACTCTTTGCCAAATGATGTATGTGGGCAAAACCTACAGAACTCTCAATGAACGTTTCAAAGAGCACAGAGACAGCATTCTCACAAGAAGAGACACTCCTGTGGCAAACCATTTCAACTCCGACCACCACAACTTGTCATTCATCATGGTAGCAGTCCTATGGCGAAACGGACGTAAGGAGGGACAATACAGAAAATTCATGGAGAGTCAACTGATCCAACGCCTTGGCACCTTGAGTCCACAAGGACTCAATGTCAGGGAGTAACACCTCATCCAAACCTTAATCTCCCACTCCCCCCTCCCACCCCCCCCCTCCCTCGCCCCCCCCCCCCCCCACCCCCTACCCCGACGCCTCTACTCCTTCAACCTCACTTCCCACCCTACCCTGCCCCTTTCTTTTTGCCCCCAACTTGAGAACTGTATTCACCCCCCCCCCTTTTTTTTCCATCCCACTACTCCCCACACTTCCCCGCTGTGAACTGTAATCACTTTTCCATCCCAGTGCTGCCCACTTCTTCAACCACTGCCCTTTCAAGTCTTGAACTGTGCTCACTGACTTCAAATATAAAAAAGCCTTCCAGTCAACTTTTTCCTGCATTCCCAGTCGAAGTGTTTATGACACGAAACGTCGGTTGCCCCCCCCCCCCCCCCCCCCCCCCCTCTCAGGTACTTTTCCCTTCACCTTGTTTTTTTACCTATTCATTTCAAAAGTACAGCAGTCACTACTTCATCTTTTTTGTTGTATTAGTGGAGGAATAAAACTATGAAGGTATGCTTACGGTGTAAACTAATTGCTTTTAAAGCTATTTCAATTGTTTCGAATTTTCGTAAGCATACTTAACAATCCTAGAAAGTTTTAACCAAAATTAAATGGGGGGAAACAGAGTAAATCGCTAATTAAGGTAAGCACTATTTTCTTTTGCGCATTTAGCTCCTTTCGATATTGTACGGCTTACAGTGATTGCGTGCGTAGTGACGTCTTGGAAAAAAAACACGCTGTTTACAAAAAGCATCTCATCAACACAAAAAATAAGTAGTAAAATTGCATCAAATCACTGTTTCTAAGTTATCTAACTATCATGCTTTATGAAACATTGCAGTTTGTTCTGAATCGACATCAATGGCGTAGTAATACAGCAGTCTTTGTCACCAAGATAAACAGTGGCTACCGAAGTAAGAGAAGTATGCTAAAACTTATGGGAAAATAAAAGATTATATGCATTTTTGTTTAGCCATTCTGTGTACAATAACAGTGACAATCACCTGTGTATGTTTCGCAAAGCGTAGCAAAGATTTCTGGAGAAATAAGTTGAGGCCTAAGGTTTACATCAATTAAATTTAAATTAGTCTAGATCTAGCAGACGACAAACTCACCAAGAGCTGTCAGACCATGCAAAAGATATCGCCAATGTGCTCTGAATTAATTGTTGCCAGAACAGTGTTTCCCATAGGGGTGAAATGTGAGAGTCCCAGGGACTCCCTGTGCAAAATTTTAAGAGTCCTTTTCATATTTTTAAGAGTCCCCTAAGTATATGATAAAAAATGCTTTAACAAAAGCAAATACATGCTAAGCACACATGCTACATGCACAGTGAACACACAGACAAACACATGTGCATAACCCCTGGAAATGGAATAGGCTGACTACACAGAGAGAGAGAGAGGGGGGGGAGAGACAAACAGATCGAGATATGGACAGAGAGACAGGCAGACAGACACACAAGCGTACACACACACTTGCATATGCAGTAGCTTATGTTTTTGAGATGATGCCATTCACATCTCTAAAAAGAACGGCTAGATGCTGCTGCTTTTTCCTCTGTCGAACTTGCAAAAACCGTTCAGATTGAGATTTGGTCAACGAAGAAATCAGACCTAAAAGTTGAAGCACTTCACTCTCGCGAACAAGCATTCAGATGTAAACAAAGATCGTTTTGGAATGACCGGACATGTGTCTGCTTTAGAAAGGAAAACCCCGGATGGTCAGAAACAAGACTGACAACCAGGAAAACCAAAGCAAACAGACTGACCGCTGTGGCACGAAGCGAAAATCGGGTTCGGAGTTTTGATATGGAAAAGTTGGGGTGGCTTGACCTAATTCCAACGATCCTACAAGTTGCAGACGATGTCTGAGCGAGTCCGAAACTAGCAAACATATTCTTCTGCCCCTTTCCTACTCATGGCTTCTTTTGGGGAGGCATGGCTGGTTTTAAACACGAATTGTTGTCAAAAGGCCGAGAACGATCTTGTTTAGCACTAGAAGACTAGGTTACGCTGGAACTTTATTTGGTCTTCAAAAAGTTGGATCGGAAAAGCTTTACCGAATGTCAGTGCAATGCCGCCATTTCTTCGTTTCGGCGTTCGTTTCGCCAGATACAACTTTTTAGTTCTGATTATGGTCCGAGGCCGCGGAAGAACTAAGTTTAGCAGACGACAGAATCCTTGAAGTTGTTGACTGCTTTGACGAAAAATCAATCGGTCAGATGACCGCCTGCCTGCTAAAACTATCCGTCAAAATCGTATGAGTCAATGACCGATGACCGACGCCAAGAATGAACCCTGCTATCTCGGTCTGTTGAAAAAAGTGTGCGTCCCATGGGACGCCCAGAGCTATGATTTTTGTGCTTCAGGGACGCACATATGTGCGTTATGGGAAACACTGCAGAAAACATATAGATTCGACACACACACACATACACACACACGCGCACACGCACACATCCACACACACACACACACACACACACACACTCTCTATCTCTCTCTCTCTCTCTCTCTCTCTCTCTCTCTCTCTCTCTCTCTCTCTCTCTCTCTCCCCACTCTCCTTCACTCCGTCTCTCTTTCTGTAAGTTTATAATGTGAGACTGAAGTCTCTCTCTTTTATACTGATGGAGACAGAGAGAGAAACAAATTATGTATCATTTTAGCCTTTGTCACACAGAGAGACAGAGACAGAGAGTGTACGAATACGAATACGAACATTTTTATTGAGGGAAACTGGATAACCTAATTCAGCCTTTTTACACCATGCCCTCAGATCAGGCAAAATAAAAGAAAACAAAAACAAAACATAAACTTATTTAAAAGAAAATGGAAGAAAACAACCAAACAATTGACACACGTACATAATATGAAAAGAAACGATTTCAACTTCATATATTTTTACATATAACAATTCAATCATATATATAACATCATGCAAACAGAGAAAAAAAGAAGACAAGCACCCCACATACACCCACACTATACAGAGAGAGAGAGAGAGAGAGAGAGAGAGAGAGAGAGAGAGAGAGAGAGAGAGAGAGAGAGAGAGAGAGAGAGAGAGAGAGAGAGAGAGAGAGAGAGAGAGAGATGCAGACAAAGATAGAGACGGAGATAGATAGAATTATCAGAGATCAGATATATTAACTTACATAATATCTTACACCCCCCAACACACACACACACACACACACACACACACACACACACACACACACACACACACACACACACACACACACACACACACACGCACGCACACGCCCACACACACACACACACACACACACACTTGCATGTGCATGCATACATGTGTAAATTTGTATTAATAATTTAGTAATTAATAAACTGACTAACCTTTTAAGAATCTCTCTCTCTCTCTCTCTCTCTCTCTCTCTCTCTCTCTCTCTCTCTCTCTCTCTCTCTCTCTCTCTCTCTCTCTCCTTGTCTCTGTCTCTCTCTCTCTCCCTTCTTTAGTTATTGTTCTTCTTCTTTCTTTGTCTCCCCCTCTTTCTCTTCCATCCACGGCCTTTCTTATATATATAACACCTCTTTTGGCTGAGCTCCACTGGCTTCCTGTCAAATTCCGCTGGCAGTTCAAGATGGCTACTCTCGCTTTTCGTCACTTTGACAAAACTCTTCCTCACTACCTCTCTTCTTCTCTCTGCACCTACCAAAGCTCTCGTACTCTTCGTTCTTCTTCCCAGAAACTTCTTAAAGTTCCTAAGCGGTCCTTGAAATCTTCGGGTGAGAGGGCGTTTAGTTTTGTTGCACCAAACGTTTGGAATTCTCTCCCTGACCATACCCGTAACCAGTCCACTCTTCCTTCCTTCAAGTCCCAACTAAAGACCCACTTCTTCAGGAAAGCTTTCTCTCTGCAAAGTCTATGATCCTTTCCCCACTCTTGTTTTCCAGCTCATTGAAGACGTTGAGTTTGAGGTTAACGCGTGCGCGCGTGTGTGTATGGGGTGAGGGTGGGGAGTAGGGGGGCAGGGGTGGGGATGGGTGGGGGGGGGGGGGAGTGGGGGGATGGTTGGGGTGGTGGTGTTGAAGGGACGTGGGTGTTGGTGTGTTGTGTTATGATTATATGCAATGCATTCTCTAATATGTATTCATTTTGATAGAGATGTATGGTGAGGATGCGTGGGCCAGTTTGTTAGAAATGTTTGTACGAATGGTGAGTGAAAAGCGCATTGAGTTGCTTTGCAAGATTATGCGCTATATAAGCATTATTAATTATTATTATTTATATTCACTGAGATTTTTCTTTCATGCTATTTTTATCCTTAATTTGGATACCATCTCAGTAGTTAGCCCTCCCTAGTCATGTCTATTAGTTTTTGAGATTAAAATTTCAGAACATTATTATTTTGTTCATTTTACATAAGATTTGTACTATTTCTGTTTTAACTTTGTGCTGGTTTGCTTTTATTATGGATTTTCGATTTGATGCAAAGAAGTCACCATTCTCTTGTAGAATGTCTTTTTTGCTCAGGTTGGCATCCACTGGACAGTCAAATTGCAGGCCGATCATGCAAACTGATGAGACCTTCTCTTAGGTCGAAACAGCTGTCTTTGCATAGGGCCCTGTCCCTCCCCCATTGGGAGAAAAAGTAAATCAGCACAATTTATATAATTTTTTTATTTTTTTTATTTTTTATTTTTTGAACACGGAACATTACTCAAAGTTAACGTTAACTAGTTTTGTTTCTGAGGTTCACAAATAAAGACATTGGACACAGAAAAGCTTGATCAAAGCAAGCTATTCTGCATTTCAAATGCACTAACTTTTCAGTCCTTCAGAGTGGGGGTACAGAGCTGGCTATTCACTGAGATTTGTCTTTTATGCTATATATATATATATATATATATATATATATATATATATATATATATATGTATATACGTGTGCACATGTTAATTCGTATTAGGAATGAATAAACTGTTTAACTTTTTAACTCTCTCTCTCTCTCTCTCTCTCTCTCTCTCTCTCTCTCTCTCTCTCTCTCTCTCTCTCTCTCTCTCACACACACACACACACACACACACACACACACACACACACATGCACATACATGCATCTCTATGTCTGTGTGTGTATGTGTGTGCGTGAGAGAGAGAGAGAGAGAGAGAGAGAGAGAGAGAGAGAGAGAGAGAGAGAGAGAGAGAGAGAGAGAGAGAGAGGCGCGGCGCGGCGCGGCGCGGCGAGGCGAGGCGCGGCGCGGCGCATGAACTGTTGGGAACGGGAAGGGACCCAAAATATGTGAAAGCTCGGGGTGACTTGGAGAGGGTGGGGGTTTGGGGGTAGGGTGGGGGTGAACAAATGAATGCCATAATAGAAATGGTGGGAAAGAGGGCAGTTCTTGATGTTTTGATAGTCGCTTGTATCGACCCTGTGTTCAATGTTGTTGTGTTGGGGTTTTTTGCGGAGCATGATTTGTCATTCATTTTTGCGCCGATGCCTTCCGCTCATGGGGACACACCACCACACAAAAGTTGAAGCGATTCGGTCAAGCGGTTCGGGAGATATCCTTGGGACAGACAGAAAAAACAAAAAAAAGTTACATACACGAACGAAAACATACTCAGTAGATCGGCAAAGGACAAAAATAGACTCTTTTGCGATCATAGATCGGCAAATGACAACAAACAATTAAACAAACAGACAAACAAACATGCACAAACGAATTCATACTCCTTTGCAATCGTAGATCGGCAAAGGACAACAAGTGATTCGCTGTTCCTGCTGTTCCTGCCCCGCCCCCTACAAACATCCCAGCCATGTACAAATTACATGGTTGCTACTATACAAGAATAATATCTGCTACACAAAAGGAGCCATTGGGTTTTCTTATCACTTTTCATCCATGGATGTGCAGGTCTACCCACACTTTCACGTGAGTCAGCCAAGTTTCAGTTGTTCACTGCCCCTTGCCTCTGTTAACTGGGCTACAGCAGCTTCCATCTGGTTTGGGCGGGACAGCCCCTTTACTCAAAGATTCCAAGTACACAGAAGAGTTTGTCTCTCTACCACAGCAATGCAAAGACTATAAGACAGAAATTTCAAGTCGATTTGCTACTTCATTGCTTCAATCACATTGCTTCTCTTCCTGGACTGTTTAGAAGAACTTCTGCCTATCATAACCGATATAATGAACGTCTCGTTGACCTCTAGTGTAGTACCACTGTCATTCAAACATGCTATGCTTTGTACCCTATTTTTAAAAAAACTAGTCTTGAAGACGAATTATTAAACAAAACACCAAACATGTTTCTAACATTTCGTGTTTGTCTAAGGTTATGGAACGCATTGTTCTCACTAAGCTACTCAAACACCTGGAGACTCATAGCCTCCTGGAGCCCTTTCAGTCCGCTTATCGGAAAGGCCACAGCACGGAAACAGCCCTGTTGCGGGCAGTAACGACCTCCTGTTGGAATCAGATTCAGGAAACGTGTCTTTGCTTTCACTGCTCGACACTATCGGCCATGACATCCTTCTCTGCAGATTACGCTCTACGTTTGGTTGTGAGGGCCTTGTGAGTGGTGTAAGTCATACTTATCAGATCGTACTCAGTCAGTGTTCATTGATGGTGACCAGTCTTCTCCAACAGTACTCGAATACGGCATACCTAAGGGCTCAGTATTGGGTCCTGTTCTTTTCACACAGGCTCATAGTCATATGAGCACACGCAAACACATACATTAACATACATTCCCACCCCACATAACACATTATAAGCACGCGCGCATACACTCGTACATGCATTCACATACAAACATCAGTGTGCCTGTGATATAGGTTTTGAGTTTTTACATACATACACACACACAAACACACACACACACACACACACACACACACACACACACACACACACAAACACACACGCACACGCACACACAAACACACACGCACACAAACACACAAACACACACACACACACACTTTCTTTCTCTCCCCCCCCCTCTCTCTCTCTCTCTCTCTCTCTCTCTCTCTCTCTCTCCCTCCCTCCCTCTCTGTCTCTCCCTTTTGACACACACACGCGCGCGCGTGAAGATGCCTGTCAAGACGTAAAAGGGACAAAAGCAAAGTTACATTCACATCGGGTATCTTGAGGAAACAGGGGGTTTAATCTGGGAGAAGGTTTAATGATATGAACAACATGTTATAGAATTGAATTATAAAATTCGGTCATTAGAAATGTTCGATAGTTCTTTTTGAAAGAATGAAAGCTTGTTTCAATTTCCAAATTGCCCAATATGGCATTCCACAAGGCCCCGCCAGAATAAGCTAAATTTGTTTTGAAAAGGTCGATTCTAGCAAAGGCAGCATGAGTTTGTGAACATGGCGTTGATCATTGACAACAAACCTACTGGTAAGTGATGGTGGGGCAATGCCTGATAAAAGTTTGAACATGAAGACAGTGGCTTTGTTGAATTTTAGTTTTAACTTGAAAGGTAGTATGTCCAAGGCTCTGTAATCATTAGCTGTTAATGTAGAAGCTTTAAGAAGAACGAACTTTTATGCCCGTCTATGAAGACTAGAGAGAGGTCTTAAAGTATTGTCACTTGCACCATGGCCGATCGGATTATGATCTGGATTCTTACGTCGAAGGAGAGAACACTGGATTTTCCGTATATTTGTTTCAAGACTGAAATGAATGTGGGCTAAATGTCAGGTACGTAGTCTTCATTATGAAGACGTGATCTCTAGCCTAGACTTTGTGTGTGCAAATAATCGCCGGAAGTGCGGTAAAAGTATATCAGCGCAGACACGATGCGCGAACGAACACGAACAACCGTTGTCAAAGACGCTCCAAAACGAAACAACCGGGCCGTCAACGCGCCACACTCGGTACATCTATTTGTTACAGAAAATATGAGTTAACGACGTTAAAATGTACCTATTTGTACACACCTGAAGTCTTGTGTTTCATTGTAAACAGCGTTTTGCATATCTAATGGAGAGTCTTCTTTCTAGTGTCTACTCAGTAGGCCTACAGCACAAAAGTAATCTCTGCAACAAATGATAGTCGTTCTTATGTCCTTTATTGATGTGTCTGACTACTTTGATCATCGTGACTTGAAGGCGTACGTCAAAATCAAACATCATGCTAACTTTAACCCTCCAACGCCTTATATTTTTAGAGAAAACGACAACGTTAAGGTTTGGATTTAAATTGGAAGGTTAAAGGTTAAAGGTTGGACCACGGATGCAACACACACACACACACACACACACACACACACACACACACACACACACACACACACACACACACACACCGAACATGTACGATACAATAGACTCACTTTGTTTTAAAAAAACGACGTGAGCCAAAAAGTGTTGAATAAAAAAAATAAAAAACATTCCAAATGTATAAGCCACGAAACATTATTCCAAAATATGCACTAAAAAACACACCCAAATACATAATTTATTATTGTTTAAAAGTTGTCGCAATGTTTACTATGCTTGAAAATCGCGTGGCTAATTCCGCTTGGGTTTTTAATTTTCTCAGGCATTTGTAAAATATGTTTTGTCATATGTTTTGGTTTTTCTTTCTGGTAGAACATTAAACTCGTAGATAATATTATAAGAGATAAAAGGAGGACACATTCTATCTAGCTTAATGCCATGAATATTTCGAGTTATAAAACAACGCAATAAAATAAAGTTCAACCGACAACGGAGAGAAATAAACAGCTTGATTAAATGTATCCACTAGGGCCGTAACACAAGAAACACGCCTGTCAGATTCTTGCGATTATCTTACAAAACAGAAGACGTGGTTGCCAATTCCTTCTAGAATATCATGGGGGAAAGAAGCTTTATTTTTCTAGGTGATAACAGGACATTGAACCCCCCCAAAAAAAAACCCCGTTGGTTGATGTAGACATTATTGTGTTCGTATCTTATATACTATGAGAATCCCAATCTTTTCCCATAGTCTTTACATTCATATCTCAACAACAACAACTGTAACAACAACAACAAACCAATTACTTTTTGTTCTCGTTTCATAACATCGAAGTGCAAGTAAATGGTACCACAATAGTGAGGAAGGGTCAGGAGAACTTTGTCAGCAGTCTGGCAAAAACAATATGTTAATAATAATGTAATATGACAGAGCTTGTGAAATATGTCTGGGAACTCATAAGATTATAGTCGGACAACAAAGATAGGATTCTGGCATAGGGGTGTTAACCAAGATATTTTCGTTATAGAACTAATTATATCTGCTGTGAACTCTGATTCTATGATAAAGATGTATTTCAATATCCTCAGTATCGTTAAGTGAAAATAGAGGATGAAGAGGTTCGATGATTTATTACATATTAAGGTAAGGTTGTCTGGGATGAATTAATCTGATACAATGCTCTGTGTGTGTGTGTGTGTGTGTGTGTGTGTGTGTGTGTGTGTGTGTGTGTGTGTGTGTGTGTGTGTGTGTGTGTGTGTGTGTGTGTGT
>CM065695.1:20371967-20374467 GCA_017654935.2 Phymorhynchus buccinoides | reverse complement strand
ATTATTTTCATTAGGCACATCAATTTGCATTCTCTAAGTACGCGTGTGTATGCGTGATCGACTCTGTGTGTGTTCACTTTTTGTGTGTGTGTGTGACCGCACAATCAGACGCGCGGTGCATGTATTTGTTGGATGTGAAAACCCTTTTAGACATGGGTGCATTTTTTTACCATTTCCTGCTATGGGTTTTGCTCATAATCAAGTAGACAAAGAAATATTCTTTTTTGTCAACGAGTCGAAACAAAAACAGGAGCCAATGTTTTAATAGCAACAGGGTTCATTTCCTTTTCCTAGAGGAGGAAGTCAGAGTCACAAGAGTTATTTCCGCTACTGACCGAGCATGAGAGACACACCTGAATGCCTTGGCTCAATTTAAATTGTATCCAATTAATCCAAGACAAGCCTGACTTCTTCTTTGAAAACTTTGACCCACCTTATCCCCTCCATGCCTACATTTTAATTGGGTGTGTCCGACTAGAAGGTTTATTCTCCGGGCACTCCGGTTTTCCTTCTCACCCCTTGGTGCCAGGTGTATTGAACCTCCCTGGGGATAGACCTGCGTTGTTTGCTTTAGGCAACAACCCACCCAATCCCCTCCTTCAACATAATGCCTATGCTTCTTACCAAAATTATTATATCTAGAACAGATCAACAACAAAGTATATGTAAATAATGAGCATCTTGTTATTTCATTATTCACGAAATTGATTGTCGAAGTTACTGGTTTAATTGGCATTGTAGACACTTGTGTGTGTGGCGGTCATCCCAACACACGTACATTGAAATACTTTCAAGTATTTTAATATTTCGTAATTTATTTGTCTTTATATCAGGCAGCGATTTAATGCTCCAAAACAATAGATGATTTTGACCCAAAAAACAGATGCTTGTGGCAAAAGAAAATACCATATAACCCTAACCCTATCCCTAACCACGGAAAGAACCAAGAAATAGAGCAGGAGGGTGTACATCTACATATTTGCCGAGAAATCGATGTACAAAGCCATGCACTTATACAATTTTTTTGCTGGAACCATTCCTTTTTTGGGTTGATAAATTTTAAGTCTTTATATTGTGTAATATTATGTTGCTTTTATTACATCTTATGTATTAGGTTGTTTCAATCATAGTGTCAAGCTAATTATTTCCTTAACTTAATCTATATATTGAATTGTAACGGTTTGAAATAGCCTAATTATTGTTATGCAAAGTATAATCTTAAGTATTTACAAATAATATCATTTTCATGTGATTTGTATCATTAATTAGTTGTAAGCTAACTATAAATGTTGCGCAATTGAAAATAACACCGGAATGTCATAAAATCATGACATTTATTCGGCACTTTAATAAAGTTGCCCATTCTCACTCTCAATCATGGTGTGGTCTTTGACTTCTGACGAAAAAGGTTTTGTGTGGATGCAAGAAACACAAATAGGATAGTCGGTATAAACCACATGCAGTTCAAAAAGCAGCAGAAACCATCATAACATATTTGGAGTACACACATATATCACACACAGACAACAGACACAGACATACACGCACACACACACGCACACACGCACGCACGCACACGCACACACGCACACGCACGCACACGCACAGGCACACACACACACACACACACACACACACACACACACACACACACACACACACACACCACATTCAAATAATATCACCCATTCCACAAATCAATCTGAGCCACGGGTAACGAGTCCTCTCCTTTCTGTCATGATTTCATGGTGATGACTTCTTTCCAGCTCCACGGCCTTTCTGCACAGCAATGAATGTCCCCTGACCTTCAGCAAAGACCGGCACCGTGACCTCTGCCTCTGTCAGGATTGCTTGTCTGCGCCTGCTGTGATAAAGTGGTGTTAGGGCCATTGTGTTGCTGGCCAAATGGGATGCCCCAAAGGTCAGAGGAAAAGTGGGTGATCCACATTTGTCACTGTCAACACACACAGCAAGAAAAACCAACATCAAAACAAAATTTCGTACAAATTATGATTTGAAACCTGAGCTCTCCAAGAAGATTTTTTTTATTTATTAGTTTGTAATCTCTCACTCGTTTGGTTACTTGTTTTCCTTGATGTCTTTTCCCCCTCGTGAACTTCAGCATGATCAGCATAATCTAGCGGTTTACATTAAGTTTTTATTTCTTAAGTTTAACAAGGTTAATAAATGTTGTTTTTAGGAAACTGACAATAAAATGCAGTGAAGACCCATTCGCGGCATTTTCTTGTTGGTCTATGCTTTAACTTTCACGTTCTAGTTCACGTTTCACGTGTACATTATGCTGCTTTTGTTGAATTCTCCTGCACTTTCTTCTCAAAGTATTTAACGTGTACACTATGCCACTTTTCTTAAAAAAACAGCATTTTGTTTCTCAACGTAGCCTCTAATGTCGGTTGACTTACTTTCTGACTTGTACTTAACAGGCCAGCTCAGTAAGGTAATGGCTAAAGATATGAACATCCAAGGAAAGTTCAACGAC
>CM065695.1:20364467-20366967 GCA_017654935.2 Phymorhynchus buccinoides | reverse complement strand
GAGCAGCTGATCTTTCAATTCCTAGATGTAATTTTGATAAATCAGGTAAGTATGCAGGTAATGTATGGTGGAATGCTTCTAGCTTGTGAAGAAGCAAGAGAACAAAACATGGATGCCTACAAAGCATATCTAAAAGATAAAAAAGATCCTGAAGAAATTGCTGAAAAGAACAAAGTAAAAAATCATAGCAACAGAGTAAATGAAAAAGCTAAGGAAGACTACTGGTCAAGTTTTTGTGAAAACGAAGTTCAAGACCACAAAGATCTACAGAAAACATGGAAAAAATTAAAATAAATGAAAAATGGAATCAACCTTCCTGAGTACCCAATAAAATTGGAAAATAATGAGTTTCCCTCAAATTTTGAAAAGGCTGAAGCATTTGTACATATTTTCGCAAAAATAGTAACAATGAAGGCCTCTTAGAAAACCAAAAAATATACAGAGAAAAAATGGACAATAATGAATATAATGGAAAAAGTCCTGATAACAATCACTATACAAATGCTCCCATAAATTTTCAGGAAACGAAAGACGCAATTTCCACCCTTGGCTCAAAGAAAAAATCAGTAGGACCAGATGCTATTTCTAATGAAATGATAAAGCATTTACCAGTTCATTTCATAATCTTTTTAACCCTATTTTTTCAAAAATGTTGGTCTGAACCATCTTTGTAACCCCTATCCCTAAAGAGGGTAAGGAAAAATCAGATAAAAATAATTATAGACCAATTGCGCTTACGTCACACGTGGGAAAACTTATGGAAAGAATTATTCTTAAAAGACTCGAACATTATTGTGAAACAAATGGTATAATACCAATACACCAGGCTGGCTTCAGAAAAGGCAGATCAACGGTTGACCATTTGTAAAAATTACCTCACAGATCAAACATCAGTTTTCCCGTAGGAAAAATGTACTTGCCACTTTTTTCGATAATAGAAAGGCGTACGACCAAGTTTGGCATTCAAAACTTCTGAATAAACTTAAATCAATAGGCCTTTCAGGGTGTATGTACAATTACTTAAAAACGTTCTTAAGTGATAGAACAATACAGACTAGGGTAGGTAATGTGTATTCCAACCAAAGACATCTCCAAATGGGAATACCACAAGGAGCTGTGATAGCTCCAATCCTTTTTAACATTTTGATGCACGATCTTCCAAAAGCAGTGTCAAAAAATGTTGAACTAGTACAATATGCTGATGACATCTGCATATGGATGAAAGTTACTCTAACAAAACATACACCTGCTAGATCAATTAACTATATTAAAAAGATATATCAAAATGAACTGGACAAAATTAGTAAGTACATGAATGAAAATGGATTAGCTCTTTCGCCTGAAAAATCGCATATGGTTCTCTTCAATACTGGTTATGACCCTAACCCTCTACCTTCTTTTCAAATTGATGGATTGCGCCTTGAACATAAAAAAGTTGTAAAATGCTTAGGAGTAAATTTAACTTATAAATTGAGCTGGAACTACCATTTAGAAAGTGTTCTGACAAAAGCCAGAAAAGCTTTAAATTTACTTAAAATGGTAAGTAAACAGCCATGGGGAAAAGATAGTAAAGTACTTGCACATTTAGCAACTGCACTTGTAAGATCTAAATTATCTTACGCTCAGGAAAAAAAAAATTCAGCCCCAAAATATTTAATCAAAAAGTTGCAGAGCATTGACAGTAAAGCTTACAAGTTAGCTCTGGGTGTTCCTGTTCATGCCTCAACAATAAGAACTTACACAGAAATTGGAATATTACCATTTGAAGAAAATATGAAACTTGCGTCAGCAAAATATATTCTAAGAAGTCATACAACACAAAATTCGTGTGTAAAGGAAACTCAATTAAAATCAGAAATAGACTTTCCTAAGCGGGCACAGAAAATTGATTCTCTGAAAACAATTGGCTCATATACGTCTGATTTGTTTACAGATGCGGGTGTTGAACCCAGAAAAGTAGCTCGTCAGATAACTTATAGCACAATTCCTAAATGGGAGCTTGGTAATGCTTCTTATGATATTGAATACACAGATTTAAGAAAATGTGATGGGCCTTTGCTACCAACATATGTTAAGACACATATAAATGAAACTTATGTAAATCATCTCAAAATATATACAGATGGCTCTGTACTTGACAATCATTTATCAGGTGCTGCATTCGTCATTCCATCGTTAAAAATAGAGAAATCATATCATATAGGAAATAATTTTTCTATATTTACCGCAGAACTTGTTGCCATTATTATGGCATTAAATTATCTTCTTAGTTTTCCATTTTCCATCTTTCAGATATTATTTTGTGTTGATTCAAAATCTGTCTTACAAGCCTTAAAATATTCCCATACAAGAGTGAGAGGAGAACTTATATCAGAAATTCACCATTTAATTCATTTTTTGTCTTTGCGTGGTTCTTCTATTGACTTTTGTTGGATCCCATCACATTGTGGATTATCTGCAAATGAAAGAGTTGATCGGTTAGCAAAAAATATCGCAGCCA
>CM065695.1:20349467-20359467 GCA_017654935.2 Phymorhynchus buccinoides | reverse complement strand
AAACAGTGTGCGCTTGGACATCGCGTTCGTCAGTCGTCGATTCTACCTGTTGTTTCCCAGCAAGCTTTGATTTCCAATGCGCCTGGGTCGTTTTTCTGCAATGATGTGTGCGAGATCGCTTTCCTCCACCCAAGGGAGTCCTTTTTGGCTTGGAATTTTGCAAATCTTGCTGCATTTTGGTGATAATATTGAACAAAACTGTTGACCGGAAACGATTTGAAGCCGAGTGAGTTACTAAGCCGAGGCAGTTTCCGTAGCGTTTTTCGTGGTCGATTGCCTCGGAGTTGGGCGTTTTGCGAGCTATCATTGGCTTATTTTGAGGTCACAATATGGCAATGATAAAGTAGAGACACCAACAAGCAGATTCATGCGCGACACGACCGGGTCGAGTTGAGAGAATTTAGGTGTAACCAAGGCCCAAACATTCACATTTTTTGCTTTCACTGGCAACATTGAAGCAAAACAGCATGGTAGTTGGTATAAAAAACATCTTTGTGTTGCATGAAATATGTGGGTTTAAAAAAAAAGAAGAGTATCAGATTATGGAAGATAAATGATTATAGAGTGCTGATCTACCAAATTCTCAAGATTGACCTGATGACCCCAAAACACGTTTTGGGCACTTGTCCAGTTTGCTCTGTTGTTGAATCTGAAATACATTTTGTGCTTGTGTGCCCTAAATATAAAGACCTGAGGGAAAGATATATCCCAGCAAAGTTTTTATAAACATCCGTTAAATTTTAGACTATTCTTGCAAATGAAAACAGCGTAATCATTAATACTTTCCCCACATAATATGTCCATGCATCTTTGCAGCTGGAACATTTATCGTTGATGACTTGTCAATCCCAGAGGATCCATCCCGTAAGCGGACAGGTTCTTTTAAGGACGAGCACCCAAACCCACACGCGCGCCCCACTCACACACCAGTACAAAGAAGTACAATTACAGGGCTTCTGAAAACGTAGAGATTGTGAGTATTTACGCACTAGAGCTCTCAAATCACCCCCTAGAATGTCAAACCATGCGTGAGATTTACCCTTTGAAATCTCAAGTAGGGGGATCAAGCTTGCTTGTACAGCTAATGGAAGGCCCAAAACTGTTGTCATTTTGAAGCAACAACTTACATTAATTTTTCCTCGCAAAGAAGAAAACGTGGCGCCCTGTCCGAGAGAGAGAGAGAGAGAGAGAGAGAGAGAGAGAGAGAGAGAGAGAGAGAGAGAGAGAGAGAGAGAGAGAGAGAGAGAGAGAGAGAGAGAGAGAGAGAGAGAGAGAGAGAGAGAGAGAGAGAGAGAGAGAGAGAGAGAGAGAGAGAGAGAGAGACTTCAGACTTCAGACTTCAGATATTTAATATACTTTGGCCATTGACCCATGTATAACCCATTTACACGAACACACACACGAAAATAACAGACAAAACAGGAAACTGAAACAGACTGCAACATCACTGGAACATACAACAAACAAACAACTACGCGACAAGTGTAAAGTGACGTTATTTTATTCACAAGAGACAAAACAAAACTACTGGATATTTCGGCGAGCGCGCCTTTATCAACACAGACAAACAATTAAACAGCAAACAGCAAATATAGCCAAAGGAGCAAAAAGCAGGCAACAGAAGCAGCAACAAATTCAGACACAACAGGAACAAAACAAAAATAAACACACATATACTAGCCGCTAAGCAAACACAAATATTAGAGAAACAATACACAATGACAACTGCAGCATAAACATATGGCGAACATACATCCACTATGAAAATAATTGAATATACGCTACGGGATCAAAGATTACTGATCAATTAACTAATATGAAAAAACTAAATAATAATTAACGGCATGAAACAATGCTCACCTTAATCAATTTACTAAAGAATACCGTCACCTAGATATATGAACACCGTTATATCAGTATACATTTGTTCTTTGTCATAATTATTGTGTTAATCCTCAGCATGTCAACATGATAATGAAAACAGTAAAAAAAAAATCAAGTAATTATTAATCAACATAAAATTTCCTTCCTATAATAGCATGGAAAACAAACTTGGCTACCGATCTCTGAGAAGAGCATGAAGTTCTAGAACAAATTGATTGTACAGTTTGATTACCAGAGTACTGACGAATCTGCTTCTTAAGGGGATACGCGCCTTTTACGTCCCACGATGACAAATGATCAAGACTTTTGTCATAGCATCTAGCCTACACATACTTCCAAGGTCAAAACTGAAAAGAAAACACAGGGTCACCGTGCTACTTTTCTTGTAATTCGTGGTCGAAATGTGGGGGGTTGGACAATTTTCGGGTAAAATCAGGTCTACTGAAAACTGGACACCTTTCATACACTTAAGTTATTAAAAAGTTTCAATTAATCTTGCGTGATACTGCAACCTACGTAGTATCAGAATCTATGTCAAATGGTAAAATAATATAATTTAGTCAATAGGAAATTTAAGAAAATTGTTGCCGTATTGACACATATTTCCACAAATTTTATTGTTCAAATGCCTGTAGAAAGAAACAACGATAAAATCATTCTAGTTTTTTGATAATAGATGAAATAATGTATATGCTCCATACTAAACACACAAAAACAGTGCTATTTTACTGAACACCATACACATTTTCAACCCCACCCCTATTTTTCCACGGGACTCACGTCAAGAGTTATATCCCTTAATATTTTTGTTGTTGACAGTTTTATGAGATTTGTTCTTTTAGTAACGCGGTTTTAGTAGTTACTAAGAAATGAATATGTTTAAGATAATCTTTATATTCTAACAATACAAACATTTTAGCGATATACTTTTCACAAATATAAATAAACTTGCATATTTCCAAAACATGTCTTACACCACTCGGAGTCCGCCAGCACGATCAATCACAGAGAGAGTAGGCCATTTCATTTCGTCATTTCATTCTTACGTCATCTTATCCATACGTCATTCATTCACTGAAACCCTTTAGTAGTGTTTCTTACGACACAGTCAGCCACTAGGGGAACATTAGCACCATCTGTATCCCGCGTATCCCCTTAAATCAGAGTATAGGCCTAGAGGACATATCAAAAGGACGTGGTGTTCATTTTCAATGACATTCTTGCAATAAACACAATATTTGTTTACTGGGGATTCACTGCATCTGTGCAAGTTGTTATTTAGAGGACGTGCGCCCAAACGTAATTGAGACAGTGCTACACGGAAGCAATATATGTCAACTTCAGAAAAGTATTTTTCAATTTCAAACGTTGATTTAAAAGAGGTATATATCAAGTTTCTGATGTCCCCACACCTCTGAGCCATTCAACAAAATTGGCTGAACTTTTGCTTGTCATTTCTTTGCACTTTTTGAAAGTTCTACACAGATCAAATGTGGTCTTTTTTGTTTTAGAAACCAGACCTTCAGTACCTTGTTTGATACTAAGCATTGGAGTGAAGATATATCCGAGATAACAATAACTTTTAACAACTTCGAGTTTGTGATTATCAAAGTACCAATACTCATTTTTGGAAAGATGCCCCCCCCCCCCCCCCTTTCCTAAATACCATTATTTTAGTTTTTTCTTTGTTCACTTCTAGTTTTAGGTTTATACAGCAAGCTTTCAAAGTATCTAATAGGTGTTGTAAGCCAGAAGGTGTCGTGGACAACAAAGCGATGAGAGTGAGAGAGAGAGAGAGAGAGAGAGAGAGAGAGAGAGAGAGAGAGAGAGAGAGAGAGAGAGAGAGAGAGAGAGAGAGAGAGAGAGAGAGAGAGAGAGAGAGAGAGTCAGACAGACAGACAGACAGACAGACAGTCAAAGAGAGACAGAGACAGACAGAAACACACAGAGACATAAGATTTCCTAAGCACTTTAATATTATTATATCGAAATCAACTGTTACCTACTTTACAATCACACAATACTATCTATGACATCAAGCTAATGGACGACGAGGTAAGGAGAACATATTTGGAAGTAGCTGAGCTAAACGTTAAAAACAAAATGAAACAAGAGCGTCACTAAGCGGCAGACATATACCCCCGTTTATCACCCCACCCACCGTTCCGCCCCATACCTACCCCGCCCTCGTACCTCCCCTCTCCCCACATCTTAGCCCCCGCCCTCTTTGACATATACATACAAAACTCGAAGTGATTCAGTCAAGCGGTTCACAAGATGCAGCCCAGCCAAGTTTGATTGAGATTTAAAGAAAACAAAAATTCCTCATTGTGCTAAATATTCTTTGACTTTTTTGTAGGGAACCCCAACCGTCCAGTAAAGGTGTGACTAATCGTCACGTGAGTCGACCTGCTATACACATACGATTCGGATCTGAATGCGATGTGATTTTGACGATGTGAGTCATGATTCACGTGAAATGTGTGTATTGGGACTACTTGAGTATAGTGAGCGAAAATGGCGGCATTCTTTGTATTCTTTGTAAGTATTTCATGTGAATCCTAACTCACATGACCCAAATCGCATCGCATCCCCATACGATTTTACGCGTGTGTGGCGCCGGCTTAAGTGACCCAACATGACTGACAGCAAGGGGCGTGGCCTCCTCTTTGACTTATGTTAAAAGGCAACAAAATTGCTTAAAAAAACAAATATGACAACGCCGATTAACTCCATAATGAACGTACGCTCGCGCATGGCATACTCCACCACCTTACAAAATAGAATCGACTTTCGGACAAACAGACAGACAGACAAACAAAGTAACAGACAACGCCGAAGCAAAATACTCATTCTGTGAAACGGGAGCATAATAACATAAAAAGAAGAAGAGATAAATAAACGGAAAGAACAGGCACAAAGAGTAAGCGTGACATTGAACTATAGGCAAGCAAAAGGGATTAATAAAAGAACGACCGAGATCGAGACAACACAACAATGGGGACATGCAGATCAAAGAGACCAAAGACACTCTATGAAGAGACAGACAAAATAGAAAGACTGCAAAGGAGAGAAAAACGCACAGACAGAGAGAGAAAAAAACCCCAAATGGACCGATAATAGAGACAGAGGGTACCGAGACAGAGCAATAGAGGGATGCTGTATAGTATGATCCGAAGCGAGTATAAAAATGAGACAGCTAGAGAGAGGGAGAGAGAAAGATGCAAACAAGCAGACATACATGCAGAGAGAGAGAGAGAGAGAGAGAGAGAGAGAGAGAGAGAGAGAGAGAGAGAGAGAGAGAGAGAGAGAGAGAGAGAGAGAGAGAGAGAGAGAGAGAGAGAGAGAGAGAGAGAGAGAGAGAGAGAGAGAGAGAGAGAGAGAGAGAGAGAGAGAGAGAGATTTTTCAAATTTCTTTGAATTTAAAAAAAACCCAGAACTTGACCCACACTTTACGCTTATACGCTTTTCCAAGCCCCCTGAACACATTGATATTGCTTTTAGTTCTGAAGGCATGTCAAAAGACGGCTGATGTGGAGCAGAGCACTTGATTTCAATATCGTTATGTTAACCGGTGATATAAAAGAGAAAGAATGAAGAAATGTTGTCCTAACTAGACGTTAAACCAACCAGAAAGAGAGATAGAGAGAGAGAGAGAGAGAGAGAGAGAGAGAGAGAGAGAGAGAGAGAGAGAGAGAGAGAGAGAGAGAGAGAGAGAGAAGAGAGAGAGAGAGAGAGAGAGAGAGAGAGAGAGAGAGAGAGAGAGAGAGAGAGAGAGAGAGAGAGAGAGAGAGAGAGAGCAATCTGAAGTCTGGAGTCTGAAATTATTTAACTTGTTAGGCCACAGTCGAACAATCAAGAGCACATACATGCACCATTATCAAAGCACATTGCTAACGTTCTTGGGGTGCATCATCATATCATCATATAGTAATAAGCCAAGTGTCCGTGTGTGTGCGTGTGTGTGTGTGTGTGTGTGTGTGTGTGTGTGTGTGTGTGTGTGTGTGTGTGTGTGTGTGTGTGTGTGTGTGTGTGTGTGTCTGAAACACGAAACGGGCCTTATAACTCCGCCGTTTTTCGACCGAATCGCTTCAAGTTTGCTGTGATCCCTAACGGGGCGATGGCAACGGCAACCGAGGCGGCCGTATCATTTGCGCGGTTTCGCAAATGCGCGAAACGCGCATCCGCCGGCCTCTCGGCGCCCGTATCTCCGGCGTTTGGCAGGAAGATGACCGGGGCCGGGGACTATCCGTGTGCCAAACCGGAAGCGAATCGATTCATAAATGCCGGAGATACGGGCGCCGATAGGCCGCTTCACGTTTTCACAAACCGCAGCGTAACCAGACCCGACATTGACTCGACATTTGGAACATGCGTGACCAGGGATAGTGACTATTGTCGTGCAAACTTTCAACACCATCCGTTCATAAACACGCGCTCTAAACCGAACACAGAACACAGCAAGCTTCCCCCCCCTAGGGATACTTGGAGGGGGGGTCTTCCATACAAATAGTTCCCCACCTTCTGGAAGCTCGTTTAGTTTAAGCTTATTGTTTGACATCCATGTTTTCACTTCAGTGACACAGTCTTGATGAGTGTGAATAAGCTGGTCGTGATCTAGCGGTGAAGCATGATGATTGAGTTGAGTTTCATCGGCATACATTTCATGACGGACAGAGTGTTTCGCTATGAGGGGGGTCAATGGGGTGGTATAAAGAATGAACAAAATTGGTCCTAACACGGAGCCTTGTGGGACGCCAAAATCAAGAACTGACTCAGAAGATTTGTTTTCATTTACTACAACTATTTGTTTTCTTTCATGAAGATAGGAACGAAACCATTTGAGGACATTTCCAGTGATTCCAAAATTTTGTTCGAGACGAGAAATAAGCATGTCATGATCGATTGTATCGAAGGCAGCCAAAAGATCAAGGAGTAGGAGAACCGAAACTTTGTCTTCGTCTAGAGAGAGAAGTAAATCGTTCAGAATTCGCATAAACACTTCCACCAAACCACCCTGTCTCAGTCACTTCCCCCTCCCCCCTTGCCACAATCTCACATTAAATTAGGGAACTAGGGGTCATTGATCAAAGTAGTGGAAAATGACGGACAGGAGCTGTGCCGGTCGGGGTTTGGCCCCCGGGGACCGCTATGGTAGCCGGATTGGTCTTACCTAGATACTGCGAAAGGTCTGTGATTCTTCTCTGCACGCAACATGTGCGGCCTTACGGTCATGCATGTCCCATATACTCCTATATACCGATGTAGAAGTAGAGCCAAAGAGGCCTGCCAAGCGTGGGATATAAAACAATATCCAGAGATATCATTTGCATATATTAACCCATAGGCTTAATGTAAACGCGCATGAGAAACGGTGTAAGAATACACCGTTGCTATTAGAAACGTGACATCACAGTTATATATCTTGACATAGCATTACCGTCTTGCAACGCGAGCTGTTCCTACCAAACCCAGAATTTGACAAGCTGTGCAGTGCTACCCCTAGGATTCATTCAGCGCTGACGAAAACATTTAATGCTAGTACACAACGAAGATTCATGGTTTGACTGAATCAACAGTACCAGATGTCACATATCTACACAAACCATTCTGTGCATGCCACTTGAAACGTCTAGCTGTGGATCTAGGCCTAGGCTACTCAACTCCATGACCGCATCGATATTCGCAGACGATTCGAGCTATGCAATTTTGGCACAGGGAGAGTCCATGTTGATAATGTAGACGCAGTACTGTCTCAAAACAGCTCGAATTCATCTTCAGTCCGGGATCCGGAAATAAAAATGAGCCCACTGAACCTGTGCTCTCGCACCTTCGTTAAAAAGAAAAGAAAAAAGAAGCGTGTTTTCCGGGCCTGTGATTGACGTTCTTGTCAAAGCTGACTCCACTCTTTTTCGTGGTCTGCTGAAATTGACTAGCTATCGTTAAGTGTGTACGTTTTATTGTTGGTGTTTACAGGTTAAAATAATAGCAATTGGCGTTAGTGTTTCAGTTCGTTGCTTCTGTTTGTGTTTATGTTTTGCTACGTTTTGTTACATCTTATGAAGTACATTTGTGTTAAAATTTTCTATTTTGTTGAACTATATTCTTTGCGCAAGAATGCGTGTGTGCTGCGACCACTGTTGTCAAAAATAGATGCGTTTTCATTTCGCTGCAGATCTGAGCCTGTTTCTTTTTCTTGCTTTTCTGTTCATACATATCGGTATATATCCGTTATTAGGATTTTGGAGTGAGATATCTCTCGAGCCTTGCTGTTTATCACACGAGGTCGGATAGGATAAAAGCAATATCTAACTCCAAAATCCTAATAACTGATATTGCATGCATCATGTGAGGCCTGATCCGGGGCATTTAACGGTCGTGAATGACACACTCTACATGCATCATGCAGGGCCCGGGTGTCTCCAGCTAGACCGGGGCATTTAACGGTCGTGTGTGACATTTAACTCGTCTTTCCCCTCTTTTTTTATAAATTAAATATTCAATATCTGAATAACTTCCTTAAATTTTGAATCTCATAAACATCATTCTACATGGCAAACAGAGTATCTAAAATTACTTAAATTATCCCTGTCTATCTTGGGCTCTATCTTCTCCCCATAATATCTCATCAGTTCACTTTCTACTCTATCTTTTCCTGTTATTTTCTTTCCTATTCGTACTACCCCCTAAAGTGCAGCAGAATCTTCAATGTGATGAAGTTGGCTGCCTAAGGAGAAGAAGAAGAGGTGCACTGCTCAAGAAACACTAATGTAAATGCGTCGTGTAATTTTTGTGAACAGCTTAAAAAATATATAATTATATAAATATCGATAGCGCTTGGTGCTTTTCAGCCGTGTGAGCGCCTTGTTCTTGAGTGGTTCTCGACCAGTGAGTGCATGATGACAAGGTATCAAACCACGTGTAAAGGTAGCTACAACCGTCCACATTCTATGACACATCAGGTTCCCATCAACATTACATATGTTTGTCCATTGAATGTACACATTCTACAATTTCGCTGTAGAAAGTGTACATTCTGTGTTTCATTTTCATAGAATGTATACATTCTATGAACCAGTCGTAGAATGCATACATTCTACAATCTCATCATAGAATGCATACATTCTACGCGGGTCAACATTTTATACAACATACACAAAGCATGTGTAAATTAAGTTATGGTTTTCATTGATCAGAAGTAATGAAGGACAACGATAATATCTGCTGTGTTTGAAATAAGCACGCGAATCAGCATATTTAGGAAACCAAAGGAAAATGAAGCTCAGTTTTAGCAGTATCAGAACAAAATGGACAAATGATAAGGATAGAGAGATAGAAAGAGAGAGAGAGAGAGAGAGAGAGAGAGAGAGAGAGAGAGAGAGAGAGAGAGAGAGAGAGAGAGAGAGAGAGAGAGAGAGAGAGAGAGAGAGAGAGAGAGAGAGAGAGAGAGAGAGAGGGGGGGTGCAAAGAAAAAACCCACCAATTAAGGAGTTGCAAAACAAGATTCAAAGCAGAAACATTCACATTTTCTGGTCAAAGGGAGAGAGGGTGAGGAAAAACGGAGAATTTTGGGAGAAGCGAGAGAGAGAAAGAAGAGGGAGAGAGAGAGAGAGAGAGAGAGAGAGAGAGAGAGAGAGAGAGAGAGAGAGAGAGAGAGAGAGAGAGAGAGAGAGAGAGAGAGAGAGAGAGAGAGAGAGAGAGAGAGATACACTCTAAAGACCAGAAGAGAATACGAATACGAATACGAACACGAATGTTTTATTGAGGGTAAAAAGGATAAGCTACAATAGCTTCTTTGCACCTTGCACTCTCACTCACACACTCACACCATGCATCAAGCAAAGAAAAATTGACATAAAAACAATCACGTCAAGAAAATGAAACAAAAATTACAGAAATTGGCACATGAAAATAATTGAAAAAGAATCAAAATGGGAATTAAAAGCAAACCTGGATAATAATGAGCAATGGTGAACTTGAATTGGTGGTTTGAATTGATTGCGAAAACAAGATTGATTACGAGACAAGTGACTTTTTTTCTCAGAATAATAGCACTTTTAAAGAAAAAATAATAATTATAAGATGAGATGGGAATATCAAGAGAAAAATGTGTAAG
>CM065695.1:20339467-20341967 GCA_017654935.2 Phymorhynchus buccinoides | reverse complement strand
AGTAAAGAACTGCGAAAGAAGCAATGGGAAACATGTCTGCCACTCGACCACATTATTGTCTTTATAAAGCGGCTACCCTAGTAAGCAACCTGTAATTAGTCGGTGGAAAAGGGGCATGGGGTGATGTCATAATTTGTCTATCGTATCTGTAGTTCGGTTGTAGTGACTTGGACTTTACCCCGACTTCCAATGACCATAAATAAATAACTCTAACTCCTAACCAAGTACGTTTTTAGATATATTGTCTGTCCCTTTGGTGTAAAAGAAGCCGCGTTGGGATCAGCGTTTCCCCGGAAAAACATGAGCCTTGCCCTAGGGCTACTGGACAAGTGGAAGCATTATTTATTGCCATTCAGATTGAGAGCAACATCAATCGATGTCTCTGCAGAGCAAATCCCTTGCAGCACTACTTTATGCTCTCTGTGGAAAATGAGGCACCGAGCTTTCTTTCTGTGTTGTCCAACTTACAGAACCGTTTCTTTGGCTACGTAGACATGACCCCGTTTCTTTTTATGGGTACCTGCACAGTTTCATCATGTTCCGCTTACATGTCAAATGCGTGCAAAGCTGCAATAACTTCTTTCACATGGAGTGGGTCTTTCTTTTATTTTAAGTATGAACCGGCTACCTCATGCAATTTGAGAACACTTGCTGGACTTCACATCCAGCGGGAAGTAATAACATAAAACCCATCACCGCAATGGAGATGGGAGAAATAGAAATACAGATAGCAATATACAGATAAATATAGGTAGCTAAGTCTTTCTAATCTCTTTTGCGGGGATAATGTTAATCGACAGTAGCATTTAGGAAAGTTCAATGCCAATACGTACGTAGTTTCGGTTATCTCTACGAAATACCACGGTGTACTAACACGAGAGGAAAAAAGAAGAGGCCGATTATACGTTTTGGTATTTCACAGACATGACTAATCCATGTAGCATAATAATAATAATAATAATAATAATAATAATAACAAGGGCGTCTCCGAGCGGCAGACATGTCCGTCACCAGCAATGCCACGCACTTGCGACACCCCGTAGAGTGTCACATCCTGACACAAAATTGGAAGGGATTCTGTCTTCTAGTTCACGAGATACAGCTTGAAGAAGAAACATATAGCGCAAAGAAGGAAATTTCGGTTTTCAAGGTCACACTTCAAGGTCAAGGTCAGCATGGTGATAATTTATGCTCGGATGTTTTCTTCTCTAGGGTATACAGTACCACACACAATCTGAAGCGCTTCTGTCAAGTACCAATGTGGAAAATATGGCTTAAAACACAATGTGTAGACCCCTACCACATTCAAGGCCTACGGATCGCCCGGACCGTGACCTTGACCTTGATCGGTATGCCACCATCAGAACGGGCATAAGCCAAAGTACCTTCATGCCAAAGTTGAAGACTCTAACACTAACGGTGTGGGAGTTATGGCCCCTGAAAGATTTTCGGTTTTCAAGGCCGTACGCCAAGGTCAAGGTCACGACGGCAATATGGTTTGCGCGGATGCCTTCCTCTCATTGTGACACACCAGCACACACAATTTGACGTGATTCTGTCAATCCGTTCGAAAGATATCCTTGGGACAGACAGAAGGAGAAAAAAATGACCCTCCGATTTTCAGGCTCCAGCGATCTTTTTGACCTTGGCCTTGACCTTGATCGGTATGCCATCATCAGAACGGGCATAAGCCAAACCACCATCATACCAAGTTTCAACATCCTATGTTGATCGGTGCCCGAGATATGGCTAAAAATAGAGTTTCGGTTTTCAAGGTCGTACGTCAAGGTCAAGGTCACGACGGCAAAATGGTTTGCGCCGATCTCTTCCTATTAAGGAGGCACACCTTCACACAAAATTTGACTTGATTCGGTCAAGCGGTTCGGGAGATATCCTTGGGACAGACAGAAGAGAAAAAAAGAAGAAAAAAAAAAGGGGAAAAAAATACAAACCAGCCCATCGCAATAGTCCGTCTTGGTGACGGACTAATAATGGGAATTTATATGGCGCTCTTTCTCACATCAGCTCAGTGCGCTTTACATATATAACAAGAACATTAAAGGCAAACAAATAATGAATCATTAGAAAGTAAAATAAACACGATGCTTGCACGCAACGTTCTCTTTCTCCCCTTCCCCCACATACACACACACATACACACGCACGCACGCACGCATGCATGCACGCATGCACACACAGACACACAGACACACACACACACACACACACACACACACACACACACACACACACACACACACACACACACACACACACACACACACACACACACACACATTCACATGAACACATGCACGCACACATACACACACACACGCACGCAAACAGTTACATATTTTTTAGTCACATAATTATTATTATGGCATTTCACCCTCGAGTCAATATGGCAATAGTAATTAATGAACGTGCCCTGATCTTTAACAATGATAGTGCATTTGCATTTATTTCTTATTTTCAAATATATATATATTTTTAGTGT
>CM065695.1:20319467-20334467 GCA_017654935.2 Phymorhynchus buccinoides | reverse complement strand
TAAAAATAGGGCTCCACTATGTTACATGCGCATATATAAACATACATATAATTACATTTTAAAGAAAGGGGTAGGGGTAATTTAAGGCTGTCATTTATAAGACCAAAAGAAAAGATGGTTTCAGCTAAAGAAATAATTCTTCAAGCACAAAAAATAATGTCGGCACAATTTTATTTATTAAGCAAAAATATTATTGTCTCAACAAAAGAAAAATTGTTTTCACACAAAATGAAATGAATAAGCACAAATTAATACAGTTCAGCACAAGCAAAAATGCTCAGCAAAAGAAAAGATCTTACCCGGGTCGAGAGGACGTAAAACACAACTTTTCATTCATTCATTCAGACATTTGTATCGTGATGAAGTTGTCCAATGTGGCGGTACCATAGCCGATGAGGTTTAACCGAGGCATGGTTACCGCTACACCTATCTATATTGTTAAAAACTTGGGACTTTACTGGTGTTGCACTGCCTCCGGGCATTGCAGCCAGTATTGTTCCCAACATCTTTGTATTTACAAATGTCCCATATGTGTCTATGACCGAGAGGACGTAAAACATCATTTTCATCAGACATTTTTATCGTAACTTTACTGTGGCGGTACCATAGCCGATGTGGTTTAACTGAGGCATGGTTATCGCTACACCTATCTATATTGTTAAAAACTCGGAACTTTACTGGTGTTGCACTGCCTACGGGCATTGCACCCAGTATTGTTCCCACCATCTTTGTATTTACTATTGTCCCATAATTATGTCTATGACCGAGAGGACGTAAAACATCATTTTCACACACACACAGACATTTTTATTGTACAAAGAATGTGACCAGTGCTCTTAGCCTTCAAGGTTAAAGCAGCCATTTTGAACATTCATATTCAACTCACTCTGGGACTTTGTTTTTAATTCATCCAATTTGTATTTAGTGGGAACTTGGTTAATTTATTATATTCATTTAATAAATTGAACGCTTTGGGACATATACTTAAATTCATACTTGAAAAAAGAATTTAAGAAAATCTCAAAGAACTTTTTCATTGTAGTTTGGACTTTGAAAAAGCAAATTAAAGTGGACATTTTTTCCAATTCAGGTTTTACTTGGTGTTAGGCTTTTGCTTCTATAGGGTTGTTATTTTCTACAGAACCTTTCTGTTGGAGTCTGCGTGGTGGAGCTGGACGAGCTGCCTTCTGGTTCTTCGAAGGTGGGCGTGGTTCTGCAGACGATGGTTGCTGACGCTGGCCCCTTTCAGCTGTCAGCAACGAGGAGGATGGCGCTCTTTTGCGCGTAGCTGTTCTCTGTTCTACCCTGTCTCAGGAGAATGACTTCTTCAACTTGTCTTGGATTTTCAATAAGGGAAGTACACTTCTTTTTTTTTGTTATTAAAAAAAAGACAATTGTAAACAGAATAACTTCCCTGTGAAATAGAACATTTTGTGTAGCCAAGGAAAGAAAGGAGTTGTGCTACAAATTCGTCAACAAAGTGACTCAGAAAAGGAATTAACAATTGTGTAACTGAAACATCAAAGTTAAGCTGTTCTCTATTCAAGACTTAATACATTAGTATTTTATTCGGATCATCTTCTTCGTCATCTTCGTCGTCGTCTTCTTCGTCGCCGTCGTCACCATCGCCGTTTTTTTCGTTTAAAAAGACTGTATTAGTTTCATTGCGGACTGTGAAGTGAATCACGTTAAAACAAATCTGCTCGAACATGACATGTTTAATTAGTATTGTTTGGTTGTTTGTTTGAAAATATTCTTTGCAGGTTCCAGTCCTGAGCTGTGCAGATTTTTGCCGTCTAATGTATGTTTGCTGATTAATATTTAACTTGTATATTTTTGGGGGAGTGAATGTTGTCTTGTAATTAAAATTTAATTTATTTTATTTGTTAAATTTTGCCAGTGACTGCTAGGTGGTTGAAAGTGGTTGATTGAATGGGCTCGAGCGTTTGGTGTATGGACGGTGGACTGACTGATAGTATGTGAGACCTGAGCGTAGCCCCTCATCACACAATACTCTGTGCCCTCGGTTACGTGACACACACACACACACACACACACAACCCCAACAACAAAAACGGAATCATGCATAATATTATGTTAGCAAACAACCTTTCGAACTGTTCCGCATTCTCTGTCTGCCTTCCACAACCAGTCTGTCTACTCCCCCCCCCCCTCTCTCTCTCTCTCTCTCTCTCTGCTTGTCTCTGTCTGTCTGTCTGTCATTCTGAATGTCCGTCTGTCTGTCTCTGTTATTCCTTCTCTCTGTCTTTCTGTCTCCCTGTATGTGTGCATGCGCGCACGTGCATAAATGTGTTTTTGTATTCATATTGGTATTATTTTCTAATGATTTTCTGTGAACGTCGGACTGCTCCCACCTGGACAGCGCGTCACCAGAGTGTAGTGCACCCCCCGCCCCCCTTTATTGTGAAGGCGTGGACTCAGGAAACCTATCTTTCAATTTGGTACATACCAAACAACAGGACTGTCACAGGACTGTGCATCATGGTATTCAAAATGGTCCCTTGATGTTTGACCATGAAATCCGAACATGTCTTTTTGTGTAATCTCCGAGCTGTATCTAATGAACCCATGGACAGAATTGCTCAAACGTTTGTATGATGGATAATTCTGAATACTGGGCACATTGAAGGTCAAGGTCAAAGTGAATGACATAAAAGTTGGAGGTGTCACATTGGCATTTTGGTATATATATTTCCTATTTTTGCAGTTACATGCTTCAGAATTGACATGTTGGTGGGTTGAATATGCTCACGGTTAGATGTGTAACAAAATACTGAATATCTCAATGACCCTGACCTTGACTTTTTAACTTCTCCTTTTTAGCAATGGCTGCAGTTCGGACACAATTGCACTTACACCCAAATAACCAAAGTATTCTTGATCAGTGTGACCTAAGAAATGCAGCAGGACATATTTGAAGCCACTTGACCTTGACTTTCATATTTGACCTTGAGGCTGTTATAAGAAAATAATAGCTGTATCTCGAGAATCACTGAAAGGAATTACTTTAAAGTGTGTGCGGAAATCACCCAAAGGACATAAAGAATACAGGGGTTAATATGTTGAGATGAGGAGAGGTTGGGGATCATAACGGGCAAAGGACATTATCATCATTACCCAATGTTGGTACCAGGTCATCTTTTGAACCCCCAGTGCCAACCTCCGCCAAGAAAATACTAACTGGTCTAAACACTGTTGCCGTTGAGGCAAATAAGTCGTCCGTTTCTTATTCAGCATGGTACAAAAAAGGTACCACGGGACATTGTAAAGCTCAGTACAAACCTCTGCTAAGGAAGAGCTGTCGCGAAGTGAAACGAACGGAGTGTAGCTGCTAGCAATAAAAACAGTATTAGCACCACGGTGCCTGGGGGTGTCCCCTTCCTGCCTGTAACGCAGACCTGGGTGTCATCTCCACAGTGACCACGGCGATGAAGAAGCAAACCAGATCACTTTCCGACCCCTAACTTTCTCCCCTATTGTTGCCTTCTTTGTTCTCCAACGTAACATCAGTGTATTCGCTTCATTCCTCGTTTCCTCGTTTCCTTCTCTTATATTATAGTTTGTATTCCTATTGACTAGCTGACCATGAAAAAGCAGGATACAATTCCCAAGTTTGTGTTCTTGAAAAAATAATTCAAGAAGTCAAAGATCTTATGACATACAATTGATGAGCATGCAACAAAATAACAAGAAACTCATGTGAAGTGTACTTTGCTTACATTGTGTATTTACAAGAGAGCGAGCGAGAGAGAGAGAGAGAGAGAGAGAGAGAGAGAGAGAGAGAGAGAGAGAGAGAGAGAGAGAGAGAGAGAGACAGAGACAGAGAGGGGGAGAGAGGGAGAGACAGAGAGAGAGATAGACATACAAATAGACACACAGACAGACAAACAGAGAGAGAGAGACGAATAGTGACAGACAGAATGCGTGCGTGCGCGCGCGAGCGTGCGTACTTCCAATAATGTGCGCATCCGTGAATGGTTGCGTGCATAGCTTGCAAGGGCAACACAACACACAAGCTTCAATATTACAAACCATCAAACACATTTTAGTGTCCAATTGTGTGCCCTGCTTTGGTGAAACTACCTGATTAAATCTGGTGTTCCCAGATTGTATGTAGGCCCTACAGAACTAGCCCATAAGGATGCATGCAATCGTTTACCCAACAAAGAAAACGACATGCATCATATGATTGCATTTCTAAAGGTGTCTGGAGCGAGTTGCACGGGTGATATATTTTCCAGGGAAGTAAGAAGTGCAATAGAGGTTTATTGTCATGCTGGTTTTTGTCTCACTTCCCCCTTTGTTCTTTCTCTTTCTTTGTGCTTGTCTGTTTGCCTGTTTGTCTGACTGACTGAGTGAGAGTTGCCTACACAGAGAAGGGAATTTCAGAAAATACAAAACAATTGACTGCATTTCTGTAAACTTTTATGTTGTACTCAGAACAAGGTCATCTTTGTATCCAGCTATTTCTTTTCTAATACAGCGTTATTTTCGCACCTTCTTTCTAAAAAAAAAGAAAGAAAATCCTCAGCAATTCAGCAACCTCACCTCACACAGGGTATGTTGAAAATAGTTAGCCTACAAAATGACACCAAACACCGAGGCTTTTGGTATAAAAACAAATGTCATATGTAGATAAAACTATCTTCGTCCTTTGATCAGTGCCCATGGGGGTGGACAGTTTAACAGATTTGCTTTTCAGTAGCAAACCATTTTTTGGTGGTCAATATAGAATAGCGACGATACTGGGGAAAAACCCCACACCCATAGGCCTAGACATTGTGTTGTCTTCTTTCCCAGTTGTCGCTTATACGGTTTATTTTTAAAATTAAAAACAACAACAACCGGTGCATCACGTTTTGCCCAATCACCTTTCGCCCAATCACCTTTCGCCCAATCACGTTTTGCCCAATCACCTTTCGCCCAATTGGAAATTATACCGGTTTACATCCATCACGTTCCGCCCAAAAATCATGCAAGGAAATCAGGGAATTGAATCAATAATTTAATGGTTGAATCAAACAGATATTTAAGTAAAGAAAGAAATAGGGTTAGGGTTAGGGTTAGGGTTAGGGTTTGATTACTGTTCTCACTGTTCGCGCTTAGGAAACCATTTTGGGCGAACAGTGCTAGAGCAATTTGGCTGAACCGTGGCACATTCCGTTTGCTGAGCTTCGACTCGGAGGTACTCACTGATACGCAACGAGAACAAAGACTTGGGCAAAAGGTGATTGGGCGAAAAGTGATATATCCTAATTAATACAGTTGAAGTCCAGTTTACTCACTAAATGTGATTACAAATCATTAAACATCCTGCCATTTAAGGAAAGACTGTTATATAACAAATGTGTATGCATGTACAGTGTTGTGAATGGAATAGCCCCTAAGAAAATCACCCAACATTTTGTTAGCAACGAAAGCAGACATACACACAAACTTTCTTTTCACAGACCCCGTAATAATCTTTATAAATCTAGTTTCTTGTACTCAGGCTGTACGGCGTTAAACAATTTATCTTTTATTTTAAAATCGTGTACATCAAGACAAACATTTATGAAAGCACTTAAATTTTATATGTTAGAAACCCTATGAATTAGTCTCTAACTTTAGAAATTTAGCACCTATTCCGTCGGAACATGTCCTTTTAATTGATACTTTACAATTTTTATACTTTGATTGTTCTTTGCTTTGTTCCATTGTGTCCGGGGCATTTGTTAATATGGGTGATGGGGAGGAAATGAAATGGGGAAGGGACAACCACTTTCACTTCAATCTCCCATTCATTTACTCTCTCTCTCTCTCTCTCTCTCTCTCTCTCTCTCTCTCGAAGTTTGAGTTTGGCGGCGAATGACGTGTTTTTGTGTTGTCCCACAATCGAGTGCTATTGTGATGGACATACTGTACCAATCTTTACAATTGTTTGTGTGGTACCTTACATAGACCATGTGACTATCATTGTGATGTAGATGTATCTGAAAAGTGTAACGGTAGGTGGTAATTAACGATTGAAAATTAATACAAAACTTACTAAGAACTGTGCATAGAAAACTATTCACTACGATACAGCGATTTACCAAAATATTTTGCATCTGATTGCACGTGCGTTTCTCTCAGCAAATGGCCCAGTGCGGGGTTTTTTCGTCAACTGAGTGTGCATACTCGTCGTGAATATGTAGGCAACCTTCTCTTCGGTCCCATGTTTGAGTTGTGATCACAGGCCAATACGTCATGCCTAATTTATTTTACCATGTATATCAACTAATATGGATGTCTCACCGGGTCCCAGTGAAAACAAGCTAAAGCCCACTCTCGACTGCTTGCAAAACACCTTTACATGTTCAGCAAATGAACTGCTTGCATGGAGGAATAGTTTGTGGTACCGTTATTCAGCTATCACAGATGAGTGTGTAACTATTGAGAAAACTGACTTTGACTGCGATGACAACGTGCTTAATCTCCCCGAGTGGATCAGCGAGCCCATCCAGCCCCTTTTAGCAAAGTCAGTAATACGTATTTATTGTGATGAAATTAAGTACATCACGATAGCATTGAATTTCACTAACCAAGGCACCGGAACTTTATTATGCCAGGGCATTAACTGTCCGAAATGGGACAGTGACAAGTGTGAGCAACTGAAAGATATCGTAGTGCAGTCGTGTGACACTGAAGACACTAGTAGTGTTAAAAGGGTTTTAATGTCTCTTCCGCTGACTTTCCTGACAGAAGATGGTCAAGACATATGTGTGACTCACCTGATGATGCTTGCAGTGGCGCCGTCAATGCGAGTAATAGTGAATATCCTACAACCCCTCAATCCCCTCTGTTTCAAGAACTGCCTGGTGGTGATGAGGGAAAATCAGAGTTTGATACTTCTAACTCCCTGGAGGTCTCTCCCTCTAATCTCCCTCTTCCCGAATCCATGGAAACCAATCTCCCTATGATAAACAATAGTGATCAAGAATAACTTGTTCATGCAGATGAGCATTCGGACAATGCCAGTGGTGGGTCTAAAAACACGGGCCGTAAATCAACTCCAAAGCTGTCTAGAAGTGCTAAGCGTCTTCGCAGACTGACGCTTTGTCCATTAAAATGTATTGGCAGAAGTGTGACAGACAAACTGGACAATTTAGAAACCTCTCTGGATAGCATGTTCAATGTCTTTTCTGATTTTGAAAGCAACACCTTTTCCAGATTAGAAGATTCAAAAGTGTGCCTGAAAAATGACCTGAAAGGCCACATTGACCACAGGATAGAGACAGTGCAATCAACTGTTGAAGAGATGCAATCTACTCTGACAAATCTCCAATCAACTGTAAATTCCTTAATGAAAGAAAACATGTCCCTCAAATCTTCTCTGGGTGCTATCCATTCAGACATTGGACACATGAAACGAAAACCTCGTTCAACCTCATGTGTATCCATCCAGTGTGATTTGCCCCTAGCAGGTGTGTCCACACAGTGTAACTTGCCCCTGGTCAGTACTGCAACACAGTGTGAACTGCCCCCACCCAATGTCAATGAACAGTCAGAAGACACCTCTCCTAAAGTTGTTTCTCAGCACATGGTTACTTTCTCTTCTCCATTGCATGCTGACAAACCCGCCAATGTATCTCAGCACATGATTTCACTCTCTTCCCCATCACTTGATGACAACCCAGTCAATGCCCCCCTTCCAGTTCTCGTATATCCTCCTTCACAGAAAACACTGATGGCCAGGCAAACCGCACACCTCATGCACAGCATTCACCCCATGACAATCAGGATGACATGGTGCAGGTACAGGTTCCTACCAAGAATCGTTTTGATGTCCTTTCGGGCATACCTGATCGTGGTAATTCTGACTCCACTCAAAACGAGGACCGTGCCTCAGGTGAAACTGTTAATGGATTACTGAAGAAACAATCCCATGAAAATGTTCGATCTATTGACAATAGACAAAAGTTGACTCCCGAACAAGTTCTAAGCAACATTGTCATACCTCCCAAATGTTCTTCCCTACTTATTGGTGACTCTGTTACGAAGTACGTAAATCCAAAAAGACTGGAAACAGTCATGATGACCCCATGTTTAAGATATGTGTTCCTGATTTATCAGTCCAGCACCTTATTCAGTGGTTAAATGACTTAGATGGTCATGATCATGTCAACACCCTGATTATGCATGTAGGGGTAAATGATTGTCCAGCTGGGCCCATTACTACAAAGGAGTGGCGTGAACTCATTGGTCTATGCAAAAACCGATTCCCATCTGCCTATATAGCAATGAGCTCTATTGTCCCTGCCTATGGTAGGCATCAATTGAATAACTCTATCGCCCCCTCCAACAAAAATCGCTACACCATTTGTACAAATATGCAGGTTGATTTGATTGACAACCACAATTCCTTTGTCACACTTAATGGCCTCCCTCGCAAAGCATTGTACAATGACCACATCCACCCCAGTCCTAGAGGCCCAGCGTGCCTGGCCATAAACTTCAAGATGGTTCTCTGTCAGTCTGGGCGTTCATTTGTGGACGACTGTGTCAGCAATGCTGGTAACTCCTATTTTGCCCAAAGTGATCTTTCTGTGTCCCGATATGACAAAAGGCAGAACATGAGAAATAATGTAATGAATACAACTTCTCATGACCAAGACGGCCCTGTCAATCCTAGACACCCCCCCCCCCCCCCCCCCCCCCCCCCCATGTCATCTATAGCTGACTTCCCCCAACTGAAAGCTCAAGCTAATCGCCAGGTTCTTGTAACTCAGTCTGACACTGTCACGTCAGATCAGTCCACTGCACAGAACCACCCACAAAACAGTGTTTGTTCACGTCCCCCTCCCAATATTCCTCCCCAGTTCCCGCCCCATACCTCTTACTCTAATAATATCATGGCTCCTGACACTTCTTACCCAAGAGTCCCTTACCCCTTCCCCATTCACATTGCCTATCAAGGCAGAAACTTTGGTCAGCCCCAATTCCAATTTCCCCCGGTTTCAACAGCCCCAGCTGTTAACTCTTTCATTCAGGAGAGGCACGCTGGCAGCCAGAGCTGGCCTCCCCCCATTGCCCTTGGTCAGTATGCGCAGCAACTGATGGCCCTAGCCTCACAGCTGGCAACGCAGCGTGACCAGCCAGGGCTGCCTCCCAATTGGATGCAGGCTTAACAATCATTGATATGTCTTACCCAGTCCTTGTTTCATTGAGTCACCCATTGTTCTTGTTATGACCACATTTTATTGTATGAATGATGAATATTCGCTTGTTAAGTTGTTATTCTTTCTGTGTTTTTCATTAGTCCGTCACGTTTGTCTGTTTTTTGTGGGGGGTTTGGGGTTTTTTTTTCGGTTTTTTTTTCTTTCTGTCTGTCCCAAGGATATCTCCCGAACCGCTTGACCGAATCGCGTCCAATTTTGTGTGAAGGTGTGCCTCCTTAATAGAAAGAGATCGGCGCAAACCATTTTGCCGTCGTGACCTTGACCTTGACGTACGACCTTGAAACCCGAAAATCTATTTTTAGCCATATCTCGGGCACCGATCGACATAGGATATTGAAACTTGGTATGAAGGTGGTTTGGCTTATGCCCGTTCTGATGATGGCATACCGATCAAGGTCAAGGTCAAGGTCAAAAAGATCGCCGGAGCCTGAAAATCGGAGGGTCATTTTTTCTCCTTCTCTCTGTCCCAAGGATATCTCCCGAACCACTTGACCGAATCGCGTCAAATTTTGTGTGCTGATGTGTCACTATGAGCGGAAGGCATCCGCGCAAACCATTTTGCCGTCGTGACCTTGACCTTGGCGTACGACCTTGAAAACCGACAATCTTTAAGGGGCCATTACTCCCACACCGTTGGTGTTAGAGTCTTCAAGTTTGGCATGCAGGTACTTTGGCTTATGCCCGTTCTGATGGTGGCATACCGATCAAGGTCAAGGTCACGGTCCGGGAGATCGTAGGTCTTGAAAGTGGTAGGGGTCTACAAATTGGGTTTTCAGCCATATTTTCCACATTTGTACTTAACAGAAGCGCTTCATATTGTGTCCGGCACTGTATACCCTAGAGTAGAAAACACCCGAGCATAAATTATCGCCATGCTGACCTTGACCTTGACGTGTGACCTTGAAAACCGAAATTTCCTTCTTTGCGCTATATATTATTGTCCAAGCTGTATCTCGTGAACTACAAGACATAAGGAACTAGAAGACAGAATCCCTTCCAATTTTGTGTCAGGATGTGACACTCGACGGGGTGTCGCAAGTGCGTGGCATTGCTGGTGATGGACATGTCTGCCGCTCGGCGACGCCCTTGTTTTCACTGTACTTTCTTTTTAATAATCATAATTAGAATCCTCAAAGCACATGGCCTTCTGATGTAATCATGCTCGGACAAGGGACGCCTCTCGATTGATTGGAGTTTGAGATATATTGCTTATTCGTGCGTGTGTGTTTTCTTTATGGTTTACCCCTCTAAAGAGGTTGTGTACTAGGATTTTGTGTCGTTGGGGAAAGTTTAATGCGTTTTGGCGGCAACTTTACTTGATAACGTTTATTATTTGACCTTACATGTGACTTTAGAATCGTTTGTAACGGTTGTATTTTTATTATTTTGCGCATTTCCTGTTGATTGTATGTTGTGTCTGTCATTATTGCTCCTTTCTCGATAATTGTTTCGTATGTAATAACATTATATTATATTATGCCTGCTACGGAAGATTCCTGGCCCTCTAAGGACGGAATTAGAGTTGGATTTTTCAATATTAATCATATATACAGCAAAATGATGTTTCAGAAATCCTAAATAATTCAGGTAAGCATTTCCATGTCTTCTGTTTTGCAGAATCACGGTTAAACAACCGCATTTCTGATTCTGAGGTAGAATTATCTGATTATAACTTTATTCGTTCAGACCCTATGCGGCCACGAGAGACTGGCATCATAGTGTACGTGCATGAAAGTTTAAATTACAACTGCATTACACTCTCTGGTAAATATAACATAGAATGTCTGTTTATTAAAGTTAACTTCAAAAGATCTCTCCCCTTACTTTAGGATTTATTTATAGAAACCCCACTGAACATGTAGACTGGATTAATAACTTTACACTTTTAATGGATGAAATTTCTTTAATATCTAATGAGACTTGCTTGTTAGGTGACTTCAACATCGATTTACATCGATTTACTAAAACCGAACCAAACATGGAAGCGTTCCTTTGAATTATCCCTTTTGACTCAAGTTATTGACAAGCCTACAAGAATTACAGCTAATTCCCAAACCCTGATCGATCATATTTACACATCCCAACCAGAACATTTAGTCGAAGTCTGCTCACCTAGTTTTTATTGCAGCGATCATCTCCCTGTCTGCTTCACGTGGTCAAAAAAGGGTATCAAAATTCCAAAACACTGTCATACGTTCATAACATATAGAAACGTTTCTAACTTTGATACTGACCAATTCCTAGTTGATCTTAATAACTCGTTCTTGTCTTTGGTATATCAATTCACGAATCCAGATGAAGCCTTTGAAATTTTCTACCACAACTTTTTAAATGTCTATAATAAACATGCGCCATTAAAAACCAAACGTGAAAAAAAATCCCCCAAAAAGCCATGGTTAACGGATAATGTAAGACGAGCTATGAATGTAAGAGACACACTTTGTGCTATGGGGGATGAGGGAGGTGCTCGCAAGCAAAGAAATTATGTAAATCACTTGAAGAGGAAGTCAAAAAGCAATTATTTTCAAGACTTAATACCTAACAAATCAGACAGTAGATCCATATGGTCAGCCATTAACCAGCTAAATAACAAAAAATCCAGTTCACAAAAAAATGTTACAAATGAACTATCACCAGAAACCTTTAACGTTTATTTCTCTAAAATAGCCAACACTATTATACAAAACAATAGATCCGAGGAAAATGATCTTAAATATCTTCATGACTTTTGTTTGTCTAAAGAAATTTCATCCGAACTAACTATACCTTATTTAACGGTATGCGAAGTCTTTAATTATCTTGTTCAATTAAAACAAACACCAGAGGCCTAGACGACATAGATGGCAAAATTCTTAAACTATCAGCTCCTGTCATATCCGAATCACTCACTTACATGTATTTGTGTATTTCTAAAAAATATTTTCCTAAAGCTTTTAAGACAGCGAGAATCACACCCATATTTAAATTAGGAGATCGTTCTGACCCTTGTAATTATAGACCCATTTCCATCGTGTCTATCTTATCAAAACCATTAGAAAGTCACATGAATAAACACATCCTTAATCATTTTGACCACTTTCATCTTTTCCATCCTGTCAGTCTGGTTTTCGAACGAAACACTCTTGTCAAACAGCTCTTACAACTCTTGTTGATAAATGGCTTACTAATATCAATAATAATGAAATAACTGGTGCTCTAATAGTTGACTTTGTTAAAGCATTTGATGTTGTAGACCATTCTCTTCTGCTTAAAAAACTAACATTATATGGATTGTCTTGTAATACAATAGAACTTATATCATCATTTTTAATGGAGAGGAAACAGGTGGTGGCTGTTAACGGCCACGTGTCTTCATCTAGAACAACAAAGTATGGCATTCCTCAGGGTTCCGTCTTAGGATCTTTGCTTTTCTCCGTTTATATCAACGATTTGCCTCTAGTTCTAAGTATGTTGCGCGATTTGTTTGCTGACGATAGAACGTTACACACTAATCACTCTAACTATGAAGTAGTATTACATTTACAGAACAGCATCAACGAACTCATAAACTGGGCAGAATTAAACACATGAGCCTGCATCCTATAAAAACTAAATTTATGATGGTAACAACTAGACAAAAATGTCAGAATCTTCCTCTCGGCTCTTTAACTCTCTCTATTAATGGTAACATTGTTGAAGAAGTAAGCAGTCATAAAATACTTGGCGTTGTCATTGACAATAATCTTTCTTGGTCAGATCATGTATCTAAGGTATGTAAGTCTGTTTAAAAAAAGATCTATCAGTTGTCCAAAATAAAACACTTCCTAAACCTCCACTCGCGTAAGATATTCTTTCACTCGTTTATTGAATCCCACATTAACTATGCTTCAACTATCTGGGATGGTGCAAGTGACAATACTTTGAAACCCCTCTCTAGTCTTCATAGACGGGCATTCAAGTTAGTTCTTCTTAAATCTTTTACATTAACAGCTAATGATTACAAAGCCTCGGACATACTACCTTTCAAGTTAAAACTAAAATTCAACAAAGCTGTTTTCATGTTCAAAATTTTATCAGGCAATGCCCCACCATCACTCAGCAATAGGTTTGTTGTCAATGATCAACGCCATGTTCACAAACTCATGCGGCCTTTGCCTAGAATCGACCTTTTACCCAAAATGTTCTTCATTTTTCTCTTCACCTTGTGCTGGTTTGCTTAAATTGTGGACTTTTCGGCCTAGTGCAGAGAAGACACCATTCTTTTATGTCTTCCTGTTGGGGTTGATCCACAAGATAGTGTTTGTTATACATACTGACGATAATTCCATAATTCGAAAGAGATCTCTCTATGTACCATGCTCATACACTATCTGTCCCCCATTGGGACAAGAAGTAAACCAGCACAATCTTTTACTTTTATTTTATTCTTTTTACAGCACAGAGCTACCTTCAAAAAGTATACACAGTTAGTGGTTTCTTTGATCAAATATTATCTCCATTATGGGTAGAACCACTGCCATCCTTTATGGATCCACCACTATTAACAGTGGCATTTTAAGCTATAAAGCCTTTTCAAGCCACATTTGTACAGTGCATGGAGGGCTGGTAGTGTTTTGTGGTATAATTTGTTCATAATAATTAGAAACCCTGTGACTCTAACTTTAGAAATGATGAGCATCTATTCCGTCGGAACATGTCCTTTTAATTAATACTTTACAATTTTTGTACTTTGATTGCTCTTTGCTTTGTTCCATTGTGTCTGACCTCCCATTCGTATTACTTTTCATTCTGAGGACAGGATGAAAAAAAGCTGTCAAGCTTATTCCTTTATCCTCAATAAAGATCATTTTGACTTCACTTGACTTCACTTCACACACACACACACACACACACACACACACACACACACACACACACACACACACACACACACACACACACACACACACCACACAAAGCAAAGCACAAACCTCCTATTCAATTTAATATTCCTTTATCTGTAAAGAAATGTTAATAGTCTCTTAGAAAAAAATACATCAGCATTCGAGTGGGCTGTAGTTTTAATTCACATACCTCTTGCAACGTTTCTTCGTTAAATCACTTTTGAAGGGAACTTTCTAGTTTATGTTTTAGACTTAAATAAAAGTCTTTAAAATGTAAACATGTAAGATGCATAATATAAACATTATGTTGTGAGAAACATTATACATTCTATTTATTGTTTGATTGTCCTCTTTTGAGGCAGTACCTACCCAGTTTTCAATTCCCTTAAAATCCTGCAATTGATGATTTTAAAATTCTAACTTCAAATCACTCATGTTTGTCTAATGTATAAAAATATTTACTTCAAAGTCCCATTGGTACCTTTGCATAGCATTTTTATTTATGTTTTTAAACAGAGTTAGTTTTGGTTGTTGTTCTTGTTAATTGATTTATGTTTGTATTGTTTTAATTTATATAATAATATCAGTGTCATTTTGATGTCAATCATTTACAATATCATAGAGGTCTAAAACACTCTTAAGTGAAAAGATGCTAAACAAGGGCATCTCCGAGCGGCAGATATGTCCTTTGCCGGTTACATGCCCCGCCCTGTACCTCCCTTCCCCCTCACATCTTAGGTACCCGTCCTCCTTGTGACCTTTGGGTGAAGCACCTACACATCCTTGACTGGGTGCAAATCGTTTTCCGGGATGCACATCCTTAATTGGTGGGGTGCACACCCTTAACACTGAGACATGTCTGCCACTCGGCGACATTTAAGCCCCACGTGGCACATGTTGTGCTAGGATGTCTTTTA
>CM065695.1:20311967-20314467 GCA_017654935.2 Phymorhynchus buccinoides | reverse complement strand
TGTCTTTCGTAGTTAGTGTACCTTACGCTCCCTTTTCAAGGTTCAGCTTAGTGCTCGAAGATTATGTATTGTGACGCTCATACGCGTGCACATGTATAATATACACGCTCTTCCTCTCCCTCTCTCTCTCCCTCCCTCTCTCTCACCCCCCCCTCTCTCTCTCTCTCTCTCTCTCTCTCTCTCTCTCTCTCTCTCTCTCTCTCTCTCTCTCTCTCTCTCTCTCTCTCTCTCTCTCTCTCTCTCTCTCTCTCTCTCTCTCCGCGCGCGCGCCTGTGTGTGACTGTTATCAGGCGATGAACTGTGTAAAACACTGTTCTTCATTCAGTTCCCGAATAAACGTTTCAGATCAAGCAACCTGAAACTTCTTTGCCAACCTGTCACCAAGTGCAAAACAGGGGGAAAAAAGCTTTTCGTTTCCAAGCACTACATTATCTGGAACAACCTCTCTTTCTATCTCAAATAATGCACATCTGTATTGTTAAAAATTCGGCACTTTCCTGGTGTTGCACTGCCTCCGGCATTGGCTCCAGGATCGTTCCCACCATCTTTATATATACTAATGTCCTATATGTGTCTGTTCCAGACCAGAGGTCGTTAAGCAGAATTTCATTATTTCTATCTCCGCAGCTCTCCATCTCTGTCATCCTTCAAAACTGGCTGAAGACTCATCTCTTAAAAAAATATATTTATCTGTTAATTTCTGACTGTCCATCCACCCTCAATCCACACTGAAGTGAATTTGGTAGAGTTTTTTTGTCTTTTAATTAATTGTTTTAAATTCATATTTTATGTAGGCATTTTAAATTTGCGTTGTGTGCGTGAATTCACATTACTTCTTTTTCGTGTAAAGCGCTTTTTTTCTAAATGATTTTATTTATGCTCTTTGAGTGTGTGCTGTGCGCGTGACAACATTTATTCTTCTTGTTTTCATGTAAAGCGCGGTGACTCTTGTGTCAGGAGAATAGCGCTAAAATATTATAAGAATAATTAATAGATTATTTATTATTGAACGGTTCAGATGTGTGTGTGTGTGTGTGTGTGTGTGTGTGTGTGTGTGTGTGTGTGTGTGTGTGACGAGGGAATGGGCTAAAGGTGAAGTCTCTACGGGAAGTATTTTAAAGAGTTACATTTTCAATGAAACTTTTTCCATATTCCTGAGACCATAATTTAGTTGAGGTTAATGTCCTTTGCCACCTGGTGCTGAGATAAGCCCATATTTAAGCATTCTGCCATCTCAGACCATCTCAGTGTCTGTCAAATGCATTTAGAGCAGTTGTCCAGGCATGGTGAACCAGTTAGTAAGACAAAGCTGGTGATGTTCTTCATCGAACACGAGAAACATTTTAGGGCGGGGAGGGGGGGGGGGGGCATATTGCCGCCTGTAGTGAGTACTGCTCAGTTGTTTGACTAAGCGTTGACAATGATTAGGCCTAATGATGCCGGCATCAATATAAAAAAATAATAAATAAATAAAGCAATGCTTTGTCGCAATTCAGGAAAACAAAACGTGATGCCAAGCAACTGTGGAGTAGTATATTTCTTTGTCTCCCTGTCTACCTGTTTGTCTGTCTGTCTGTCCGTTTGTCCCTGTCTCTGTTTGTCTCTGCCTGTTCTTCTCCTTTTAGCTCCTCCGAAATCGGAATGTGTCGGCTGTACGCAGCGGGGAGATCACTGAACACTGAAAACCGGACACATACGTACCTTGCCCAGTATGGCCATACGGCCCGGCAACGCTGAAGAAGAAGAAGAAGTATCTGTATAAAAAAGCTGGCGTGGAAAATTGTGAGATTGATGAGTTGGTAAGAAATATCCCATGTTTAGATAATGAAGAAGCGCAAACATTAGAAGGTGATATTACTCTAGAGGAAGCAGGGTTTGCTCTGAAAAGCATGCAGAATAGTAAAAGCCCAGGCACTGATGGCTTCACTGCCGAATTTTTTTAATGTTTTGGGAAAACAATTGGGGGGTTTGTTGTTAGAGCACTAAATGCAGGACTTCAAAGGGGAGAACTTTCTTGCGTCCAGCGTCAAGGAATCATTACATGTTTACCAAAGGGGGATAAACCTAGAAATTTAATAAAGAACTGGAGACCAATATCATTGCTTAATATTGTGTACAAAATAGGTTCTACGTGCATAGCTAACAGATTAAAAACGCATTTACCAAAACTGATTAACGAGGATCAAACCGGGTTTATGAAGAATAGATATATTGGGGATAATATAAGACTTATTTATGATATAATAGACCACTTAGATGAACATCAAATGCCTGGGCTTTTGCTGAACATTGATTTTGAGAAAGCATTTGACTCGATTAGTTGGGATTTCATGTTTAAAGTATTGAAGGCATTTGGATGCCAACAGGGTTGTTGTAGCTGGGTAGAAACATTATACAATAATACTCAGTCTTGTGTCATAATCAATGGACAAGTGTCTAGCTGGTTTGGCATACATCGGGGATGCAGACAGGGAGACCACCTCTCACCTTATCTTTTAAT
>CM065695.1:20301967-20306967 GCA_017654935.2 Phymorhynchus buccinoides | reverse complement strand
AACACAATGGGCCTGGTCTGTCTACTCCAACTAGCCTTATAATAAAGAGGATACATTAGAGAGGCTCTAGTGTTACAGAACACAATGTGCCTGGTCTGTCTACTCCAACTAGCCTTATAATAAAGAGGCTACATTAGAGAGGCCCTAGTGTTACAGAACACAATGGGCCTGGTCTGTCTACTCCAACTAGCCTTATAATAAAGAGGCTACATTAGAGAGGCTCTAGTGTTACAGAACACAATGGGCCTGGTCTGTCTACTCCAACTAGCCTTATAATAAAGAGGCTACATTAGAGAGGCCCTAGTGTTACAGAACACAATGGGCCTGGTCTGTCTACTCGAACTAGCCTTATAATAAAGAGGCGACATTAGAGAGGCCCTAGTGTTACAGAACACAATGTGTCTGGACTGTCTACTCCAACTAGCCTTATAATAAAGAGGCTACATTAGAGAGTAGTGTTACAGAAAACAATTGGTCTGGTCTGTCTACTCCAACTAGCCTTATAATAAAGAGGCTACATTAGAGAGGCCCTAGTGTTACAGAACACAATGGGTCTGGTCTGTCTACTCCAACTAGCCTTATAATAAAGAGGCTACATTAGAGAGGCCCTAGTGTTACAGAACACAATGGGTCTGGTCTGTCTACTCCAACTAGCCTTATAATAAAGAGGCTACTTAGAGAGGCTCTAGTGTTACAGAACACAATGTGTCTGGTCTGTCTACTCCAACTAGCCTTATAATACAGAGGCTACATTAGAGAGGCCCTAGTGTTACAGAACACAATGGGTCTGGTTTGTCTACTCCAACTAGCCTTATAATAAAGAGGCTACATTAGAGAGGCCCTAGTGTTACAGAACACAATGGGTCTGGTCTGTCTACTCCAACTAGCCTTATAATAAAGAGGCTACATTAGAGAGGCCCTAGTGTTACAGAACACAATGTGTCTGGTCTGTCTACTCCAACTAGCCTTATAATAAAGAGGCTACATTAGAGAGGCCCTAGTGTTACAGAACACAATGTGTCTGGTCTGTCTACTCCAACTAGCCTTATAATAAAGAGGCTACATTAGAGAGGCCCTAGTGTTACAGAACACAATGTGTCTGGTCTGTCTACTCCAACTAGCCTTATAATAAAGAGGCTACATTAGAGAGGCTCTAGTGTTACAGAACACAATGGGTCTGGTCTGTCTACTCCAACTAGCCTTATAATAAAGAGGCTACATTAGAGAGGCTCTAGTGTTACAGAACACAATGGGTCTGGTCTGTCTACTCCAACTAGCCTTATAATAAAGAGGCTACATTAGAGAGGCTCTAGTGTTACAGAACACAATGGGCCTGGTCTGTCTACTCCAACTAGCCTTATAATAAAGTGGCTACATTAGAGAGGCTCTAGTGTTACAGAACAAAATGTGTCTGGTCTGTCTACTCCAACTAGCCTTATAATAAAGAGGCTACATTAGATAGGCTCTAGTGTTACAGAACACAATGGGCCTGGTCTGTGCGTAATGGAAGCTGGTCTGCTCTCTGATCTGAAACACAGCATTATTATCAGAACAATTTAGAAATGTTCTTATTCAAGAGAAGAAAAACAAAATCCCATGCCAATTAAATTGCAAGCACAGACAGACAGTTGTGAATTATGGTATTTCAGAATATTTTACTAATTTTGGAATTTTCTTATTCAAGAGAAGAGAACATTGTCAAGTAAAATACGAGTAGGCTTAGACAGACCGACACATACATACATTTAGCGTGAACACACACACACGTGCGCGCGCATGCACGCACGCACGTACGCACGCACGCACACACACGAACGCACACACACACACACACACATATTTCGTTTTACGCGTTTATTATCCTCCATGCGTCAACAGGAACAAACAGATAAACAAAATCTTGTATGAAAAACCAACAACAACAAAACGTGTTTTGTATCATCGTTTTGCCTGTATCGTGTTCCCTGTATGCGTTGCTTTCTTTGATGTTGTTCGTTAATTTTGTTTCATTCATTTTTGTTTTCAATTACATTGAATTAAGCTGATCTTAGAGATGAATGTAATCGCAGGGTGTGTTGGTGAGGAGCGGTTTTGTCAAATGAAGTGTAGGGAAGAGTATCTTTGTACCTGCCATAAGCTTTCTTTGTAAAATATGCAAACAAAGGTGATTAGGTATACACATGTGGGATACAAGGTTGTTCAACCAAACAAAAGAAACAAACAAACAAAGAAGGAAAGAAAATGGAGACTGGAAAGTGAAGGAGGGTAGGATCAAGTGGACAAACTGGATGGAATGGGAAGCTGAATGAAATCGACAAGGGCAAACTAATTCCAAATTATCAGCTCCAAATTGCATTTCTTGGAAAATTGATTAAAACTGGAAGATGATATCTTTGAGGATACCATCATCTGATACTCTTTGTGTAGATGCATTCATTTGCTGTAGGCATATTTCCGTGTTAACTGTTCTGTGATGCCTTTCCAACATTCGTTCTATCTGGGCGTCTAATGTGTTACACATTGCGTCTCATTTAAACAAAGTGCAACCAACAGAATCGGTTATCATAGAAACCAAACAATCATTTTGATGTTGTTGTTTTTTTAAAAAGAAAATCCAATGCCTAATAGATTACAACACAACAAAAACAAGAATAAGACTTCGCTTAATTTTAAAATAAACGCGGCTAGAATAATATATTCAAATAGTCACGAACTTAAAATGATGTTCATCAATACACTCGTTAATGTCGTCGTCGTCGTCGTCGTCGTCAACAACAACACCAACAGTAACTAACAGACGCAAGCTATCTCAAGGATATTAAATACAACCTCCACCTTTCAGTGTGCATCTAATACAACAACCAACATAATTTCGTTTTAGTTTTGACTGCTTCATTGTTAAGAGGAGGATCTATTAGCGAAATCTGATTAAGATGTCCTCTCCCTTTTCCCACAACGGCCATTCCATTTTCTGGCTCAGTTGCGCCTTTTCTTGTGAGATGATTCTTTCCCCTCCGGCTATTCCATCAATTCTCTTTTATGATGTCTTTGTCTTTTTCTGCCTGCATGACTCTCTTATCAATAAATTAATCGCGCCCTGTTTGTGGGTCTCTCTGTGTTTCTCTGTGTATGTCTTTCTGTCTCTGTCTCTCTCTCTGTCCCTGTCTCTGTCTCTCTCTCCTCTCTCTCTCTCTCTCTCTCTCTCTCTCTCTCTCTCTCTCTCTCTCTCTCTCTCTCTCTTTATCGGTCTATCTCTCTGTATGTGCGTACGTGTGTGTGCGCGCGCGCGCGCGCGCGCGTGTGTGTGCAAACGTGTGCGCGTGTGTGTGCAAGCGTGTGTGTGTGTGTGTGTGTGTGTGTGTGTGTGTGTGTGTGTGAGAGAGAGAGAGAGAGAGAGAGAGAGAGAGAGAGAGAGAGAGAGAGAGAGAGAGAGAGAGAGAGAGAGAGAGAGAGAGAGAGAGAGAGAGAGAGAGAGAGAGAGAGAGAGAGAGAGAGAGAAACAATGCATGTAGCCTACATGTGTGTTCTGTCAGCAAAATGACATAATTTGAAACCCTTTATAAAACAGCGAAGACATTAATGGCTGCGCGATTGTTGCCTAACCCTTTCAATTTGACTCATAAATAATGATGCAGGACTTCTGCAAAGCAGAGATAAAGTTTCAGATGAAAAAGAACCTCTACTAGTCTCAATCGGCTGATCCTTCAATACGTATGCAACTGTTTCATACCATATCTCAATTAATATCATTTAAATTCATCATATAGTAATAAGCCAACTGTCCGTGTGTGTGTGTGTGTGTGTGTGTGTGTGTGTGTGTGTGTGTGTGTGTGTGTGTGTGTGTCTGAAACACGAAACGGGCCTTATAACTCCGCCGTTTTTCGACCGAATCGCTTCAAATTTGCTGTGAGCCCTAACGGGGCGATGGCAACGGCAACCGAGGCGGCCGTATCATTTGCGCGGTTTCGCAAATGCGCGAAACGCGCATCTGCTGGCCTCTCGGCGCCCGTATCTCCGGCGTTTCTGGGCCGATTGCCTTGGAATTTGGCAGGTACATGACCGGGGACAGTGACTATCGGTGTGCCAAGCCGGAAGCGAATCGGTTCAGAAACGCGCGCGCTATACCACTCCGCCGTTTTTTAACCGAATCGCTTCAAGTTTGCTGTACTCAGCGTTACCAGTACTTGGCGTTACCGTTACTAGGCGTTACCGTTACTAGGCGTTACCGTTACTAGGCGTTACCGTTACTAGGCGTTACTGGTACTCGGCGTTGCGCTAGTCTCAATTAAATGGTGTACTGCAGGCACGTTACAATATACACACACGTATGCACGTACGCACGCACGCACGCATGCACGCACGCACGCATGCACGCACGCACGCACGCACGCACACATGCACGCACGCACGCACGCACCCCCCCCCCCCCCCCCCCCACACACACACACACACACTCACATAGTTTCTCAATTTACGAGATAATGAAGTTAACTTGATACTCAATTTGTAGTTGTCAAACTTCCGCCGTTATTAACAATCTAATTAACAATAAATTATCCCGTGTATATAGCTGTTGATGTTTGTCTTTGGTGAGAATTAAAATGTATTTTTGTGTATGCAAAATAGTAATCATAATCCTTGACAAGACTGAGGACTGGACACTCCAGACTCAGGCATTACATGCATATAAAGTTTCACATTGGAGATTCCCCTGTGTGCCCCTGCGGTGCCGCTGACATGACTGTTGGTCACATCCTTCAGGATTGTAGAACATTCCAGAACCTGCGAGACGCAACTTGGCCGTCGGACACACCAGTTCGGGAAAAAATCTTCGGCTCTTTGGAGGATCTTCGGCGGACGGCAGCCTTCGTCCGTGCCACTGGGGTTCCTGTCTGAGCGATCGATGAAGATGAAGAAGAAGTGATCATAATCGCTGTCTAAACATGTCAAAATATAGATTATGCTGAAAAGCAGAGTGTTTTGTTTTGGGGGTTTTCCGA
>CM065695.1:20286967-20296967 GCA_017654935.2 Phymorhynchus buccinoides | reverse complement strand
GGCGGAGCAATATGTTTGTCCTTTGCCGATCTACGATCGCAAAGGAGTCTATTTTCGTTCGGGTTTGTTTCTTTTTGTTTTGTTTTGTTTTTTGTTTTTGACACCCTACCACTTTGGTGTATGACCTTGAGTCTATTTTCGTTCGTGTATGTTTCTTTGTTTTTTTGTTTTTTTGTCTGTCTGTCTGTCTGTCCCAAGGATATCTCCAGAACTGTTTGACCGAATCGCTTCAAATGTTGTGTGGTGGTGTATCTCCATGAGCGGAAGGCATCCGCGCATGAATTTTCGCCTTCGTGACCTTGACCTTGGTGTACGACCTTGAAAACCAAACATCTTTAAGGGGCCATAACTTCCACACCGTTGGTCTTAGAGGCTTCACATTTGGCATGTATGTACTTTGGCTTATGCCCGTTCTGATGATGGCACACCGATCAAGGTCAATGTCAAGGTCCGGGAGATCTGTAGGCCTTGAAAGTGGTAGGGGTCTACAACTTGGGTTTTAAGCCATATTTTCCACATTTGTACTAGACAGAAGCGCTTCAGATTGTGTGTGGTACTGTATACCAGTAGAAAACATCCGAGCATAAATTATCGCCATGCTGACCTTGACCTTGAAGTGTGACCTTGAAAACCGACATTTCCTTCTTTGCGCTATATATTTCTTGTTCAAGCTGTATATCGTGAACTAGAAGACAGAATCCCTTCCAAGTTTGTGTCAGGACATGTTTCCGTTTTTCTTCACCCTCCTATATCTCGTGAAATACTGTATAGAATCACTCCACATTTTATGGGGAGGTGTAAAAAGAAGAGTAGAAGACATTGCAGTACAAATTATGCCACGTGGGATTTCCATGTCGCCGAGCGGCAGACATGTCTCCGAGTTAAGGGTGCACACCCCATTAAGGGTGTACACCCTACTAATTAAGGGTGTACATCCCGGTAAAGGAGGGGGTCTAATACTAAACGTAAAAGACATCCTAGCACAAAATGTGCCACGTGGGGCTTAAATGTCGCCGAGTGGCAGACATGTCTCAGTGTTAAGGGTGTGCACCCCACCAATTAAGGGTGTGCATCCCGAAAACGATTTGCACCCAGTCCAGGGTGTGTAGGTGCATCACCCAAAGGTCGCAAGGAGGACGGGGACCGAAGATGTGAAGGGGGAAGGGAGGTACAGGGCGGGGCATGTACAGGGCGTAACCGGCAAAGGACATATCTGCCGTTCGGCGATGCCCTTGTTTCTTTCTTTTTTCTGTCTGTCCCAAGGATATCTCCCAAACAACTTGACAGAATCGCTTCAAAGTATGTGTGATGGTGTGTTACCATGAGAGGAAGGCAGTCGCGCATACATTATCGCCGTCGTGACCTTGACCTTGGCGTATGACCTTGAAACCCGAAAAATATTTAAAGAGCCATACTTCCACACAGATGGTCTTAGAGTCTTCAAATATGGCATGTAGGTGCGTTGGCTTATGTCCGTTCTGACGATCGCATATCGATCAATGTCAATGTCAAGGTCAGGGAGATCGATATGCTTTGAAAGTGGTAGGGTGTAAAATTTGGAGTTTAAGACATATTTCCCACATGTTTGCTTGAGAGAAGCGCTTCAGATTGTGTGTGGTAGTGTGTAGCCTAGTGTAGAAAACATCCGAGCGTAAATGTTTTGCGTGATGACCTTGACCTTCAAGTGTGACCTTGAAAACCGAACTGTCCTTTGCGCTATATATTTATTGTTTAAGCTGTATCTAATGAACTTGAAGATAGAATCCCTTCAAATTTTGTGTGAGGATGTGAGACTAAGAGACACATTGGTACATAAATTATCCCTCGGAAATACAATGTCGCCGAGCGGCAGACATGTTACCGTTTGTCTTCACCCTCCTATATCTCGTTTTCAAATACTGCATAGAATCACTCCAAAGTTTGTGTAGGGGTTTAAAAATAAGAGTAGAAGACATTGCAGTATAAATTTTGCCACGTGGGATTTTGATGTCGCCGAGCAGCAGACATGTCTCCAAGCTAAGGGTGTACACCCCATTGATTAAGGGTGTACATCCCACTAATTAAGGGTGTATATCCCAGTAATGGAGGGGGTGCAATACTAAGAGTAAAAAACATTGTAAAACAAAATGTGCCACGTGGGGCTTAAATATCACCGAGCGGCAGACATACCTCGGTGTTAAGGGTGTACACTCCACCAATTAAGGGTGTGCATCCCGGAAATGGATTTGCACCCAGTCGAGGGTGTGTAAGTGTATCACCCAAAGAACACAATGAGGATGGGGTAAGATGTAAGGGGGAAGGGAGGTACAGGGCGGGGCAGGTACAGGGCGTAGCGGTCAAAGGACATATCTGCCGCTCTGCGATGCCCTTGTTTTAATTGAGTCTGTTTGTAAGTTGTCTTCTTTGTTTGACTTCTGTGCTCAGCATGTCCGTCTCCGGCTGGAGAAAGTCTTGTAAGAGTTTTGTTTTACTTATTTTTAGAACAAACGTAGAGTATAGTAGAAGAGACAGTAAGCAAGGGAAAAGGCAGAGTAAAAGAAAGTGACATATTAGAGGAAGTTACAAGTACACAACGTCCAGAAGGTGGGGGAACTGTTGCAAGAGACCCCCGGTATCGCCAACGCGTGAAAACAACGTAAACAAACCAGAGACATAATAATGATATTTTGTTATGATACACGCGCAGTGCCCAATACCCGGTGTTGGTCAGTTTCAACGAACCCGCATCTACAGTGATATGTCTTGACCGTTTTGTTGAAATAAAGGCATATCTGTCATCAGAATCTGATTATGAAGATGTTCTCTTAGTTTTCCCTCCGGGCCCATTCAATGTTCCTATTTGCCTTCTCTGGTCAACATTTCCTCTTGAATACAGCATTTCTGTTGGTATATTTTGTTTGCCTCTCCTTTTCTGCTATCAGAGTTTAGAGCTTCAAACATACACTCATATGCTCTCTCTCTCTCTCTCTCTCTCTCTCTCTCTCTCTCTCTCTCTCTCTCTCTCTCTCTCTCTCTCTCTCTCTCTCTCTCTTTTATTTAATACATTTGACTATTTTCTGTAATTCAAAATCAATTAAATCAGAATTAGTCATTACCCCAATACCATTATCTGATGTTTATTTATATCTTGTGCACATGAAACAAACTGGTACTCGAGGTACTGATAGCATAGACGGTATTATCTTAAAGCTTAGTGCCCCTGTTATTACTGATGCACTTACTTACTTATATAACCTTTGTCTGAGAGAGAGAGAGAGAGAGAGAGAGAGAGAGAGAGAGAGAGAGAGAGAGAGAGAGAGAGAGTGTGTGTGTGTGTGTGTGTGTGTGTGTGTGTGTGTGTGTGTGTGTGTGTGTGTGTGTGTGTGTGTGTGTGTGTGTGTGTGTGTGTGTGTGTGTGTGTGTGTGTGTGTGTGTGTGTGTTCGTGTGCGTGTGTGTGTGTGTGTGTGTGTGTGTGTCGAATCTACATGTTTTCTGGCAACAATTAATTCAGAGCATGTCGGCGATATCTTTTGCATGGTCTGACAGCTCTTGGTGAGTTTGTCGTCTGCTAGATCTAGACTAATTTAAATTTAATTGATGTAAACCTTAGGCCTCAACTTATTTCTCCAGAAATCTTTGCTACGCTTTGCGAAACATACACAGGTGACAACACTGTTATTGTACATAGAATGGCTAAACAAAAATGCATATAATCTTTTATTTTCCCATACGTTTTAGCATGCTTCTCTTACTTCAGTAGCCACTGTTTATCTTGGTGACAAAGACTGCTGTATTACTACGCCATTGATGTCGATTCAGAACAAACTGCAATGTTTCATAAAACATGATAGTTAGATAACTTAGAAACAGTGATTTGATGCAATTTTACTTCTTATTGTTTGTGTTGATGAGATGCTTTTTGTAAAGGGCGTGGTTTTTTTCCCAAGACGTCACTACGCACGCAATCACTGTAAGCCGTACAATATCGAAAGGAGCTAAATGCGCAAAAGAAAATAGTGCTTACTTTAATTAGCGATTTACTCTGTTTCCCCCCCATTTAATTTTGGTTAAAACTTTCTAGGATTGTTAAGTATGCTTACGAACATTCGAAACAATTGAAATAGCTTTAAAAGCAATTAGTTTACGCCGTAAGCATACGTTCATAGTTTTATTCCTCCACTAAAGTACTTCCCTATTGGACTGCGTTCTAAGTTAACCCCAAAAAATCATACATTAAGGCTGGTGATTTAAAAATACTACGAGCCTATTTTTCAACAAGACAGGAATACATTTATTGAGGTCATTACATGATAGAAAAGACAATTAGTTATTTTGCTTCCACATCATTATGCAAACTATGCTTTTTACGTATTTTGTTTTAAACGCATCTAGTTTCCATTAATTATTTATACATTAATGAACGTAATGTTCTACTTACATTAAAATTATGCTTAATACATTTAATATCGAATTGTTTTTTAATATCATGATGTTTCATGTTGCATTGGAAAGTTTTCCAAATGTACGACTTAAGCAAGTTGCACTGTTCGTGCAGAGATAGGGGGAAATCAAGGCATTCAGAATGAAAACCATGTTTAACTGTTATGTCCTGTCTACTTTGTCATTGTAATAGAAAGAACAATGAGATGGGATCCAAGAAAATGTTAATTGGGTAGCTCGTGCAATTAGCATGTGTATCAAGCCACTGATTTAAATAATCACTTCAGGCCTTGTGTGCAGTTGTATTGCGTTTACAAGCCTGTGTCTCTGTCTCTCTGTCTGTTTCTCGTTCCCTCTCTTTCTGTCTATCTTTCTCTCCCGCTGAACCGTTGAATACTGCTTACAGACAAACAGGCGGACGGCCAACACAAGTAAGTTACCGCTTACTTGGAGAAAATTATAATCTTCAGATATGGCTTGATCAACGACAAATACAATAAACAAACTAAATACCAAACATATTTGAGTTTGACACACCGGCTTAAAGGCTAATTGACATGTGACAAGATAAATACATACAATTTTGATCTGTAATATCGGACATATTCTCGGATGTCTAATATTAAGGATTGTTTTTTTTAATCTATTTATTTCTGTTGTGTTGTTTGCCTTGTTGTTTAGAGACACCCGTCAGTAAAATGTGATTAAGATGCCCCTTGTCTATTCCCGTTGTAGCCATTCAATTTTCCACTTTCCTTTCCTTTCATAGTTCCTTTTTCTTCAGCCTATTTTACACCAATTCCATTTCACGATTTTCCTGTTTACTTTTCCGCACAATTATCTAGCAAAAACTAATATTGTTTCAAAATGTGTGTGTGTGTGTGTGTGTGTGTGTGTGTGTGTGTGTGTGTGTGTGTGTGTGTGTGTGTGTGTGTGTGTGTGTGTGTGTGTGTGTCTGTCTGTCTGTCTGTGTGCGTTTGTGTTTGTTTCTGTGTATTATGTGTGTCTCTATGTGCGCGCACATGCGTTTGCGTTTTATATAGATGGGCTTTAGAGAGCCATGCTCAAACTTCCTGACCAATTTTACACGTATGCCTAACCTTTTCTTCAGGTTGACGGGAAACGGTCGCCGCGCGAATAACGCTTACGCCAAACGGGGCCTAAGAAACACCCTAAACGTTTGCTAAGGTCAGATAACTCTTTAAGCTTACTCTTCAAGGGAGATAAATCATACCTCTCTGTCAGTTTGTAAAAAGATTTTGATTTCACCCACGTCTATTTGTGTACAAAAAATTAAATTTGCACTATATTATGCTATCTAACATGATGAAAATTAAGAAAAAGCTCTCCAAAACACTTGCGTTTATTTAATTTGCTGAAATCATCCCGTATTTTTTCACGATAAACAATATTTGCTGTGGCAATTTTGTCTTTTTAAAGTTCAAGTCTCGTCACGCGAGATGTAAAAAAAAAAAAAAGCCGGAAGTATTGATATTTCCCATGATCCTTCAAATAGTTTGTGGCTTGCTATCTCGATCACATTTACAAAACGTTTTTGGCAAACGTCGGCGAAAGAGGTGTTTCTTAGTACCGTTTTTGCCGATTTGCGCTCACACTACGTAACGTCAGCCCTTGTGGAACCGGCTCCCTGTTATCGACTGGCCTTCAACAGATTATGACAACCCAGGCGAGTGTCTAGCTGAGGCGTATCTTTACCCCGGGCTTTCTTATAGTACATTTTCCACCTCCACTTTTTCTTTTTTTTTCTTTTTCTTTTTTTGTTTACTAACTAAGAGTTCAAAAAAGTGGCAAAAAACAAATACTTTGTCAGTGCTTTCTTGTCGTGCTACAAAATGTTCCCTCCAGTTAATAACTCTAAAATAAAAAATAAAAATAATAAAAACGGTCCCTTCCACGATCATGAGATGAAAGAACTTGCCGCCCAATTGGAGATCATTCTCCCGTCTTATGATTTCTATTATTAGGATTTTCCCCTTTATGGAGAATACTAGGCCTATTATTACATTGTTATTGTAAGAATTCCTCTTCTTCTTCTTCTTCTTCTCCCCCTTTTTTGTCCGATTTGGCTGACATTTTCAGAAAAGTTGCGGAGTATAAGGGATAGCAAAATTTGCAATATTAAAGACCCACAGATCTAAGCGACCAAAACGTGTTGAAAGACTCCTAAATTGTAACTAGATTCCTTCGTTCACATTGGTTTTTTTAAATTCTGCACCGTCTTTTTATAATACAGCCAGAAACGGGTTTAGCTCACCTGTACAGGCTAATTAGCGCCATTGTTGTTAACATGGCAACTTACTACGGCGCCGCCATGTTTACTCAGGGTGCGGACATGTTTACAGTCCTTTGCCACAATAGACGGGCGCCATGTTAGCTACAGGGCGCAGCCATTGTGAACGACATGTACCTTCAATGCACAACTAAGAATTCTATGAAAGAACTTCATTTGCGAAACGAACGGCTTTCTTTGCATTAACGTAGAGAAATTCAGTCCTGTTCTTCAATAATTCCAAGATATTCTACGTCTCCAATACTTAGAAACTATGATACGGATCACCGGAAAGGTGAATCGAACAGACGACATTTTGCTGTGTGCCAGATACTGATAGGCCTTGAGCTTGCACGACTGTGTTGACAGTGCCAACAAACGAACGAATAAGCTGTATCTACACCAGGCCTACCTAGTGTCAATAGATTCTACTCTCAAAACGGATGAAAATATGAGTGTGTGCTATTTGGATGCGCAGATCTGGATGATGTGATTCCACAGAAAGGAAAGATTAGACTAGAAGAGTCTAAGACATCATCGCTAAATCTTCTATCTTGAAGATAATCTCCCTGTAGATCTAGATCTTCGACACACGTAGACTGGTGGGCTGTTTGACAAACTTCTACGGAAAGTAGTGACCTGAAATCGACAAGAATTACGGAAAAGAGATGTGCCAAGCGTTAACCGACCAGCTTGTGTGCAGTACCAACAACAACATAATTCTTTTCGTCAGTCACAATGGCCAAAACATTGATGCGTCTGTGCTTTCCCTAGATCTACATCAAAATGATCAACGCACCTGTGTCGATGATCAACATTACTTAGCCTACAGTGGAAAAACGAAGTGTAAGTACAATTGTTTGATTGATTCAGCAGTGCCTCAATCTGTCTTTATGGTTGGGGCACTGCCTTATGGGGTGTCTAGGGTCGACTAGTTCCCAGCTTGCTGGGGGCGAACGTGAAAATTAGTAGCTGACGGCAGCTCCCTGTAGTTTTCCCCTCCACAGCCCGGAACTAGTTTTTAAAATGCTGTTTGCCACTCCTGTTTTTATCTTAGATATTGAAGCTGAACCCAAGTAAATAATAGGGTGACGTGTATAGCCTTTTCTTGGAAAACTGATGTGTGTACCCATTTCTCTCTTTCCCCATTCCACCTCTTTTTCTATGGTCACACCCTAAAGTGTGTACAGTTACTTCCAGTTAAAGTGGTTGTTCACCACCACAGAAGAAGAAGAAGAAGAAGAAGAGGGAGAAAACTACTGTACGTTACATGTAGGCCTACTTTATTTTAACCACAGCCAATTAACCTTTAGTAACTTATTGCACGGGGTTTTTTTTAAATTGGTAAAATTATACCCTGTCATATTGGTGTTAGATCTAGATCTAGTGTGTTTGGTTATTTGCTTTTCTTCAACCACTTAGACAGTCTTCTGTCATAAATGCAGATGCGCCATGCTGCCGTTATCCGCCTTATAAATATCCGTTTGCAATAATGTCTAGAACAAAAACAGGAGAATGGGTCAGTAAGGCAGAGAGATGACAGTAAGCAAAGGGAAAAGGCAGTCAAATTGAGTGATAGAATAGAGGAAGTTAGAGGCACATAACTTCAAGAAGGCACTATTTGTGCAAAGACAACCCACCTCCCAATGGTTGTCTATGAATTTTGTCTCACCTATAATTATTGTTTTCTTCTAATCAAACAGGCGCAGTTCATGGCATCCATACAGGACAGACAGGAGTCTCCTACATACAGGTAAAATTCAGTACATAAGCCAGTGATGTACCGAGGATCGAAAAGTGACAGTACAAACTGTCCTGAGATTACAGAAATCAACAGGACAATGTCCCAGTTCTTGCAGAAATCAATAAGACAAAGCGTGCCAGTGTTCAAAATTTAATTAGACATTTGTCCTGACAGGGGAGAACACAATATGACATTTTCAATTTTAATAGGTCAATGGCCTATGACCTGGATCTCGGGACATCACTGTCAATAAGCATCCTGATTCATATACAGTATAATGCATGCACATGGAGAGAGAGAGAGAGAGAGAGAGAGAGAGAGAGAGAGAGAGAGAGAGAGAGAGAGAGAGAGAGAGAGAGAGAGAGAGAGAGAGAGAGAGACGCACGCGCGTGCATGCACACAGTGACGCAGCGAGAGTCAATTCATTTTACTTCTTTTTTCTGATTGATAAACATGCATCTTTTGTGTTTCCATTCTTATACAAATACACAAAAACATTATAGTACAGTATAGTATAGTGTGAGACTGGCTCAAGTCTAAGCCTTGCAGCTTATAAACGTCCCTTTCATTGATCACTGTTTTGTTTGCTTAAAGCATGCCTTTAAAATTATGATTGTATTTCAATCATCACATTCAAAAAATAGTTTGCTAAAGTTTTCATCCTTGTCAAGTGAAGTGTTCACACTCTGCTCTATCGCGCACGTCTTTTCTCTCAGCACGTGAACATTGTTCTTTATATCTGTAATCGCACTGTCGATGTTCGTTGTAATTTCAATGGAGAAAGCTTGGAGTTTTTCTTGCAGCACTTTTCCCATCGATTTTTCAATGTCCGCTTTCTGTTTCACAAATAATTTTGATATCTCCATGTCCGTCGAGTCACCAGCAACTTCATTATCCATGTCTTGACAATCAACAACGTCACTAATTAGCGCAATTAAAAAACAAGCGCGAAATCGCAATAGTTTGTGGCACGCGGTCTATTTTTACCACTCCAATCATGAGTCACCTCCCCTGGCTTTTCAATAATTTTAATCTGTAAACCAGAATGTTATCTCTGCACCATTTCGTAACTTTTTATATCTTTTGGAAAACATTTAAAACTATGTATCCTACTTATGCTCATCAAAAGAAGCACCGCATACTCGTCGTGTCTGTTGTAGTGTCTGTATTACGTATGTTTATTATTTTGTACGCTTTTAAAATACATCATTTTAAAGAGCGGCCTCAATTTGAAGTGTAGCCTCGATTTGAAGTGCGACAATTTTGTCAAAATTTTCGACAATTTTGGACCGACCGACCGACAGACAGACAGACAGACCGACCGACAAAGTGAGTTATAGGTTTGTGGTTTGAGCCACAAACAAAAATCGGGAGAGCCCTAATATCATGTCTTGAACTCGAACTCACCCCCAGAGAGAGAGAGAGAGAGAGAGAGAGAGAGAGAGAGAGAGAGAGAGAGCGAACGAGCGAACGAGCGAACGAACGAACGAATCTTTTTTTTATTGATGGTTAAGAATAAGCATAGGTTCTTTACATCTTGCCATCA
>CM065695.1:20256967-20281967 GCA_017654935.2 Phymorhynchus buccinoides | reverse complement strand
CTCCAGCATCTGTTATCCATGGCTGAACAGACGTGCAATGAGTTCACCAGTGACGACAGCTGTACTGAATAGTTGTGCAATTTACAAGGAGGGGGAGGGAGCACAAGGACTTTATTCCTGGCTATGAGGGTGATCCTGCTGGTGAGCTACTTGGTTGTATTGGCAGGCTAGTGAAATTGTGATGGGAGGGGGGGGGGGGGGGGGGTGGTGGGGGGGGGGGGGGGGGTACGCTTAGAGCAGAGTCTGGACACTACAATAGTACTGAAGTACAAAACTCCTTTCATAATAAGACTGGATCACCAAGACTCTTATTAGTTTCATTGTTGAGAAGCTGCTGAGGCTGCTATTATTATCACGTTAATGCATCCACATAACAAAACCCCATGCCAGCTAAGCACTGGTATCAAGCCTACGGATACAATATCTCATCGACTAATCATAGAAGTGTTCACGATGGCCATAACTTGGATAAGACACTTGTTAGAGTGGTTTTCCACCAAGTGTGACTAACTTTGAAGCACGATGCTTCTAAGCTCACTGGCAATGATACTTTTTTTGTGGAAGCAGACTCACTTTGAACAACATGTCATTCCTTTCAACTGTAGCTGGAAATGCGTGGGTCAGCACTTATTACACAACATTGACTACTGGGATAATTGTTGGCACCAGACGAGGCCCTGACAATCAGGCATCTGTAATGCAGCAATAGGTGCACAGCAGGGCAGCACCCATCTGCACATCATTCTGCAAATAAAAGGAGGCTTTGTGTGCCAAAATCTCATGACAGTTACCATCAGAGATTCTGAAAATTATCAAATGATGAAGAAAGCATTGTGGACATTCAAATGAACCCGTTGATGACACATTCAAGCAACATGTTTGTATGTATCTGATCAGTTTCTAAGAACTTGGCCATTGTATGTTGTGCTACAATCCCCGACAGGAAGAAGACCCGCTGATTCACTAATAATTCTCTTCATGAAGTTGCGTGCCGCTTGACATTAGTCTGCAATCCAAATGAGACCACTAAAAGTACACCTTTCTCTAACAAGAAAGGAAAAGCAAGAAGTGCGCACCAACAAATCCTCTGATGCTTTCCCCTTTCTTTCCCTTCTTCACTCACCTCTCCCTGCAATGGCACGTCGGCCATTTTACCCACCTATAAAATAATTAATCGACGCTGATCGCTGTATTGTACTGCTTGGCGCATAGCAACAAAGGCCAAGCGTTAAGATGAAGGTTAGAGATGTCATCGGTACTTAGGTTAGCATCTATATAACCATAGGCAATGTACCAGTTATGAGACCGTTACTGCAGAGATTTAAAATATATTAAAACAAAAAGTTGAAATATTCAATGCAAATTCAAGGTCAAGCATTTAAGATGAAAGGCTTAGACATAAAATAGGTATCAGTAATTCAATATCCTCTATACACCTAAGCTTAGAAAAATAATACACATAGCTTATTTTACGACAGCAGTGCAAAAGTTGAAAAAGTATAGTTGATGCAATAAAATCACATACTCAAGGTCAAAGGTCAAGGTCAACAAGGCATACTGAGGGGCACATCAGTTTTATTAAAATAGTAGCACACAAATTCGAAGTGATCCTGTGACATGGTTCTTAAGATAATTGCCAGGCAAATGAAATGACACGAAAGATTGTGATAGCCCTCTCCGCAGAGTGGCTGGGGGCTAATAAGTACTAAAATAGGATATAATTCGCATAGTTTGAATCATTTCAGCAAATTATACTATTTTTCTTACCAAAAAAAGCATTACGTACAAAATAATTATGTTAAGTGCATGTTTTTGCAGTTCTCTAGAGTCCCGTGGCGGCCATTTTGAATATGACGTCATAACTCAAAATGCCCAACATTTACAACTTGGCCTCCAACGGATTTGGATTCAGCACCCTCAAATCATGTTAGATCGACATAAAAACCTAATATATTAGATCAAAGAAACCACAAACACCACTAACTGTGAAAATAAAAAATAAAATAAAACTAAAAGTAGAAGATTGTGCCGGTGTACTTTTTGTCCCAATGGGGGACAGATAGTGTATGAGCATGGTACATAGAGAGATCTCTTTCGAATTATGGAATTCTCGTCAGTATGTATATCTGCTAACAAACACTGTCTTGTGGATCAACCCCAACAGGAAGACATTTCTAATAAAAAGAATGGTGTCTTCTCTGCACTAGGCCGAAAAGTCCACAAGTTAAGCAAACCAGCACAAGGTGAAAAGAAAAATGAAGAACATTTTGGGCAAAATAAATAAGTTATTAAAATGCGGAAATTGCGATTTGAAAAATTTAATACATGTGGGTAGAAAGAGCCGACCACTGAGGTGATCCTCTAATTAAAGGGATACAAGTAAACCTAGTAGTGTAGCTACTCCCTGAACCCAACATGTAAAGAGCAGGAAAGTCAGTGCATAAAGAGTTGGCAGTGGATCCAATATTGGCACACACACCGAAATGGAATATCATTATGAACAAATTATACCACAAAACACTACCAACCCTCCATGCACTGTACAAATGTGGCTTGACAACGCTTTATAGCTTAAAATGCCACTGTTAATAGTGGTGGATCCATAAAGGATGCCAGTGGTTCTACCCATAATGGAGATAATATATTATTATCTCCATTATGGGTAGAACCAGAGAGAGAGAGAGAGAGAGGGAGAGAGAGAACACTGGAACACTGACATTTTTATTGTCATTACCACAAGGGGGGGGGGGGGGGGGTACTTGAATATTTTCAATGCAATAATAGTATTCGACAACATAAACAAAAGTAAAATAAACAAATGAAACAAAAATAAATGAAAACTGAAAGAAAACATTCATGGTTACCGACCATAGATAATAATCAACATGTAAAATGATCAAGAACAACATAGATTGTTTTCAGCCATTGTTCTTGTTATGTTAGTTAGCCTGATTTTCTTTAGCTTTTGCTATAAAACTAGCCATTGATTGAATAATTTCTTCGTTATCAGATTTTAGCAGCAGCCGAGCTGGAAAAGAAGGATTTCTTTCTTAGTTCTTCGTAAGCTGTACAATGAAATAAAAAGTGTTTTTCGTCATCAATACTGGATCTACATAAAGGGCATAGTATAGCGAATCTGTACACGTATCATGTTGGAACCATATTTTATTGGCATTAAAACCTAATGTACGCAACCTGAATCCAGTATAATTAATCCTGTACCATTTGTCTGTAATTACGTTAAGGTACCTTTCTGTCTTGAACAAGAAAAACCAGCAGTATTTTTCATTATTTTCCATATCCCAATGCCAGTTTTGCTTAAAGGAACAAATTAATCCGTCTTTGAATTCTGCAATGAACTGTTGCTGTTTCCAACTTCCTGAGAAATCCAGGCTATGCCAAAGCCATGCTCTGATAGAACTTGTTTGACTATGAAAGCCCAGTTTTTTTTGTTTAAATCTAGTTGTAAGAGCATCATGTAAGCTTGTCTACAAATACATGAATGTGATAGTCTTAATAATTTTAACCAGTACTTAATACTTTTTACAAACGTCTTGATATACAATGGGTATCGGAGAGAGAGAGAGAGAGAGAGAGAGAGAGAGAGAGAGAGAGAGAGAGAGAGAGAGAGAGAGAGAGAGAGAGAGAGAGAGAGAGAGAGAGAGAGAGAGAATTAACTTAAACACTGACGTCATTGATTGAAGCTTAAGAATCCTATCATGTTTGTTCTTAAGGACAAACATAAGCCCTCTAGTTATTGTTATTATTATTATTATCAGTAGTAGTAGTAGTAGTAGTAGTAGTAGTAGTCCCCTTTGTCAAGTAGTAACGGACAAAATCTATTTTTTTGCAGCACGCAGGCGAGCGAGAGCTACACATCTAGAAAGAAAGTGTAAGTGGCGGTTTCCCGTCCAAAGATGTGAAGGGCTAATGATGTTAACTCCAGCTAAACAACCCATTCTGTCTGTGTCAACTGGCTGGAATCGAAGCTTGCAGAGGCCGTGGCAGCCACGCGATAGACCCTAGAGGCCCACTCCGAAAATGGTGAAAAGAAAACACAACCTGACACCCGAATCCACTGGAATTAAATATTGGAGTTTTATGGGGAAATAAGGCGCAGACATGTACGTACGTGCGGTTACACGCATGCATGTACGCACGCATACGCACAGACCAGCTTAGAGTTTTATAAAAAGTAAAAAATAAAAAAGAGGGCACAAACACACGCACATATGCATACAGGCACACAAGCACGCACTCCACAGAGACACATACACAGAAAGACACAGGCACACGCGCACACGCACACACATAGACACACACGCGCACGCACGCGAACATACACGTGCGCGTGCACATATCCACACCCATACAAATGCACACACACACATACTCACAAGCATTTGGGTAAGTGTGTGTGTGTCTGTGTCTGTGTCTGTGTCTGTGTGTGTGAGCGCATGAGGCAGAGTAAGAGAGAGAGAGAGAGAGAGAGAGAGAGAGAGAGAGAGAGAGAGAGAGAGAGAGAGAGAGAGAGAGAGAGACAGACAGACAGACAGACAGACGGAGGCATAAAGAGAAACACATACACATAAAGGAGAGAGAGAGAGAGGGGGGGGGGGGGGGACAGACAGAGAGATACATAGAGAGAGACAGAACACTGAACTGAACACTGAACACTGAATAATTTTAATGAACAGGCCGTTGGCCCATGTCACGGGGGATGGTTACAAAACATTGTTGGAACTAAACAGAGCGAGCAAACCACACAGACATACAGACACACACACAGACACACACACACACACACACACACACACACACACACACACACACACACACACACACACACACACACACTAACACACACACACACACACACACACACACACACACACACACACACACACACACACACACACACACACACACACACACACACACGCACGCACACAAAAGACAGGCAGAGACCAAAGAAAAAACCACCACCGAAACATTGTAAAGATAACAATAAAGGGAGTTTTATCACAACGCATTACCCCCGCTCTCCCTCTTTAATCTTCTCCTCCCCAATTAATATCGTTATCTTGAAGAGCCACCCTTCACAGACCCCAACCCTATAGTTCACCCACTGTCAATCAGACACACACACACAAAAAAGACATGCACGCACCCACCACGGCATATTACTGTACGTTGCCTAGCCGAACAGTTGGTTCACTCAGCGCGCGATCGCAACGTTAGAGTAGGCCTTTTATCGCGTTTTTTAGACAAACACAATTAAATATTACGCACGCGCAGAACGATTAATTTGAAGACAATCAAGGAGAGGTTTTTCGTGATTGGCGATCGTTCTTTTTGTGTATGTGGTTGTTGTTTTATTTTTGTTTGTTATTTTTTTTACCATCTAACCAAATGTTCGTTGTCAACGTCGTCGCCGTTATCATCCTCATTCTTATCACCATCATATTCATCATCGTCGTCGTCGTCGTCGTCGTAGTCGTCGTCATCATCATCATCAAAGTCTGAAAATCTTGTTAACAGTCAGCATTGGCGTTCAGCTACTACCACCCAAAACACACACACACACACACACATACACACACACACACACACACACACACACACACACACACACACACACACACACACACATGCACGCATCCACACATGCACACACACATACGCGCGCGGACGTACACGCACGCACGCACACGCACGCACGCACGCACACGCACGCACACACACACACACACACACACACACACACACCATTCCTTCCATGTAATTACAAATTAATCAGTGTCAATTTCAACTTATCGTTGCTGTTATCTACCCCTGTCCTACCCTGCTACCCAGTCTACAACACCTGGGTACATACAGCTCAGAACTCATCACAGGTCTCCTACAGCTCAAACCTCATCACAGGTCTCATACAGCTCCGAACTCATCACAGGTCTCATACAGCTCCGAACTCATCACAGGTCTCATACAGCTCAGAACTCATCACAGGTCTCATACAGCTCCGAACTCATCACAGGTCTCATACAGCTCAGACCTCATCACAGGTCTCCTACAGCTCATAATTCATCACTGGTCTCCTACAGCTCAGAACTGATCACAGGTCTCCTACAGCTCAGAACTGATCACAGGTCTCATACAGCTCAGAACACATCACAGGTCTCATACAGCTCAGACCTCACCACAGGTCTCATAAACCTCAGAACTCATCACAGGTCTCCTACAGCTCATAACTGATCACAGGTCTCATACAGCTCAGAACTGATCACAGGTCTCCTACAACTCCGAAGTGATCACAGGTCTCCTACAGCTCAGAACTCATCACAGGTCTCCTACAGCTCAGAACTCATCACAGGTCTCCTACAGCTCAGAACACATCACAGGTCTCCTACAGCTCAGAACTGATCACAGGTCTCATACAGCTCAGAACACATCACAGGTCTCCTACAGCTCAGAACTCATCACAGGTCTCCTACAGCTCAGAACTCATCACAGGTCTCATACAGCTCAGAACTCATCACAGGTCTCATACAGCTCAGAACTGATCACAGGTCTCATACAGCTCAGAACTGATCACAGGTCTCATACAGCTCAGAACACATCACAGGTCTCCTACAGCTCAGAACACATCACAGGTCTCCTACAGCTCAGAACTGATCACAGGTCTCCTACAGCTCAGAACTCATCACAGGTCTCATACAGCTCAGAACTCATCACAGGTCTCCTACAGCTCAGAACTGATCACAGGTCTCCTACAGCTCAGAACTGATCACAGGTCTCCTACAGCTCAGAACACATCACAGGTCTCCTACAGCTCAGAACTGATCACAGGTCTCATACAGCTCAGAACACATCACAGGTCTCCTACAGCTCAGAACTGATCACAGGTCTCCTACAGCTCAGAACTCATCACAGGTCTCATACAGCTCAGAACTGATCACAGGTCTCCTACAGCTCAGAACTGATCACAGGTCTCATACAGCTCAGAACACATCACAGGTCTCCTACAGCTCAGAACACATCACAGGTCTCCTACAGCTCAGAACTGATCACAGGTCTCATACAGCTCAGAACTCATCACAGGTCTCATACAGCTCAGAACTCATCACAGGTCTCATACAGCTCAGAACTCATCACAGGTCTCATACAGCTCAGAACACATCACAGGTCTCCTACAGCTCAGAACTCATCACATGACTCATACAGCTCAGAACTCATCACAGGTCTCCTACAGCTCAAAACTGATCACAGGTCTCATACAGCTCAGAACACATCACAGGTCTCCGACAGCTCAGAACTCATCACATGACTCATACAGCTCAGAACTGATCACAGGTCTCCTACAGCTCAGAACTCATCACAGGTCTCCTACAGCTCAGAACACATCACAGGTCTCCTACAGCTCAGAACTCATCACATGACTCATACAGCTCAGAACTCATCACATGTATCTGTTCGCAACGGGCTAGCTTACTCAGCAATCGAAGAGCGTTGCAAAAACGCTGTAGTCAAACAACTTCGTCTACCACAACATAACCCATAGAGACAAGCTTATAGGAAACAATCTGACGCCAAATCAATGAAATTAGACACCAGCAAACTCTCTCTCTCTCTCTCTCTCTCTCTCTCTCTCTCTCTCTCTCTCTCTCTCTCTCTCTCTCTCTCTCTCTCTCTCTCTCTCTCTCTCTCTCTCTCTCTCTCTCTCTCTCTCTCTCTCTCTCTCTCTCTGTCTCTCTCTCTGTGTGTGTGTGTGTGTGTGTGTGTGGGGGGGGGGGGGGTGCATTTGTTGTCATAGGTGATTTTGTTTTATCCCAAGAAGTACTTTCCGCTCTACGCAGCTGCAATATCTTCTGAATGCCACAATGACTTTTAAAAGGTGTGTTAGTTGTTTTCTGTTCTCCTGTTGTAACCCTCCTAATCCTAAATGCGTTCATTGAATGATGAACAAATATCAAAGCTGATACTAATAATACAGTAGTTTTATTTCATAATGATATTTTATTATTATTTTTATCATTATTATTATCATTATTATTATTAATAGTATTAGTATTATATTATTATTATTATATTTTATATTATTATTAATTATTATTATTATTATTATTATGATGATGATGATGATGATGATGAAGATGATGTTGGAACTCATATTTTATAATTACTTAGCCTATGTTCTGTCTGTTCGTTCATTCCGGTTTTGTTTTCAAATAGATTTACACTCTACGACTTACACTTCTTTGTTCTTGTTTGTTGTGTGGCTGCATTATTCGCATGCTATTTGTTTCCACAAAGATGCACACCCTGGGTTTTTTGCATGTGTACTAAAATTCGTTGCATACTTTATAATAATAATAATAATAATAATTGTACATTTACATAGCGCTTTACCTCAGATGAGCCCAAAGCGCTTTACAATCAATGATTCATCAACAGACAAATTGTAATCGCTTATATTTTCCCCCTTTGCCAACATGAATTATGTCTATTTATTTCTTCTTTCGTTGTCATCATCAGCAGCAGCAGCAGCAACAACAACAAATTACTACACGTCATTGATTCATGCGCTCAAAAAAAGTTCACCATATCGATAAACGTATTTTGATAAATCAATTATGACTGTTAATGGCTGATTGCTGTGCACATTCTGCAATCAAAATCACATTAGGGCCCATTCTGGAGGAGAACAAAGAAAACGTCACAAACAAGACAACTTGCCGTGGAGTCAGGGCCGGTGCAAGGAGAAAGACGTTGTCGTTGTACCCCGGCTAAAAGATTCCAGGGATCATCCCAACAGCCGAAGCACTTGAACACTATGGGACAAATGCATCAGCTAGGGGTGAGAACAGTCATTACGTGTGCGACCGGTTTTTTTTGCGCCGCCACGTGGGCAGCCACACTCCGACTTCGAGGGATTGTTTAGACTGATGATGCTATGCTAGGAGCTTGCCATGGTGAAAGACAATACCCGCATAACTATGCATAGCATACCAACATTTTGATGTAGTATGGTGTTCTAGCCTATGATAATCGGTCTGAAACAGACTGAAGCCAAGGCGAGTTTTGTTTTATATAGTAAAGTGTGTTAAGAATGGTATACAAACTAATATTGCATAAACAGACTGTCGGGCAGACAGACAAACAAGCAAAATGACACGTACGAACGAGAAATCCTTCCGATTAGGAGGGGGAAGGAAGACGAATACTTGATAGATATTGAGAGTACGTAGGTGCCCACACATTCACACACACATACATTCACACACATGCACACACACGCGCGCGCGCACACACACTCACACACACATACGTACACATACACACACACGCAAACACATGCGCGCGCACACACACACGTCTCCGTCTAATATCACGATTAGTGGATATACGCTAAATGAATGACACACACACGCACGTCCTTGCGTGCACACATATATACATGCACACAAAGAGAGAGAGAGAGAGAGAGAGAGAGAGAGAGAGAGAGCCAGCTAGACAGACAGACAGACAGACAGAGAAAGAGACAGAGTGACACAGTGGCTGAGAGACAGTCAGAGACATAGAGATACGTGGACAGAGGGACAGAGAAAACAGAGCGACAGACGTACAATTACAGACAGAAACTGGGACAGAGAAAGTCAGAAGACAGACAGACAGACAAACAAACGGCCTGACATAGACAAAGAAACCAAGAAAGGACCGCCATTGACATGCAAACAGAAAGAGAGCTGATGTTGTCTGTCGGCAGTGCAGGCGCCCAGGGCACATGCGTGGTGATCCCGCTTGCAATTTTTCAGAGAGCCGTGGTGAGCACATGTCCGGCCAGCAGGAGGAGGAACCCCAGGAGCTACAGCCAGTCAACCAGGTTGACGTCAACGCCGCCACCGTCTCCGCCGCCCCCACTGCCTCCGCCACCTTTGCCAAGGGAGGAAAGAAGGTCTCCAGCAATGGTGGTGACCAGGGTGACAGGAGTCGTCCTGGTTCTCGCCAGTCAACCCTCTCCTTTGACCAGTCTGACCGCAGCAGACACCGAAACGTCGCCGCTCCAAGGATCGGTTCAGCCCCACAGAGATGAAGGACAAGCTCCGTCGACGGGAAGTGCAGCCTTCCACCAGCCCAGGCTCCAAGGACTCGTCCGGTGATAGTCTCAGAGACGGATAGACGGTAACCTTTCCTTTTGTCCCCCCGCCCTTCCTTGCGACTTTGGCTTTCCATGGACAATGACGTTGAATAGCGATTTGTGTGAGAATTGATATGGTTATATTGTTTCTCTGTTTATTCAATGACCTTCTTTTTTTTTTTTTACTGTCACCATGGTAATCTGCGCATTGTTTCTTTGAATGTTAGAGGCTTAAAAAATAAACTTAAAAGAACTTCTTTATTTTCATACTTAAAAAAAAAAGATGTCACATTGTATGTTTACACGAGTGTCACGTAACAGAGACAGACATTAAAGAATTGAAGAAACAGTGGGGCGGACCTATTTTCTTTAATGAAGGTACTAATAGAAGCAGGGGCGATGTTATTTTAATTTCCAAACATTTCCAAAACGAAGCCGAGCTAGTGCACTCACAAGAGAGAATGCAAATAATTTCAGTTCTTAATGAAAACTATAGCTTGACCATCGCTAACATGTATGCTCCTAATAACTCCAGTGATAAAATAACATACTACAGACACTTATCTCGAGTTCTAAGTACTTATCAGAATGACGAGCTAATTGTCGTTGGTGATTTTAATTGTTCAATGAATGGCGACCTTGACATTGTTCTCTGGTCAGGAACATGATGAAGCCGAAAGAGAAGCATTTAACCAATCTGTAGATAATCTGGGCTTAACAGATGTATGGAGATTATATCATCCAAATGAAAAAGATGCCACATGGGTTAGATCAAATTCGTTCATAGCTCATAGACTCGATTACTGTTTAGTATCTGACAATATCCAGCAACTTTGTACATCGTGTGACCACGTCCTTGTCCCTAGCTCTGATCACAAAGCTGTGGTACTTGAGCTGAATGATAGTGACTTCACCCGTGGACCAGGCTATTGGCGTTTTAACAATAGCTATTTAAAAGACGAGTTGTTTGTAAAAAAAAAAAAAAAGAATCAAATGCTAGATAACGTTTTCCCAGAAAACAATTACCTTAATAACATTGATAAATGGGAATTATGTAAGGTCGAAATTCTTAACTTTTGCAGAGACTTTGGGAAAAACATTGCATGCCAGACCAGAAATGATACAGTAAAATTACTCGCCTATTTGAAGGACTTGGAAAAATAATTAATGGACGATCCCTGTAACAAAAATATCAATGAACAATATATTAAAGTGAAACAAAAGCTAGAAATATTACAATCGTATAAGACGAAAGGTGCTCAAACCAGAGCAAGAATAAAATGGATAGAAGAAGGCGAAAAGAATTCCAAATATTTTTGCAGCTTGGAAAAGGCGCGAAGCAAAAATAAGATAATTATAAGATTGTCAAAAAACACGGGTGAGGTCATTGCAAATCAAAATGAAATAATGAAAGAACAGGTAACCTTTTGCAAAAAATTATACATCCAGCGCACAGAATCTCTAAATGTTAGTGACGCTGCAGATCATTTTATGCAAGACGAGGCTTTCACAAAACTAGATGGGAATCAAGCGGATTTATGTGAAGGAATAGTTTCTTTAGAAGAAACAACTTTTGCACTAAAGTGTATGAAAAACGGCTCGGCTCCAGGCTGTGATCCATAGAATTATTGAAAATTTTTTGGAAGAAAGTAGGAAGTAGGAAGGACTAATTCGTTTGTTGAATCGTATAACCAAGGAGAGCTCTCCTTTACGCAGGGTGTTATAATTTTGATCCATAAGGGGCCAGATTTGGATAGGGAAAGACTAGGGAATTGGAGACCAATCACGCTAACCAATTCGGATTATAAAATTTTAGCAAAAGTTATGGCTCTAAGGCTAGTAAATGTTATTGATAATATTGTTAGTCCAGACCAAGTGGTGTATATGCCGAATCTGTGAAATTGCCGATTCCGCGGAATCGGCAGTAATTTTGCCGATTCCGCGTAATCAGCAAATCGCTGCCTATTTCACGTATTGAGCAACGATTTGCCGAATCTGTGTAAAGGGTATTTTTTCTTGCCTATTTCACGGAATAGGCAGCCGATTACGCGGAATGGGCAGACGATTACGCGGAATTAGCAATTTCCGCTATTCCGCATATTCTGCAACTTTTGAATGAATAGTTATCACATCATCAAGCCAGTTTAATCGTGTTAAACATCCCTCTACAGAATTTTCGTTTATGTTAACAGTAATCAGACTGAGGTATTAGTTCAGCATGAATAGCCTGTTATTGTGCTTTTTAGCGATCTCCTGATCTTTCATTTACTATGTGACACGAGATGGAGCGAAGTAAAGAAAGATTCGAATCTGAGATTGAAAAGGCAAATTTCCTGAAATACTCTCTACCAGCTACCGACGATTACAGAAACATTGTCAAAATCCTCAGCGGAGAAAGTGCCGACATAAAACGTGACAGGGCATATTATTATGTCAAGGAAAAGTTTTTGTCTGGTCCAGTGGGCGGACTCAGAAAAGTGATCAAAGTAAGTAATGCTCTCTCTCACAAATGTGAAAACAAATAGGCTCATCACTGAATTTTCACATGATCGGTTACGGTCTGGGCCACACGGTGCCGTTTCGTTTATTGCATTTTATATTCAGACTTTTTTTCAATCACTACTATTTCCTTTGTTTGACACTTGTACGTTTGGAAAACGGAGAGAGAGAGAGCAAACATTTCCTTAATATGGAATTAACATTTATGCTGATAGATAGCGACTGTGATGTACTTTTTTGAAATATTTTCATCCTTAATGAAATTATTTGATTCAATGTTTGTGTATGTGACTATTATGGAATTTGTTTTTCTTTTCTTTCTTTTCACTAACATTTACCCCGTTCAATTTTTCTAACACAAAATACACTGTAATGATCAACAGTTATAAAATAAAACAGAAGATTCAGACAATAACTCATGTATTATCATTATGTGAGAGATAAAGGGTGAGTGGGACAGACAGTACGTAAAGGCAAACTTCACTCAAGTAGAATTGTGGCTATGAATTCTGAAATGGCTCAGTGTGATTACTGTTAGCTTCAAGTTTTAGTACAATTCGTACACTTGAATTTTACATACCATTCAAATTTCATGTTGAATGTTGATCTCTGTTTGAAATGAACTTAGAAATTTTATTCATCCTACAAACATTTGGCAGAATCACAAAAAATACTTTACATTGACAAGTGCGAAAATGATATTGACTTATTGAAATTGAATGATATAGAGTTACTGAAATTCAAATTTGCCGAATACGTGTAATAGCGGAAATTGCCGATTCCGCGTAATCGGCTGCCCATTCCGCGTAATCGGCTGCCTATTCCGTGAAATAGGCAAGAAAAAACACCCTTTACACAGATTCGGCAAGTCGTTGCTCAATACGTGAAATAGGCAACGATTTGCTGATTACGTGGAATCAGTAAAGTTACTGCCGATTCCGCGGAATCGGCAATTTCACAGATTCGGCACGACATATATAAAAGGACGAAATATAGCCACAGTATTGAGAACAATTGATGACGCTGTAAATTACATTAAAAAAAACGGTAAAGCGGGATATTTATTAGCAGTCGATTTCTCCAAAGCTTTCGATTCTGTTTCTAAATCTTATCTGTTGCATGTTTTTTAAAATGTTAGGTTTTGGGCCGACTTTCAGAAATGGGTAGCAGTGCTCAATAACAATAATCAAAGTTGTGTTAATCATGGGGGTTGGTTGTCTGAACCATTTGAGGTTAACTGTGGTATCAGGCAGGGTTCTCACCTCTGGTCTTTGTCCTTGCTGTTGAAATTCTTGCGACAAAAAGAAGAAACAGTGATATAGTTGGCATACAAACAAACTTCCACACATTGCAACATAACTTAAAAATACAAAAACTGGCGGACGACACAACTATATTTTTGAAAAACAGACAAAACATGGAAAGGTCATTTAACATTCTGAAATCATTTCAATCCTTCTCTGGTTTGAAATTAAATGTGAATAAAAGCAAAGCTTTAAGGCTTGGTAGACAACTACCAGAGCATAACCTTCCGTTTCCATTGGTCGACAGAATAAAAATACTAGGAATATATTTTGAAAGAGACACGATGGCTAGAAACATTGAAGAAAATTGGAAAGAAAGAGTAAAATCTATACAAAGACAGATACATAACTGGAATAAAAGAGATCTAAGTATCCATGGCAAAATTCTTGTAGTTAAGACCTTCTTGATAAGTCAGCTAATTTATGTAATGCAGGCAATCGGAATCCCTGAACATGTTCTAATTAACATAAATAGATTATTGTATAAATTCATATGGCAAAGAAAACTCAGCAACAGAAAAGCATTTGAAAAGGTAACACGGAGGGTTATGGAATCAGACTACAATGCAGGGGGGATAAGGATGACGAACGTAGTTGATCTACAAAAATATTTTTACTTGCAATGGGCAGGAAGATTGTTCCACGCGACTGATGAAAATTGGAGCATCATCCCCAAAATACATTTAAATAAAATATATCCAGATAACTACATTTTTTCAATAAACTGCAGGGCACGCGATATCATAAATATGATCGATATTGAAAACGATTTTTGGAAGGAAGTAATAGCAATATATTTAAATAATAAAAGACATACAAATATGGAAGACGTAACTCAAAATAACGTTATGCAACAACAATTATTCTACAATCATTTAATCAAATACAAAGGCAGCATATTATGTTTTAAAAAATGGACTGATAACGGCATAATTCATATAAAACATATAGTAAACTTAAACGAAAAAAGATTACTGAATTTGGAAGAATTAGAAATAAAGTTAGGATACATAAGTGCAAGTACAGTCTTTGAATTTAACGCATTAAGAAATGCAATTCCGGCTCTTTGGCTGCAGTGGATTACAAATATCGAAAAGAGAACAGATAACACAAATACCCCAGAATGCGATGCCCGCATTTTCAAAGCAGCTCCAAAAGTCATAAAGAAAATACTTGATAATAGAAAACCAGAAAATATAATCCCTAGTGGTGCCAACTTCTGGAACAGAAAACTTAACATTAAAAGCGATGACAGTATTTGGTTAACTGCACGATCATGCACTAAGGAGGTCAGACTACGCGAACTGCAATGGAACATCCTTCATAACATCTACCCAACCAACATTCTCTTACATAAAATGAAATTAGTAGAAAACAATAAGTGTGATGTTTGCTTAGATGAAGTTGACCAAGTGGAACACTTTTTCTTCCATTGTCCAACGATAAACAAGTTCTGGACAGATGTGGGTGCGTTAGTGTATGGTATTATTGGAAAACCCATTAGACTAACCGTAGCTGAAGTACTTTTTGGAATGAATAGAGATGATCTAACGAAACTAGAGTGGGATTCGATAAATCACATGATACTTATTGGGAAAATGAGCATTAGTATAGCAAAGAAAACAGGACAAATATTTGTATTGCAAAATATATTTGAACTCAATATAGAAATTCGGAAAAAATCAAATATATTTTTACCAGATTAGCACACACATACACACACACACACACACACACACACACACACACACACACACACACACACACACACACACACACACACACACACACACACACACACACACACACACACACACACACACACACACACACACACACACACACACAGAGACACACACACACACACACACACACACACACACACGAGTTGTTTGTCACAGTATCTTCTATCTCTTCTCTCGGAGTCCCTCTGGTCTCCTTTGTTGTGCTTTGTTATCATTGTAGTATTGTGTTATTGTAAGTAAGGGTGAATGAGGACATCGTTATCATTGTAGTATTGTGTTATTGTAAGTAAAGGTAAATGAGAGAGAGACCAAAGAGAGAGAGAGAGAGAGAGAGAGAGAGAGAGAGAGAGAGAGAGAGAGAGAGAGAGAGAGAGAGAGAGAGAGAGAGAGAGAGATCAAACTGTATAATGTATTTTTCTGTATGTACAAAGTAAAAGAGACAGAGCGAGAGAAAAGACACACCCAAACAAACCTAACTAACCAAGATAGCATTTTGTTTTGTATTGAGAGAGTAAAATAATGAGAAGTGATGATTTCCGTGTTATGTATTTGTTGCAGTGAGAGAGTAAAGTAATATGAAGTGATGAAAAAAAAAAAGACAAAAAAGAGAATAGTATGAGACTTGTCGTCGTGGTATCTTAGAAGTCCTTCTAACGTAGTCGGATTTAACAGACTTGGAAGGACTTCTAAGATATCATGACGATAAGTCTCATATACTATCTCAATGTGAATACAGGCCCCTTCTCTGATGGTTTCTTCCTCTCTTCTTTTTCTATTTTTTTCTTCTTCTTTCTTTTGTTGATCCTCGGTCGTTTTGTCTGTTCCTATCTCTGTTTGTATGTAAATTCGTTGTCAAAAATGTTGGCATGTTCAATTCTTGCTCTTTATTCTAGGAAGACATCACATTTTTAAAAAGTCATAATGTGAGAAACGATGTTCAATACCGCCAAAGTGTTACATGTCCGAATAAAAGCTTTTTAATTTTTTTAAAAAGAAGAAAAAAAAAGAAAGAAAAAAGAGCTGGCAAAGAACAAAGGGATGGAAGATATTGCTGACTGGTCAGACTCTTTTGTGCCAGTTTTACAGAATGGGAATACCTTGCAATGGGAACGAGGCTGTGGAAGAACAAAATAAAAAAATAAATAAAAAAGGCTTGGAGTCAAAACGGACTATCTTTAGATAGTCCATTGACATAATATTAAACATATCACGAAAACTAATAACTTGTATAAGAAAAAGACTGCCGAAATATAAAAAGCATAACCCCCTGTTTATATTTCTGCAGTCATTGCTTGATACAAGTTATTAGGTTTTGTATTAAGTCCAATAATACGTCAATGGACTATCTAAAGATAGTCCGTTTTGACTCCAAGCCATCAAAATGTTTTCTGTAGAAAAGCACCGAAACTACTGAACAGACCGTAACAAAACTCGGCAGAACGATTTTAGAAGTCATCGTTTTGCGGTTGGTTATTATGTCAAATTCCCCAAATGGCAAACCACATTAATATTATGTTCACACTAAATCTGAATCCACATTCTGCCCAACTACACCCCCCCCCCCCCACACACACACACACACACACACACACACACACATTATATGGCTTTATTTGTTTTAAATAATGAAAGTATCCGATACATTTTGAAACGCAAAACAAACAAAAAAGAACAAAAAAGAATAACCAAACAACAACACCAAAAAACCCATGCTCGACAGTCGTAGATTATTTCCCCTGCACTGGGGATACAGCTGATATGGCTTTGCCATCTTGCTTTTTCTCCCCAGACACAAACAGCAGTTCCACCATTATTCCTGTGATGACCCTCTCTGCGCTGAAATTGGCAGGAAGAGGCAGCTATAAACCATGCCTCTTTCTCAGCCATTTTCGCTTTGTTACTCCCCGAGCGTTTTTGTCTTTGTCCGTCTGTGCGTGCGTGCGTCCGTCCGTCCGTTTGTGCGAGTTTTGTTGAAAATCATTCAATGTATTTCAATCAAATTTGGTATTCATGATTCAGTGTCTATTAACTATCGACCAATTGTTGTAGTTTTATTCCAAGGTCAAGGTCACTCCGGTTACGGGACTCGAACATCAAAACACCTAATCGACAATATTGTATTTGTTTATGTATTTATTAACAAAACTTTTAGAGCGCTTATCCTTTAAGCTCTAAGCGCTTTACAATGTAGCAAAATAAATCCATATTAAAAACAACCATTTACATACATGCATTGACATACCGACACCCCCCCCCCCCCCCCCACACACACACACACACACACACACGCACACACACACACGCACGCACGCACAGGCACACACACACACACACACACACACACACACACACACACACACATTTAGTTAAATATTGATAAAATACAGAACATCATTAAATAACATTTTACAATCAGATTACATAAAAAAAATATCAATTATCATTTATCCAATATCTAGGCGCAAATTCAGGTTGGACAAAACTTATAGTAATTTTTAGTGTGGCTGGGGATGTTCGCACGCGAACGTGATAAACAACTTCTCTTTATGTCTGTCTGTCTGTCTGTCTGTCTGTCTGTCTGTCTCTCTCTCTCTCTCTCTCTCTCTCTCTCTCTCTCTCTCTCTCTCTCTCTCTCTCTCTCTCTCTCTCTCTCTCTCTCTCTCTCTCTCTCTCCCTCTCATGGAAATACTGTCCAAGAAAATAAAAAATAAAAACGTATTTCAGCTCAATAGAATAAAGCACTTTTTGGATCAACATACCCGTGCAAAGATTCCCACGCCTATATTCAACCTGACATGCACAAACATGTTGGGATTCAGCTAGTAAAAACACATAAAACATGTTGAAAGATTATACAAATGCTCTCTTAAACTCATACTCCTTAAATCGTCCTCCCTTGAAGCCAAAGACTATACTCAACATTCTACCATTTTATTTGAAATGTCTACTAAACAAAGGTACCTTTAGTACAAGATCATAAATAAGTTAGCACCAAAATATCTTATTACTAAATGTAAAGTCCATACAATTCGAAGCAAACCTAAATTAATAATGCCCCACCCCAGAACAGATCTGTATAAATCATCTGTTACATTATCAGGTAGTAAGTTAATAATGCTCCGCCCCAGAACAGATCTGTATAAATCATCCCTTACATTATCAGGTGGTAAATGGTGATCTAAAAAAGAAAACTAGCGTATCTTCCTTTCGCAAATCTTATCACAAGTACAGGGGCTTATAAAATGCCAATGTAGCGGTCCGCAAATAGTGTGTTTGAGTGTTAGAAGGCAAGCTAGACCGTGAGAGGAGTTTCCGGAATCCACTGTACCTTAGGATGTACCTTACATGACCGTACCTTACAGAAGGTACAGCGGCTCGCGACAGGTGTGTTAGAGTGCAAGGTAGGCTGCGAAATGCTGAACTGCTGCCAGTGTCGTGATGAAGAGACGCCCCCCACCCCCCACACACCCCGCTCAACAAAAGTTCTGATGGTAGTGAAAAATTATTATCTTTTTCTCGTTGGATGGCACCCTGTTGATGTCCAAATGGACGCCAGCCCGAATGGACGCCGGCGACTATTCGAGCAGCAAAATAGATGTCCAAATGGACGCCAGCCCTAATGGTCGCCGGCGACCATTTGGGTCTACTTTTGAAGCCCGAATGGTCGCCAGTCGCTGCCTTACTTATAAACACTTCATGGGCTTTCCTATCATAGCTCGCTCTCTCTCTCTCTCTCTCTCTCTCTCTCTCTCTCTCTCTCTCTCTCTCTCTCTCTCTCTCTCTCTCTCTCTCTCTCTCTTCGTTTCTATGTCAATGTTTGTAGTCCCCGAGCCGAAGGTTCGGGGAACTATTGTTTCTGTCTGGTCCGTCCGGTGTCCGTCCGTCCGTCCGGCTATTCGTCCGTTTTTCTCAAAAGCTATTCAATCTATCATCATCAAATTTGGCATACTAGTCTGCCAAGATGCAAGCTATCCACTGATGTATTTAGTTTTACATTACCCGCTGTGCCCTAGGCCCTTTGTGTCACAGGCCCGCCGTTTTTCTCAAAAACTATTCAGTCTATCACCATCAAATTTGGTATACTAGTTTGCCAAGATGCAAACTATCCACTGATGTATTTAGTTTTACATTACCCACTGTGCCCTAAGCCCTTTGTGTCACAGGCCCGCTATGTCCCACTTCTTTCCGGCCGTCCATCCGTCCGTGAGTGCGTCCTGTTTTCAGTTCTCAATCCATCCGTCCGTGCGTGCGTCCTGTTTTCAGTTCTCAATGGCTGTGTGTACAGCCGACACATTTCGAGTTCGGAGTAGCTCGGCGATGCTGCGACCCCTCAACTTTGTAGCCGCTCGGCGTTGCACTTGTTGTTTCTGTCTCTGTCCTTGTCTCTCTTTCTCTCCGCCTGACTCGGTCTCTGTCTCTCAATTCTATGTCTGTACATCCATCTCTATCTTCTTTCCTGTCTCTATCTCCATCTCTGTCTGTTTTTATGTTAGTATGTATGTCTGACTGTCTGTCTGTCTTTGTTCCTCTATGTCTATCCCTCTCTCTCTGTCTCTCTCATAGCCTCTGTTTCCCTTCGCCTGCCTGTGTCTGCTCTCAATTCTCCATGTCTGTGTTACGGGAAATATTTGGAATTCGGGATTCCCGGGGAAAATCGGAATTCTGATTTTTACCGGGAAAATTCCGAATTTTCCCAAGGCTGGGAAGATTCTGAATCTTCCCAGGAAGATTCCGAATTTTCCCAGGAAAATTCCAAATCTTCCCAGCCTTGGGAAAAATCGGAATTTTCCCAGGAAGATTCCGAATTTTCCCAAGCAAGTAGCTGCATGCCATAGAAAACGATTCAGTTACAATTCAAAAACATTTAGAGTCCAAATTATTTTGTAGTGATCACAATGCACTTAACACAAATACATTAGGAATTCCTGCACAAACATACCTAATTATCAATGATGGATTTGATTTGTAACTAATAATGTTGAATATTCCACATCAAATACAGGTTAGAAAGAGATGCTTTATTGGTAAATTACTGTATGAAATATAAATAGGGTATCAATTATATTAGATTTTTGCGATACCTTTCCATGACAAGTTCTTTGCAGCGCAGGTGTTCCATAAACTTTTGTGAAGACATGTGAGTGTTTAATTTGATAACAAAAATGGACAGGACTTAAAAATCGCGCGAGGGCACATCTCTTCATATACCTCGCTGCCTGTAGGTGTCTGTCTCACCGGCTCATCTGTATGAATATGAGTCACAATGTTGTGTTGCTTCGCTTCACACTAAAAAACTAAAAACATCTCTCTCTCTCTCTCTCTCTCTCTCTCTCTCTCTCTCTCTCTCTCTCTCTCTCTCTCTCTCTCTCTCTCTCTCACTCACTCTCTCTCTCAGTTATAGGTCGCGTGTGTGTGCATGTGGGGGGTGGGGGGTGGAGGGGGGGTGCGCGGGGGGTGCGCGCGCGCGCGCGCGCGCGTGCGTGCGTGTGGGTGCGTATCATGTTGACTGAAAAACTGACGATTTTGATTTGTACACCCTTCTGCTGGTTTTCCTGGGTTAGTGTCAGTGCTCAATACCCCTTCTTCCCAAATCTCATATTGAAACGAACCTATGTGTTTAGTCCATAAAATGTCTTATGTCTATGCTCTTCTCTCTCTCTCTCTCTCTCTCTCTCTCTCTCTCTCTCTCTCTCTCTCTCTCTCTCTCTCTCTCTCTCTCTCTCTCTCTCTCTCTCCTCTCTCTTCTCTCTCTCTCTCTCTCTCTCTCTCTCTCTCTCTCTCTCTCTCTCTCTCTCTCTCTCTCTCTCTCTCTCTCTCTCTCTCTCTCTCTCTCTCTCTCTCTCTCTCTCTCTCTCTCTCTCTCTCTCTCTCTCTCTCTCTCTCTCTCTCTCTCTCTCTCTCTCTCTCTCTCTCTCTCTCTCTCTCTCTCTCTCTCTCTCTCTCTCTCTCTCTCTCTCTCTCTCTCTCTCTCTCTCTCTCTCTCTCTCTCTCTCTCTCTCTCTCTCTCTCTCTCTCTCTCTCTCTCTCTCTCTCTCTCTCTCTCTCTCTCTCTCTCTCTCTCTCTCTCTCTCTCTCTCTCTCTCTCTCTCTCTCTCTCTCTCTCTCTCTCTCTCTCTCTCTCTCTCTCTCTCTCTCTCTCTCTCTCTCTCTCTCTCTCTCTCTCTCTCTCTCTCTCTCTCTCTCTCTCCAGCTGATGTAAACAATGAGTCACTGTTTGGTGCGGGGTCTATTGACGCTGATAGTGATAGTTCTTTGTCTTCTCCTGTTGGAAATAAACGTTTTTCATTTTCGTTTTTACATTGGAATATCAATGGTATTGTTTCTAAATTGACTGACAATGATTTTGTCTCATTTGTATCTTCTTTTGGATTTGTTTGTCTTGTTGAAACATTTGTTGAAACGTTTTCTGTTGATGTTTTTCCTGATTATAAATCGTTTTGTAAATCATCAGTTAAATTATCTGATGCCGGTCGTCCGTCTGGTTGTGTGGTGTGTCTGATTAAAAATGAATTTGTACCTTATGTGAGAGAGATTAAAGTGGATAATGGATTCTTTTTGTTGTTTATTATTGATAAACGATTATTTGGTCTCGATAAAGATATTCTGTATGTATGTGCTGACACACCACCTGAAGGCTCTAATTACTATTTGTTTGACAATGGTGATGGTGTGTTAATGCTTGAAAATTGCTTAATTGATAATGCTCTGTTAGTTGATGATTACTATATGCTTATCTCTGGTGATTTAAATGCCCGCACCTCAAATATTTCACAGGATGATGTAGCTGTAAATGATCTTTTGGACACTCTTCACAAAAATGAAAGTAGCACGAACAGAAGTTCACAAGACACAGTTATTAATAGTTTTGGGAAATCCCTGTTGAGCATGTGCACTGCGTTAAGTCTGTACATTCTGAATGGTATGTGTTACGGCGACCTTGAAGGACGCTACACGTACATATGTGATTTTGGCTGCAGTGTGATTGACTATTTTTTTATGTCGAGTGAGTTGTTTGCTACTGTTAGTGATGATTGTATTTTGTCTGTTTGTGATCGCACTGAAAGCTACCACATGCCTGTTGTTTTTTCTGTTAATTTTCCTGATAATCATGTTATTTGCGATTATAGTGAAAAGGTGTACATTGATAAGTTTACTTGGAACTCTGATCACGCACTTGTGTTCAAAACTACATTGAATTCCGAATCAGTTAAAATGAAATTAGAAGCAGCAGTTCAGGCTGTTGATGTGAATGTTAATGAGGCTATTAACATGTTTAATGAAGCTTTGAAAGAAGCGGCGGATTGTATGAAGAAAAGAATTTGTGTAAATGGGAGAAAGAAGGCGCAAGATTGGTTTGACTGTGAATGTAGGAGTGGAAGGAAACGTGTGCGTAAGCTTTTGAAAAACTTTCGTCGTACTTTAGATGAACAGGATAGGTTTAACTTCTGTCAGGCAAGACGAGAGTATAAAAATCTCCTTAAATATAAAAAGAAAGAACATAACAAGAAAATGGTTGAAAATCTGATGGATTCTATAAATAATCAAAAGGATTTCTGGGTCTCTGTTCATAAAATGATACCTAAAAGGAAACATGTCAAAAATCAGATAACTGTTGAACAATGGTTTGAACATTTTAAGATGCTTTTAGAGAAAGATGTAAATGTTGATGATGTTGATGATGCCACTGATGATGCTTACGATGAAGATCTTGTATTTAGCCGCCCTATCTCTGGTGAGGAAATACTGCTAGCATTACGTAAATTAAAACCAAACAAAGCAAGTGGACCAGATGGAATCATTGGAGAAATTTTGAAAAATTCTTGTGACTTTATTTTGCCTTTCTTTGTTAAATTTTTCAATACTCTCTTTGACAAAGGCGTGTATCCAGACAGTTGGGCGGAATCCATTATCTTACCATTACATAAGAAAGGTGACGTAAACAACCCTGGTAATTATAGAGGGATTAGTCTGATTAATGTTTGCAGTAAAGTGTATGGCTCTGTTATAAACCAACGATTGCAGTCATGGGTTGAAGAAAATAATTTGACAGGTGAGTGCCAAGCAGGATTAAAAAAAGGCTACTCCACAGTAGATCACTTATTTACATTATTAGCATGTGTGCAGAAACAATTCAGTAGAATCCACAACCGCAAGCTTTATGTTGCTTTTATTGATTTTCAGAAGTGCTTTGACACTATAAATAGAAATCTTCTGTGGCCTATTCTTTTGAAGAACGGCGTGAAAGGTAAGCTTTTTCGTTGCGTGCGAAGCATGTATGAAAGTGTAAAAGCACGTGTTAGATGTGGGGCTAAATTGACACAGTCTATTGTTTGTTCTTCGGGGGTTAAGCAGGGGGATGCGTGCAGTCCGATTTTATTTTCAATGTTTATTAATGAATTAGCTCTTGATGTAATTAGAAATGGTAGACATAGAGTTACGTTCCCACTGGATGCTTTTGAGTTGTGTATCCTATTATTGGCTGATGATGTTGTTTTGCTCTCAGAAACAGTTATTGGATTACAAAATCAATTGAACATCTTACAAAGATCAGCTACATCATTGGATTTAACAGTAAATTTAGGCAAAAGTAATATTGTAGTTTTTCGTAAAGGGGGTTATCTTGGAGCAAGGGAAAGATGGGTTTTTGATGGACAAGTTATGCCTGTAGTTAATTGTTATAAATACCTAGGTATATATTTTACTACAAAACTGAGTTTCGCTACTACATGTCGAGAGTTAGCAAGTAAAGCCAAGAAGGCGCTTTTATGTATCTTACAACGATTACGTCTGTTTAACTGTGATTCACTGCATGTGCTATTAACATTGTTTGATCGACAAGTTCTTCCTATTATGCAGTATGGGTGTGAGATATGGGCGTTTGATAAATCTGTTCAGTATTGTGAAAAAGTGCATTTATACGTATTGAAGAAATATTTAGGTGTAAGTCTATGTACTCCAAATGATTTTGTATACAATGAGTTAAATAGGCATCCAATCACTGTTAATTTTGTTGTTCAATGTATTCGTTACTGGTTTAGAATAACTCAGATGACAAATGAAAGATTACCTAAGAAAGCTTACACTATGCTTAGTGACCTTGATGCCCGAGGAAAACCCACCTGGGTTACACATGTAAGATTATGTCTGTTTAAATTTGGTTTTGGTTTTGTATGGATGGAACAAGGTGTAGGAGACGTTAATGGATTTTTGAAAGTGTTTAAGCAGAGAATGGTTGATTGTAAATGGCAAGAATGGGGTGAGCACGTCAATGAGAGTGACAGGTTTTCCATGTATAGAACATTTTGTAATCCGTT
>CM065695.1:20220567-20256467 GCA_017654935.2 Phymorhynchus buccinoides | reverse complement strand
GGAATTCATTTTCAACATCATTAGTAGAACAAAACCTGCAGTCATATTTATCATTTCCTTTAATATGGGAATGCCAGTTTTGTTGAAATATACAAAGTGGCTATCTTCAAGTTCTGAAAGAAATACTTTATCCTTTCCCACTTCCTGACTATACCAAACTATGCCAAACTCATTCTCTGTCAAAAACTTTTAAATCTTTGTCACCCAATTGCATTTCCCTGAGTTGTGTTGCTGCAATAACATATCATACACGTGTCTGCACTGGCGTAGGAACGGGGGGGGGGGGGGGGGGGGGGGGGCAGCTGTCCCCCCTGGCTTCGATCGAGGAGGGGAGGCAGACGTATCTCTCTGCCCCCACCCCCCACCCCCCAAATTTATAACGGCAAAAAAACAACAACAACAAAACAACAACCCAGAAATGACACAAGGAAACGAAAGAGTTAATAGTCTCAGCCCATTCACTACACATTGCTGTCATGGACGTGGTACTGCATCAAAGATGGATTTGAGGGGGGTTACAGGGGTTCCACCCCCTCAGACAAAAAATGGAAAGAAAAAGAGGAAGACAAATTGTAGTTCCATGCTACAGTTATTCTCTCACGAGAAGCCTTGATTGCATCTTTTACATTCAAATTATCATCAGCTTCTGGGAGGCAATCCCCCCAGACCCATCACCCCACCCCAACTGACCACTTGGAGCTACCCCCTCCCCTCTTCCATGACTGGCTGATCCGCCCCAAACATGGTTGTATTTTTATGCTTTTTTTGTTGTCTCCTTTCAATTCACATCATGTTTTATTTCATTCATAGATTTTTTTATATCATTGATTATGATTATGTTTAAAAATAACAATAATAAAGTATTTTTGTAGGATTTACTAAGTCATGTAATTTAACCTATCTATTCGTCTTGTCCGTGCGCTTCCCCCCCCCCCCCCCCCCCCCCCCCCCCCACCATCCCCGCCCCTCGCCCCCCGGTTTGTTGGCAATCCTGCCCCCCCGGCTTGAAAACGTTCCTACGCTACTGGTCTGCATAGCCTAGTCATGGTAATGTTAGAAATCTTAGCCAGTACCTAATGTATTTTATTTATTTTGTGATTGTGTATAAAGAGGGTAGCGTCCTGATTCTGCATACTGTACCATTCTGTTTGTTGAGTGTAAATGAAGCGTTTAACAGCAAAAGTATGAACTCTTTCCATAAATATATTATCCTATAATCTCCAATAAGAATTCATATGTTACGTTACCATGGGCAGAGAAAGAGAAAGAGAGAGAGAGAGAGAGAGAGAGAGAGAGAGAGAGAGAGAGAGAGAGAGAGAGAGAGAGAGAGAGAGAGAGAGAGAGAGAGAGAGAGAGAGAGAGAGAGAGAGAGAGAGAGAGAGAGAGAGAGAGCATTATCGAAGTGGAAAGAAAATAATAAGTATACATTGTCGGGAAATGTTCGCCTTGCTAAAATAAGCAAACCTAGGATCAAATAAATGGACAGCATACAATACTCTTTAATATTTCATTCATTGAGTCTATAGTATGATAGTTGTTCGGTTGCGTGTGTGTGTGTGTGTGTGTGTGTGTGTGTGTGTGTGTGTGTGTGTGTGTGTGTGTGTGTGTGTGTGTGTGTGTGTGTGTGTGTGTGTGTGTGTGTGTGTGTGTGTGTGCCCGTGTGCGCGCGAACGTGCGTGCGTGCGTGCGTGCGTGCGTGGGTGCGTGCGTGCGTGTGTTTGTGTGTGTGTGTGTGTGTGTGTGTGTGTGTGTGTGTGTGTGTGTGTGTGTGTGTGTGTGTGTGTGTTGCGTCCGTGGTCTAATCTCCAAACTTTAACGTTGGCATTTTTTCGGTAAATAGAATGCATACATTGTTCAAACTTTGCACATAATGATTTGAATAATTAAATACTGAAAACAGCACTGCAAACAGATAACAAACATAACATTTTAGATTAGTGGGTTCGAGAGTATTCAACAGACAACATGTGTTAAGAAGCGCATCAACACTGAAAGCCTCGATAGCTCATTGGTAGAGTGTCTGCCAATGGTACCTGGTCCGATTCTTGGCACGGGCACTTTTTTTAATTTATTTTTTTAGTTGTATCCATTATCGATAGTTTCATTTGTACTTAAAATTTTATTGGCAATATTGTACTTTAGACACCCCCCTCAATCTTTGTTTATTGTTGTCCCACATGTGTCTGTTCGAGTGAGCCTTGAAGGCTTTGCCAATTGGTGGAACGTAAGTATATACAAGTATTATGATAACGGCAGAAAAAAAGAAACGAAAACACACCTGAAACTAGAGCGTTAAGACGCTAGACCACCAGCCGTGCAGCAGCATTTTCGGCGCCAATGACCTTGACATAATTTTGACCTATGACCTTGATTTTCGAACTTGGTCTAGATATCTTTAGTACCTATCCGCAAGTAAAAGTGTAGTGTCCTAGGTCCCTGCATTCAAACGTTATCGTGCCAGGTGCTCGGCTCCAGTTACCTTGACCTTTGAACTAACCTTCATTTTTTAATTTTGCCGAGATATTTTTAGTACCTATCCTCATGCAAAATTTGAGCGTCCTAGGTCACTCCGTTCAATCAGAAGCATTTATGGCGCCAGTGAGCTTGACCTTTGACCTGCATTTTTTAGCATGGCCTAAATATCGTAAGTACCTACCAGCATGCACAAATTGAGCACCCTAGGTCCATTCGTTATCGTGCCAGGTGTTCGGTAGCATTTTCGGCTCCAGTGACATTGACCCTTGACCTATGACCTGCATTTTGACACTTGGCCTAATTCTTAGTACCTATTCGCATGCAAACGTTAAGCGTCCTAGGTCCCTCGGTTCAACGTCACATAGTCACATAGTCAGATAGTCAGATAGTCGGCTTCAGAATGCGCTGAAAACATTATCAGCTTGGCTCTCTTCGTTCGCGGCTGGAAACAACAAAAGAATCACCCTTATTACATAATGCTACAGGCCAAGCAATATCTATATCAATGTAGACTGTAGTCAGCCTCCTTTATTGAATGTTTTTGTCTGCAGGTTAAAATATCGTTTCAAAATCGAGGAATATATTGCGCGCAGAAACAACAACAACAACAACATACAGTATTTATACGGCGCTGAATCTTGATATAAATCAAATCAAAGCGCACACACACGTTAGCATTCAAAGCGCATTCAAACACAAACGCAATACAACGCGAACACACACAGATAACATAAATGGAAAATAGCAGAAACAGACCTAATGGCAAGAGAGAGAAGATAAAGAGAGAGGAGCTTTAATGAAACATGGCATAATGAAGACTTTACTTCCAAGTGGTCATTGTACACACCCCTTATTTCTTGAGGTACAGGGCAAACAACTGTAACGAATGCTCACTCTAATATGTAAAACAGAGAAGGCATTATGTTTTTTTTGCTTATTTTTTTCCCAAGACTTGATTTTGTTCTGTAACACATAAAGCGCTTAATTTTGTAACCCACTTTTTTGTACTGGCATCATAGTTTATGTTAACATACCCACGTCGCTTCATATATTTCCTTTTCTATTTGGGGTTGATTTCACATTTTTTTCAGTCTGATATTTGCTTATATATCTGTATGTATGCATGTATTATGTATATATGTATGTGTGTATGTATCTATATATGTGTTATATATTTGTCTTTTTTCTTTGGTTATGTATATTAAAATGAAAAACCAAATAAAAATGTTTAATACCAAAAAAGAAAATCACCCAATTTTTTGGGGGGCTAACTAACTAAATAAGATATAACGTGTTTGTTATTGATTTAAAGCTGCTTATTGTATGTAATAGCTGAAACAGGCACATTCAGAAAAAGCGCTTTTTGTTGCATTCAATTATACATGATTTTCGTAAACACGTCAAAATCAAATCACACGCCTTTTTTGCTTAACATGTAACAAAGAGCGCATGACGCAACCGCACACGGCTCTCACTCCTATGTATAAATGTGCTAAAATACAGGGGACTCCCTTATAAGACCTTCAAAAATCATCCAAAATGAGGTCTTATAAGGGAGGGGTCTTATAAGGGAGGTAATTTTAATACTTTCAAAGAAGGGCAATGTCTCAGAGAAGTAGGTCTTATGCGGGAGGGAGTCTTATAATGGGAGGTCTTATCAGGGAGGTTCCACTGTATAAATATATCTTCAGCTCCAGTGACCTTGACCTTTGACATATGACCTTCATTTTCGAACTTGGCCTAGATATTGTTAGTACCATGCAACATTTGAGCGTCCTATGTCCCTGCGTTATTGTGTTCACATAGATAGATAGATAGTCAGTCAGTCAGTCGGCTCTGAAAACATTACCAGCTTCGATCACTACGTTCGCGGCTGGTAAACATTAGCAGATTCTCCCCATGGCTGGTAATTATTACCCTCAGGCTTAATTTCATACATTGCGTACGGCGTTACAAATACCACTGCAAACACGTTAGATGGTAAACAGGTTTTGTGTAGGCTACTAATTTGAACTTTTATGTGTCAAAGTTTTTATTGCTGTAATATTTTTTTCCATCACATATAGTACGAAGTATCATAGCTATATTCGTGTCATAATAATGACAAGAAAATTAAGTCATTTATGTAGATGTTGTGTTAAATTAATCTTATTATATGGCTTAGATGATACGTGAACTTATTGGGTCCATGAGCGCACAAGAAAATGCATAAATGCTTGTAATACGGACTCTCTACCAGTTTTATGAGAATGGAAGTCCATACAAAATGGGAACAAGGGCCTGTGCGTTTCTCTGTCCGTCCGCATGTGTGACCGAAATGTGCTCCAGTTCATAGCGCCTAAACAACTAAAGCGATCGTAACGTCACTTGGTACAATGGGAGGTCTTATAAGGTAGGTTCCACTGTATAAATATATCTTCAGCTCCAGTGACCTTGACCTTTGACATATGACCTTCATTTTCGAACTTGGCCTAGCTATTGTTAGTACCATGCAACACGAGATGTTAGATTCACAGAATGACAAGCCATGTCAACATGATGCCAGTGAGGAAATTTTGAATATTAAAAAGACACTGATTATTTCAAAGATAAGGGATGGATTTAAACCAAAGTAGGTATAGTGAAAAGGTGTCACCTAAAAATATTTTGTCATAGAATATCTAATTTCTAGGTACATTGTAATGCAATACTGATTTTGTTGTTGATTTTTACAAGAAAAAACAACAAGAAAACAAAATGACCGTAGAATCCAAACTTAGCTCCCCTGAATTTCAAGCAGGTCTTATTAAAATGTGATGAAATTTAAGGGACATAACTCGAAATTTACAGTCTGCTATGAGCGTACAATATATTTTTCATTTCAAATTATAACAATGGTTCTGCATTTCTCTCTCTCTCTCTTTTTCTCTCTCTCTCTCTTTCACCCACACTCTCTCTCCCTCTTTCTTACACCTTTCTCTGCCAGTCTATCTGTCTGTCTACGTCTTGGACATTTTCTCCCTCAATGAAGGCATTACCCCGCCGTTTGTGCCTAATAAGCTTGAAAGCTTAATAGCAATAAATTCATTCACTTGTTCTCCCCCCCCCCTCCTCTCTCATCTTTTTTTTTTTTAAACCTTCCCAATTGACAGCGACAGCGACAGAATAGTCAACAATGACTGTGGTCGCTATACGGAAGGAAGGAAGGAATACATCATAATATACCGAATTAAAAATTTTAGTTTTTCCTTTTTTCTTTTTCTTTTTGCTGTCCCATCTTCTGGGCCGTACCACGGCTCTCATTCCGAGTCCCTATTCGCAGCCACACGTACTCCCGGCTTGTTGAAGTCGCAGAATCCAAAACCAGCAGTCCAAGGGGAGCGAATCTACGTTAGGCCGTCAGGAGGCAACCAACCGAGGAGACACTGCACTGCTGCTGAGTCACTTCGGTGGAGTTCAGTGGAGCCTGTACGCAGGACACCACCTACTAAGCCCCAATAATGTCGCGGATCCAGCGTGAGTGAGGCCCTCCTCTGAGGGCGCCACCACGACGTTCCACCGACAGCTCCCCAGAACATACTGGTCCCCATGGCTTTGACCCGAATGCACCAAGGGCATAAACTGGATTGGAAATCGAAACTGAGGTCACCATGACAGCAGGGCATGCAAGGCTACAGAATATGAGACATTTTTTTCTTTTCGATGATTGATGAAAATGAGGCGGATAACAATGATGATGATGATGCTATGGAGTTCCGTATCGATCTGAGACTACGTGACATGGCTGTATTCTACGATTCCTTTAATAATGATATCCCGGTGTTAACCAGGCCTGATAACTACAGACACATGCAGTGTTGGTCATGAAATTAGAGCAACACCTCAGAATCGCATGAAGCTCGACTGTGTGGTTTGGTTTCAGTCTTCCCATTGAGCCACTCACTCTGGGTAGGAGTCGGTCCAGGACCGACAAAAACCTCGCCTTAATAATAATAATAATAATAATAATAATAATAATAATGATTATTTATATAGCGCATATTCTCTGAATTAGGGCTCTAAGCGCTTTGCATATTTAATGCAAATACAACATAGAATATACATTATCTTATACAATCAGAACATGACGAACGTACATAAATTTTACATTAGTAGAATATAGAAAAGTACACATATACAAATGAACAAAAACGCATATCTTGAAAAAGGTACACAACTTACAGAAACACACACACACACACACACACACACACACACACACACACACACACACACACACACACACACACACACACACACACACACACACACATGCGGGTACGCCATGTGACTGATGTGAGTTTGATGGGATTCGAACCCGTGACATCCCAGCCAGTAGTCCGCGACGTTATCATTGCATTGTCTTAGTCTTTTAGGTGTTCTGTTCTTTTTTTTATTCTCTTTTTTTTCTTTTTTTAACGCGGTGACAGCCCTGACATGGCCTTAGTTATCGACGGGGCTACAATTTTAATCGTAATCTCAATATTCTTCACTTTTATCTTTTAGGTTTTTTTGTTCTTTCTCTTCGTATGTGTGAGCACCAAGCTTCATATTTCGACTTTGCATTTCAATAACAATGTACATTCAGAATTAATCAATACTGCATTAAGGCAATAACGTGCAAAAACGTATAAATATTATGTTGAAACTTTGTTGAAATTTTGCAATGAACGATGACCAAAAATAGTTCAGGAATAACATCAAGACACGGCTTTATACAAGTTATCCTGTTGCCCTATATAAGGAAATCATTTTTGTTTTGCACAAACACACAACCCAACAACAACGAAAGCATGCACATGGATGGTCAACCAATATAAACATTATGTTTGTTCACCGATGCATTGGCTAATTAAAGAATCTTGGATCTTGAATCTTGAATCATTTTTCTGGGTTCTGTATAAAACAATATTTGAAGAAAAGAATGAATCAACATTACAAGTGTTGTGATTAGCTGCAGGTAGCTATCTTTGGCATTTGAACATTGTTAAAAAGCGATTAGGGGGGGGGGGGGGTTAAGAAAGAAAGACAGAAAGAAGAAAAGAAAGTGTCTGTATCGTTCCAACATGTAACGTGTTTACATGCAGTTCTCCGTCAAGGTGTTTCTTTCATCTGCACAGAAACAACAAAAACTAAGGTTGAAAAGATTAGCCCCCCCGAGAAAAAAAGGCCAGTCAAAAATAGAAGTGTAAAAAAATAGTGATGTTCAGAATACAAATCCTTTGCGGATTCTGATAACACGAACAAGGACACGTGATGGTTTCAAGAATTTGCAAGAGAAAATAAGTAGCAAGCCACATGAATGCATTCTCTATTTTTAGACGAGAGAGAGAGAGAGAGAGAGAGAGAGAGAGAGAGAGAGAGAGAGAGAGAGAGAGAGAGAGAGAGAGAGAGAGAGAGAGAGAGAGAGAGAGAGAGTCATATTGTACATCGGCAGTTGGCCACAATACAATATAAAGGACAGGTTGGGATATGTGAGATGCAATCTATGGCATGACATCTGCAAGAGAGAGAGACTGAAAGAGGGGGTGGGGGAGAGAGAAGGAGAGAGAGAGGGAGAGAGAGAGGGAGGGAGATGTAGAGGGTAATTATGCCTTTTCAATGCGCCGTGCCTATTGTATACACACACATGTATACACTATGCGGCATACACACAAACACACACACTATGCGCGCGCACGCACGCACGCACGCACGCACGCACGCTCGCACACACACACACACACACACACACACACACACACACACACACACACACACACACACACACACACACACACACACACACATAAAGAAATGCACAACATGCCCTCGTTCAAATCCAACATACTCCCAATCATTGAACTGGGCGGCTCAGGGGATGGAAGAAATGAAAGATTTTAAAGGAGACAGGAAAAGAGGGAGAGAGATGGGTGGGAAAGTACCAAAGATCATTTATGTGTAGCATTTCTTCACCACAGCGCTCTAACCAGGACAAAGCATCGACCAAACTCTAGTCTAGGGCCTCTGCAATAACCAAAAGCAGATAATTATCGATTAAGAAGACACGCGTCTTCTATCATGACCGCCTGCGGCACCGAATCGCCTAGCTTGCGCAGATTAAAGGCACAGAAACTCTCAAAGAAAAGTGAAGGTTTGGGTTTGTTCATACACGGTCTAGCTAACGTTCTAACACTAAACATTGTCAAAAGAAAAGAAAGCAAAATCATTTTAGTCCTTTCAAACAACAAGAGTCCGTTCATCTATCTTTTTGTCACTTTAGCTAACACAAAAGACTAATAAGACTTGAAACAATTTTATAATTTTAAATCCTTTTATGTGACTAAACCAAATCACACAAAAATGTTCTAAAACATGTAAGGTTCAGTTTCATAACAACCGTTCGTCATCTTGAAATTCGCAACACACAAGATCATAGGTCTGCTGCAAAGCGATCAAATATCATACTTTTGACGAGCAAGGGTAAAATATTTTCCCGAGTACACATTTTCCCAAAAGTTGGGGCTTGCAATAAACTTAAGTTTTGTTTTACGTCCTCTCGGTTAACGAACCATATGGGACATTACGTTTAATAAAGTTACAATTATTGCAATAAAGTGAAAGCTGTTATTATAAATTACATTTCTTTAGCCAATGGAAAATTATGCTACAGTTTAGTTTTGGGAATTCGACTGCGACTCTCAAACAAGGAGACATTTGCACCGTTGCAGTACTAGTGTCGTGGCCAAGCGTTTAGTTGCCTTTGGAAAGGCCTTCTGCAACAAAGCCAGCTCAAGTAATCTTGGTCAAAAGAGTAGGGCTGTACCCTGGGCAAAACGTTTCTCCACTATAAACGAACTCCAGCCCAGCCTATTAAAAACAAACACACAAAAAACATAGTCGCCTCCTCGTCTGTCTGGAAATCATACTTGGAGACGACTGACTGGCACTCACACACACAGTATTGAACGTTTTGGGTTCGTGAAAAGCGTCACACAATGTCACATTTAAGACAATCCCACCTGGAAAGCTGTGAGAGGTAGTGTAGATTTGCCAGATGTGTGAGGGTCGAAGGTTGAGCTAGCACCGTTATGGCTTTATGCCATGCTTTCACTGAGCCGTAACGTACCCATCCACACACACACACACACACACACACTCTCTCTCTCTCTCTCTCTCTCTCTCTCTCTCTCTCTCTCTCTCTCTCTCTCTCTCTCTCTCTCTCTCTCTCTCTCTCCTCCCTCCCTCTCTCTCTCTCTCTCTCTCTCTCTCTCTCTCTCTCTCTCTCTCTCTCTCTCTCTCTCTCTCTCTCTCTCTCTCTCTCTCTCTCTCTCAATAAACGTGCGCACACACGCACATACCGACGCATACATTATGCCCACATTTGCACACCGACACACGCACACGTATACTGACCACATAATGATTATTATTATACTATGCGTATACTGACCACATATTTACACGCTTGCACACATACACAAATGCATGCACGCACACGCGAATGCACATATACGCATAAACACACATACACATGCGCTCGCACACTGGCAGGATCGCACGCGTGCAAGCAACTCCATGCAACACACGGGTAAATCTCTTTGCACACACACGCGCGCGCGCGCGTGCAAGCGCGCGCGCACACACACGCACGCATCACCACCACCCTCCACCCCGATCTCATTCCCGACCATAATGTTCTTGTTCATCCATCTCTGTCAAGAGTTCTCCAGTTATGTTCCGAGTCTACCGGGTAGGTAATGGATAAAAACTACGCCAGTCTTATCGGTCGGTCTGTCTGTCTGTCGGTCTCAATCTCTCTTTCTCTCTCGCCCCCTCTCTCTCTCTCTCTCTCTCTCTCTCTCTCTCTCTCTCTCTCTCTCTCTCTCTCTCTCTCTCTCTCTCTCTCTCCGTCTGTTTGTTTGTCTGTTAGTTTGTCTGTCTGTCTAGTTGTATGTATGACTGTCTGTCTGTCTGACTCTCTGACTCTCTCTCTCTCTCTCTCTCTCTCTCTCTCTCTCTCTCTCTCTCTCTCTCTCTCTCTCTCTCTCTCTCTCTCTCTCTCTCTCTCTCCGTCCGTTTGTCTGTTTGTTTGTCTGTTAGTTTGTCTGTCTGTCTAGTTGTATATATGACTGTCTGTCTGTCTGACTCTCTCTCTCTCTCTCTCTCTCTCTCTCTCTCTCTCTCTCTCTCTCTCTCTCTCTCTCTCTCTCTCTCTCTCTCTCTCTCTCTCTCTCTCTCTCTCTCTCTCTCTCTCTCTCTCTCTCTGGGTTGGGTTCGATCATTATTGTTTACTTTTTATGTTTATTTTTATTTTCGTTTTTCTATGAATGATCATTGTATCTACACCGACACCCCTTCCCCTCACCTCACCTTCTTGATACGGGCAGATGGCCTAATCATTAAAAATGTTTTGAGTTTGATCTCTCTCTCTCTCTCTCTCTCTCTCTCTCTCTCTCTCTCTCTCTCTTTCTCTCTCTCTGTCTATCTATCTGTCTATCTGTCTGTCTATGCTGTATGACTGTCTGTCTCTCTCTCTATCTCTATCTCCAAATGTACTCTCTCTCCCTCTCTCTCCCTCCCCCCTCTCTCTCTCCAGTATTCTCTCTCTTTGTCTGTCTCTCTGTATCTGTCTGTCTGTCTGTCTGTCTCTCTCTCTCTCTCTCTCTCTCTCTCTCTCTCTCTCTCTCTCTCTCTCTCTCTCTCTCTCAATTATAGCACATTCATTAAACAAAAAACATACAAATCTCATGTGTTCTTTAAGCTGTATCTGTCTGTCTGTCTGTCTCTCTCTCTCTCTCTCTCTCTCTCTCTCTCTCTCTCTCTCTATTTGTCTGTCTCTATGTCTCTCTCTCTCTCTCTCTCTCTCTCTCTCTCTCTCTCTCTCTCTCTCTCTCTCTCTCTCTCTCTCTCTCTCTCTCTCTATCTCTCTCTTAAAGATAGCACATTAGTTAAACGAAAAACATATAACTCTATTGTGTTCTTTAAGCTTGCAAACAAAAACGTCTAACTTGTCTGGCTACGTTATTGTATCAAGTTATATGTACATTCTTATTTCCTCATTATACCCGTATTAGAAGATATCATGTTTTACGCCCTCTTTGGCCTTTCGGCCATGTGGGGCAATTATACCCGTATTGTGTTCGTCTGCTTTGTTTATCTACCTCTTCTCCGCTCTCTCTCTCTCTCTCTCTCTCTCTCTCTCTCTCTCTCTCTCTCTCTCTCTCTCTCTCTCTCTCTCTCTCTCTCTCTCTTTCTTACTACATGCTTGCTTTAATGACAGCATTTGTTCTCATTTGAGTTTTCATATTAACATATTGGACACATGTCATTTATTACACTTGATTTGTTGCTGAAAAATCGAAAAAATCGGAAAGAGAGAGAGAAAAATAGAGATTTAACGCCTTCTGGGCCAAAGGGCCATTTGAGGCACTTGAAATTATAAAGATCCTGGAAAAAAGAAGATTTTGATCAAGAATACAGATAGTTTTAGTTTTGTTTTTTTAAATTGTAAAGATTTGGTAGAGAAAAATTCAAAGTAGAAATTGTTTTTATTTTTATAAAGTTTTTTGAGAAACTTTAATAGAAACAAGTTGAGTTTTTGTGTAAAATCTAAATTTATAGTGATAAAAGTGTTTATTTAAAAGATATTTAGCAGTTTGCTATTTACATGTCTGGCAGGGAGAGGAAATCTATGATTAAAACCCCCCAGGGCCACAGTTATTTTTTTTTTTATTGTGCTCAAGGAGCTTTATTTATAAAAAAATTAAAAAAGGAGGCAAAGGCCTTCGTAACTTTTTATACAATATATACATTTAAGTTAATGGTTAAGGTCCGCTATACAAGTTAAGTGACCAGAGGGTCACGGGACCTAATGTTTAAGAACATTTTTTTATTTATTGTTAAAAACCTTTAACTTAATACAGAGCAGCACTAGACTGCTATAGGGTTACTCTAAGCATTACATGATCAAATGATCACGGAGTGCCCTAGTTTAAAAGAACTATTAAAAAGTTTGTATGTGCAAAAATATATGCATCGGAGTTTTGTACATATGTTCGTGACTTTCAGGTTCAATTAGGGTTTTATTTTTATTTTTTTGTATTTAATAATTTTTATTCCTTCTTTTCTTTCATTCCACAATTCCTGCTTTCACTCACTCCTTCGTACCATCAATGATCAGCATACATGTATATAAATGAATTCAGAGCAAATTAGAGCAAACATAATACGAAGAAAAAAGAAAACAAACATCAACAGCTCATCATAGTTAATCTAATGAAAGGGTAAAGAAACTTAATATAACTTAATATAATCTATTATTGATGGCAGTAGTTTAGATATTACACAATTATTGATTATAAGATCCAAAAAGAAGTTCTTTTTTTTTTCCATTACAAAACAGAAACAGTTACATTAACCACAACAAACAATAATGGAGATCAAAGCAATAGTAGTAGTTAATCATAGTAAGAAAGAAAGGTAACAATACAATATGCTTGAGGAAATGGGAATAAGAACACAAGATCAAAATATACACACAAAAGAGGTCACACACACACACACATAGACACACACACACACACACATACACACACACACACACACACACACACACACACACACACACACACACACACACACACACACACACACACACACACACACACACACACACATGCTACAGATGATATCATATAGAGTCAAGCAAGATCAAGCAAATGATTAAGCACAATGGAAGTTATTTCAAATTCCTCTTTCTTTCAAGAGAAGCATTAAGCTATTATTTCTGGAAGCATAAAACATATTACATTAATTACCATCCAAATGTTGTCAGATACTGAAAACAGATTACATGATATTAACCACACAAGTGTCATTAGATATTAAGAAATAGATCAACAACATAAGACAATATCCACCTAAGTAATGTCAAATATTTTATTTTAATCATGAAATTATTGTTGAGTAAGGTAACCAACTCTCTTCAAATTCACTTAAGGCATAGTTTAAGGAAGACATATATTTTTCTAGTTCAATTCTGTTTTTAAGTATGGCTATGAAGACCTTTAAATTTGGCTGGACATTTTGTAATTTGGACTTATATATATAACATTTGGCCAGGAGCAAAATGAAATCCATTGGTTTATCTGTTTTTATATTTTGTTTTACTCCAAATAAAACCAGTTCTTTGTCAATTTGAAAAAAATCACAATGTTGGCATTGTTCTTTAAGCACATTTTCAAAGCTTGTCCAAAATCTATGTACAATAGCACAGTCAAATAACATGTGTGATATGGTCTGTTCATCCATATTACAGAAATTGCACAAAGGGGAATCAACAATTTTGATTCTAAACAAGTATTTCTGAGTGGGGAGTAGCCTGTGCAATAACCTGGTTTGAAGCCATCTGAGCTGTACATCTGTAGTAGTTTTGTATAAATGTGAAAAAATATATTTCCAGCTCAGGGTCTCAAACAGGCCATTCCATTTTATGACTGCTGTTGGAACAGCATCATTTGCATTTAAAATGGTTTGCACATACTTATTGCCCTTGTTAATGCAAACCCATGTTTTTGAGTCTAATATTTTATATCTATTGGTTAGGACCACTTTTAATTTTTGACAATAAGTTCGGATAGCATTAACAATGCCTTCATACAATATAAAATTAGTTGTAATACCAGGGTATTTCAACAAGAATTGGTTATATGTCATGAAATTGCCATTATCATTCACTAAATTTTGTACAAAGTAAATATCATAATCACACCATTCTCGCGCATAAACTACCCTTCGTCCTCTTAAAATATTGATATTATAATGAATGCATTCAGACATGAATTCATGTACAGAGGATGGACAACATTTCACACACAATTTTTTATAATGTTTAACGACATCCTTCCAAAATGGGTTTTTAACATTTTCAATAACAATACTAGCGTATTCAGCTCCGAATAGTTTTAAATTTTCCAGCCTAGGGAACATGTTAATTGTAAAATCTTTCCATTCGGAATCGCAATTTAGTCTCTTTAACCAAGATATTTTCATGGATGACAAAAAGTGTTTGACATTTAGCATTTTTAACCCCCCTCAAAGTATTGTTTTTCAACCACAGATCTTTTAATTTTACTTTGTTTACCATTCCACAAAAAAATATACAATTCCTTCTCTAAAGTTTTTAAAAAGTCTTCTGGCGGGTCAGGCAGGTTAATTAATAGATGGATTATTTTTGAAAATACTAATGTTTTGATAACCGTTATTTTTCCAAAGGGTGTAATTTGTCGTTTCTTCCAAAAAGCTAATATTCGTTTCATTGCAAACAATTTGTCTTCATGATTTAGTTGTACGATAGTATTGGTAGAAAATTTAATGCCTAAGATTTTGAAAGTGCCCGGGTCCCAAACAAAGTTCTTATCACGCATATACCGGATGCCACAATTGTTCCTACTACCTATCCAGACAATTTGGGTTTTGTCAAAATTTATTTTTAAACCAGAAATATGTGCAAATCTTGAAAGAGTATATACTGTTTCCTTAAAGGACCTTTCTGACCCATCAAGGCACAATGCTGTATCGTCTGCAAATTGGGACAATAAGCTTTCTTTATCTTTAATTTTGATTCCTTTAATGTTCACATTACGGCGGATCATAACAGACAATATTTCTGCACAAATTAAATACAAATAAGGGGAGGAAGGGTCCCCCTGCCTGACCCCTCTTTGTATTGAGAACCAAGGAGAGCATTGACCATTTACTAATACATTTGTAGAAATTTGATTGTAGAAAGTTTTTATCCAGTTAATAATATTGGGACCAAATTTAAAAAAATGTAAACACTTTTGTAAAAAGGACCAAGACACACTATCAAACGCCTTTTCAAAGTCTACAAGTAAAAACATACCTGGAATATTTTCTTTTTCAGTGTACAACAATGTGTCATAGAGCAACCTAATATTTTCGCCAATAAAACGACCTTTTAAGAATCCCTTTTGGCTTTCGTGAATTATGCTTGGCAAAACACTTTTAAGGCGATTAGTGATGCAAGCTGAAGCCATTTTGTATGTAATATTCAAAAGGGAAATGGGACGCCAATTTTTAATAAACCGTTTAGGTTTCCCCTCTTTAGGGATACATATTATTGTTCCTTGTCGCTGAGTTATTGACATTTGACCTTTGTTGAAGCTTTCATTGGTAGAACGCACAAGAAAAGAACCAATATCAACAAAGAAAAATTAAAAAAATTCAACGGTGAAGCCATCCGGTCCAGGACTTTTCAAATTTTTCATATTTTTCAAAGCACTGGCTGCCTCCTGAACTGTTATTAAGCCCTCTATGGATTCACTCTCTTCCTCTGTTAAAACCGGCGCATCAGGGAGTTCATCAGTAAAGTTAATATCATCTACGTCTTGAAAATTGTATAAATCTTCATAATATTGTTTTGTTTCATTAAGAATACTCTTTTGATCTGAAATTACTGGTTCACTTTCTTTTTCCAAAAAGGGTATTGATTTATCCAGGTAATTACGGCTTTCAAGGTTACAGAAATATTTGTTTACCTTTTCACCCTGATTAATCCAACAAACCTTTGAGCGCATTGCCATGCCTTGAATCCTGTGATCTCTAATTTCCTGCAACTGGATTTTTAAATCTTCTAAAACTGGAATATCATGATTATTATTTTCAAGATTACGAATTCTTTTTTCAAGGTCCAGTTCTTGTTAAGTTTCCATCTTTTTCTTATAAGTAGCATATGAAATAGTTTTCCCCCTAATTTGTAACAATAGAGTTTCAAAAAATAGTTGCTCATTAATCTGAAAAGAGATATCTTCATTAGAAATGATATCAATATTATCCAAATTGTAAGGTAGTAATGCATATTGTTTTTTTACATCCTTAATAACATTTTTTATTTCTAAAATATATTTCTTATCCTTAAGTAAACTGTTGTTAAACTTCCAAAAAGGTCTGTCACGTTTAAACTGTTCTTTTTTTTAGAAGCATAGTAACCAAAGAATGGTCTGATCTGTAACCTGGGTCAGTAAGAATATCATTTGTTTCCGCCAATAATTCTTCGTTAATTAGAAAATAGTCAAGTCTTCCTTGTTTAAAGGAGTTAAATTTGCGCCAAGTATATACTCTTTTTTCTGGGTACATTTCCCTAAAAACATCAAAAAGATTTAATGTTGTCATCATGTCATTAATCCTTTTCCTTGTCCTTGGACGATTATTAACACTTGTATAATTTCTTACATCTATCTTCATGTCCAAGGCACAATTCCAGTCTCCCGTGATGATCGCATGTTCATTGGCAATGCGCTCAATATGTTCGCAGACATTATGGACAAATTCAGGTCTGTCACAATTACTGGGCCCATATAAATTCACCAAGGTAATTTTTTTGTTCAAAAATTCCACATTCATTATTATGTAGCAACCATGGGGATCTCTGGTGACATCAATCAATTTATATTCAAAATTATTGTTAAAAAATATAGCCACCCCATTTTTAATTGTATCTGAACCACAGAGCCAAACATTGTAGCCCCAACTTGCCCTTATGAAATTTTCTGAGTTTGTTTTTAAATGTGTCTCTTGGAGACAGTAAATGTTGGCCTCCTTCTTTGTGAGAAAATCAAACACATCTTTCCTCTTACTAGAGTTGCTTAAACTGCTACAGTTAAACGAACATAATTTAAAAGAATTATCCTCTGCCATTTGGTAGGTGTGAGAAAAGAAGAAAATGTTCTGCAAAAATAGTACCAAAATGTGTTATTCTATCAGCATCCCAATGAGGCCAGTGCATTTCCTGCATCTGCTTCCACATCATCACATTATCAAAATGTGTTATTCTATCAGCATCCCAATGAGGCCAGTGCATTTCCTGCATCTGCTTCCACATCATCACATTATCAAAATGTGTTATTCTATCAGCATCCCAATGAGGCCAGTGCATTTCCTGCATCTGCTTCCACATCATCACATTATCAAAATGTGTTATTCTATCAGCATCCCAATGAGGCCAGTGCATTTCCTGCATCTGCTTCCACATCATCACATTATCAAAATGTGTTATTCTATCAGCATCCCAATGAGGCCAGTGCATTTCCTGCATCTGCTTCCATATCATCACATTATCAAAAGGTGTTATTCTATCAGCATCCCAATGAGGCCAGTGCATTTTCCTGCATCTGCTTCCACATCATCACATTATCAAAATGTGTTATTCTATCAGCATCCCAATGAGGCCAGTGCATTTCCTGCATCTGCTTCCACATCATCACATTATCAAAATGTGTTATTCTATCAGCATCCCAATGAGGCCAGTGCATTTCCTGCATCTGCTTCCACATCATCACATTATCAAAATGTGTTATTCTATCAGCATCCCAATGAGGCCAGTGCATTTCCTGCATCTGCTTCCACATCATCACATTATCAAAATGTGTTATTCTATCAGCATCCCAATGAGGCCAGTGCATTTCCTGCATCTGCTTCCACATCATCACATTATCAAAATGTGTTATTCTATCAGCATCCCAATGAGGCCAGTGCATTTCCTACATCTGCTTCCACATCATCACATTATCAAAATGTGTTATTCTATCAGCATCCCAATGAGGCCAGTGCATTTCCTGCATCTGCTTCCACATCATCACATTATCAAAATGTGTTATTCTATCAGCATCCCAATGAGGCCAGTGCATTTCCTGCATCTGCTTCCACATCATCACATTATCAAAAGGTGTCCCAACAATCAAAGCAATAATCCACTGTGACAAAAACAAGTCTGTCGCCTGAGCAATCAATACGTTATGAACAAACTGGAAAAACCAACTCGACCCAATTTCACTCTCATCCACATCAGGCACATGCACACATCCAAAGCCTAAGCCTACACCACACACAAACGACAACAGAACGACACAGACATAAAACAACGCGTAACACTTACATTGATAAAAGGTTTTCATCCGTAGGCCCGTTGCCCACTCCACACTGAGCACATTTTCCAAACGTACTCCATAACATGCAACACAGCAAGATATTCAAAAACACCGCAAGATATTCAAAAACCCACCCACAACACACAACTAAGGCCTAAAAGTTCAACGTTCATCCATAACTATCACGTGGTCGGCATAAAAATGACCTTGACCCAATGCACAGACCAATGAAATGGTCGAAAAAGGTAAACATCAAAAGTAGGCTAACTAGGGGGGGATCTCAAAGGTGCAAACATAATCAATGTTCAAATCATTTTGGATAAAGTAAAGTTACAACGAATTTTTTCCCCTTTCTTTTTAACGTAAAAAGAAAAAGAAACAAAACACCAAATGCAAAACTGCAACAAGCAAAATTAGTTAAGCTATGAATCAAGAAGTAGAACTTCTGTACTAGCAGACGACTTTGCTTAACAGACGATAACACAGACGCATTGCATTAGAGCATCAGCGTAACTCTCTCAGATCAACCAGAGACTTCACAGTGCCTATCTTCCCACTCACCGTTTTGACAACAACGTTCCCATTCTTGGACCAGGCCTGTTGACAGATACTAGTGTCACTCCTTACTGAGCACAACAGCGAGTATGCCCTTGGGGTTAAGTCCTCAACTAGAGTTACCCTTGTGCCCTTGAGGTTTCGTCGAGCATACAAAACAGAGTCCCGAATGCGTCGCGACACAAAGCGAATAATAATACCACGCCCAGTATCCTTGGAAGTACTCGAATCGTTCGGTCGACGTCCCTGCTTCGCACTGACCCGATGCACAGCTTCGATATCTTCTGTCTTCACCTTAATCTTGAGTTTATTATTAAACAGAGTAAGAACCTTCTGCTCGCATTGGTCAGATGTTTCCCTGGTGTTCCCAGTCTGCTCCTCCTTGATAACGTAGATCCTAAGGTTGTTTCTGCGTACGTACGCAGACAGATCCTCAACACGGCGATCAGCAAGCTCGGCAAGATGTCTGGCCTCGGCAAGTTGAGTCCTCACCCCGTCTTCTCTCTTCTTGGAATCCGCCACCTCTTTCTTCAGCTCGTCGTTGGCCATCTGCACAGTGAAGAGGGCTGCCTTCAGGTCATCGACCATCTGGGACAGTCTGGAGATGTCTGCTCCGTTGGCACACAGTTTCTGCATCAACTGTTCGTTGGTAACACCCTGTGTGGGCTGTTGTGCGCCTAGGCTCTTTTCTTGCTGGACGGGTACAGGGGAGAAAACTGAGTTTGCGTCTTTCGAACCAGAAATACGGTGGTCGCCTCCCTTATCTTCCATCATGTCGTCTCTCGGTTGGTAAATGAACCTGGATAAAGTCTCTGTACACGATGCTGGAGTGCTGGTTGTGATCTTCTGCTTCTCGGTGTACTCTTTGCTTCAGTAGCTCCACTACTCTTCGCCACAGAACAATCTGACGAGCTAGAACCGGAATTGGAGCCGTTTGCTTTGCGTTGTTTACGTTTGCGGCCATTACCACCCATGACTGTCAGTGTCACAAAAAAGTCACACATCTTCTCTTCTACGCACCCGTCATCGCTTCAAAAATAATACAAGCACTCGTGTGGAGGTAGGCAACAGTTGCACAATTAATTTTTCTGCATTTCTGATGGTAGATCGTTAGTTAATCAGCGAAAAACAAGTTAATTAATGCCACAGCTTTGAAGACGTGTCCGCCTCCGACCATGAACGGTGCTCACCTCAGGGGTTTTATTTTTAGTGACAAGTACAAATGGTTTCTTTTGGTTAGATTTAAGATCCCAATTGTTATAGGATATATTTAGCTTATTAAACTTTTGTTTTAAATTTTATGGACATCGCTAAAATATATTTAAACCAAAGTCTTCTGCTTTAGTTGTTAAAACGTATGTTAAAAGGATTTTATCTGGTGCATTATAAGTAGTTTTATATTAATAAAGATTAAAAATGGTTTTAAGAGTTACAATTAAAATTTAGTTTATGTTTTATTATTTAGTAGTGAGGCCTTTTTCCTCTTTCCTTTATTCATCAGCTCTAGCTCCTCCAATGTGTATCATTAAATCGAGTAGTACTTCCGTGTGCCACTCACATACACCCAATAGGTGTACAAAGTAGCATCATAAAAATAGATTTATAAAAGGCTGTATCGGTTTCACCTTTATGTATATAATTATATCTAATTCTAACTAAAAGTATTTACTAAGTTGAGTGAGGGGACACTCCGCCAGAGGCCACTAAATATGTTAAATATTACTTGGGTATTTTTGTTTTATTTCTTGCTGGTTATTTGTTTTAAGGTTATAGTTAAGGATTCCCTTCGGTTAGGGGCGTTGCCTCGGGTGCGTCGCCAATAGGAGTGACCACCCGGCTGGCTGGCAAGAGATACCCATCTGTCACCATCCTGAGAGACCCAGCCAAAGTCTCTCCTCCTCTGCCAAAAAGAAAAAGAAAGAAAGACGATGCTCCACAACTACCAGGGTTTCGGCACCTGGGTCGCACCCGACATCCACCTCCGGGGAAAAATCGGAAAAATATCCCCGTTCCATTTTATATGCTTTTGGTGGCGCGCGCGCACGCGTGTGTGTGTGTGTGTGTGTGTGCGCGTGCGTGCGCGCGCGTGTGCGTGCGTGCGTGCGTGCGTGCGTGCGTGCGTGCGTGCGTGTGCGTGCGTGTGTGCGTGTGTGTGTGTGTGTGTGTGTGTGTGTGTGTGTGTGTGTGTGTGTGTGTGTGTGTGTGTGTGTGTGTGTGTGTGTGTGTGTGTGTGTGTGTGTGTGTGTGTGTGTGTGTGTGTTTTTAGTATGCTTTAAATTCGATTCTACAAAATTTGCTTATCCCTGGACAATATGCGTGTCAAGACATGTATACTTATTGCGTGTTACAGAACTGTGTGGAAACTAGTTCGACTCACCTTTGGACTCATCATAAACTACGTTTATGATCAATTCTAAAGTACCTGCAGGCGCAGGTCCATTATTTGACTATTGTGCAAATCTCAACTTCTCGTCAGTGAAATATCTTGTGTATTTGCAGTGTTGTGTTCCCCAGCTGCGTGCTATGCATTGACTGTGAAGATCACTCAAATCTGCTGGTAGGGCCTGGTTTATACGTGTTGGACACTACTGATTTTTACCTGCCCTAAAAACTGCTGAACAGTATTAGCCTATATTAGCGCTTTAGCCAATAGGCCTAATTGGCTTGATTTATCTCTATTTTACATTTTAATTGTTAAACTACCTTTCTAACTCTACCCTTTATTATTACCGCGCTTACGTTTCCCATCATTGATTAATTTGTACACGTTTGTTTCTGTTTTAAGTTGTTCACTGTTTTCTCCTAAAGTGCTCTCGATTCGTCGTTGATATCAAAACAGTGTGTTTGGATCTTGACTGTTAACCACTATTTCTCCTGCGCTTGCCTGCCTTGCAGAGTTTTCTACCTCATTTGAACTTACTGATTCTGCTGAGACTTTGTGCTACAATAACAGAAACACAGTGCTGCATGACCTGATCTGTTATTGTCTCCCTTGTGCAGCTTACTAGTGTCATTACTGTATTATATTGTGTTTTCCTTATTTTGTGGAACAAATCGTGGACGCTTTAGCCTATAGGCCTAATTGGCTTGATTTATCTCTATTTTACAGTTTAATTGTTAAACTACCTTTCTAACTCTACCTTTTATTATTACCGCGCTTACGTTTCCCATCATTGATTAATTTGAACACGTTTGTTTTTGTTTTAAGTTGTTCACTGTTTTCTCCTAAAGCTTAACTCATCCATACAAATTTATTTTATTTTATTTTTTAATTATTATTGGCTTTTTCCTTCGAATTGTTGGTTTTATCTTTTGTTAGTGATTGTTGTTTTTAGGTACTTGTGTTACCATGGCTAATGTAAGCAACAATCCAAGATGGTTATCGAAACCGGGTTTTAAAATAGGTTATTTAAATGCATGCCATCTTTTAAGCAAAATGTCTGATGTGCCTTCTATCTTGTCAAACTCTAATACTTGTTTTCATTGTTTCGCTTTTGCTGAGTCTAGGTTATCTGATGTTGTGTCTGACAATCTACTTTCTGTGCCTGGGTTAGAAAAGATGCTTCACGTAAGCTACACACAGGCATGGTTGCATACATACACCAGTCAGTGAACTGTAGACAGTTACATGACTTCGATAGGTACAACATAGAAGGTATCTGGATTGAAATTCGCATAAAGGGTCACACACCAATTATTGTGGGATTTTTATATAGAAACCCCGATGAACGAGTGGAGTGGTTTAATCGTTTTTCATCTATGATGAACAATGTTTCCTTATCCTTATACTGATATCATATTGCTTGGTGATTTAAACTTTGATTTACTCAAACCCCATGACAACTGGAAACATATCTATGAATCTTACAATTTATCACAACTACTTATTAATCCCCCCAGAATAACACTCAAACACTCATTGATCACGTCACTAATCCAAAGCACATTGTAGAAACGTCTGTTCCTGTCTTCGGATTAAGCGATCACTTCCCTATATGTTTAACATGGTCAAAAAAAGGCGTCAAAATCCCTAAATGCTCTCATAGGTGTGCATCATTTCGTAGCTACAAATCCTTTAACCCGGAGCATTTCTTATACGATTTATGTACGACCGACTTTTCCACTGTGTTTCAGTACACTGACCCGAATAATGCCCTTGAAAAGTGGTATAATACCTTCATCCCAATATACATGCCCCTTTTATAACCAAACGTGTCAAGCCTGAAGGTAAACCCTCATGGTTAAACGATAATATAAATGCGGAAAAAAAAGACTCGTGAAAGCTTAGTACAAACAACTGGTAAGGACGTGGCTTTTAAAAAGCAGCGAAACAAAATAACAAATATGAAGCGAGTTGCAAAGAAAACGTATTTGGGTGATCTTATTCAATCTAAATAAGACTCAAAATCTGTCTGGAAAGCAATTAACCAATTATCCTGTAAATATTCAACACATAGTGCGCCCTTGGCAAATGATTTATCTGTAGAAGAACTCAACAATCATTTCTGTACCATAGCTGATAAAACGATACTAGCCGACCGAACTACAGTCCACGTCCACTTGTTTGTGTCGTTTCCGGTTATGCCTGCTTCACTTGTGGTCAAGTCGTAACTTTCAAACAAGATTGTGAAAAGTGTGGGGCCAGTTTGATATCAGTTGGAACTTCAATAATGACGTCATATCAGTCTACTTTCATGACGTCACGTCATTTCTTAAACCCTGTCATTCTGTAGATTTTCTTCAAGGGCAGTGGAAAGAGCGTGGGTCACAAAGACGGTCATTTTGTCAGTAGACTCAAAAGAATGATTGTATCATCTACATAGACATGCAGTCAACGTATTTAGCATAGCCAAAGTATGGGAAATAGGCCATACAACAGTGGTCAATTTGATTTTTTTGTTCTTCAATACATGATGAAGGTGAATGCATGCCCCTCATTGGCACAAGGAAACTTCTACTACATAAATCGAAAGTTCAGTTTTCAAAATTGTACAAGAAAATTCTAGAGGGTCTGTGACATTATATAACCTACATTTTTAGTAATTGCAAGGCAAGGCAAAGTTTTGAGTCAAGTGTCCGAAAAATTATCAAATAGCAATGGTTCCAAAAGTGACGATTTTGAAAGAACATGGTTATGAAGGAGGTCAACGGAAATAAACGGCTAGTATATGTCAAGGAGGAGAAGTGGTAAAGTGTGGAAGGAGGATGGGACCAAGTAACCTTTACTGATGAAACCAAGATAAAAGTTGACAAAATTCAGCATGTGTGTGTCAGGATAAGAGCCGATAAAGAAGTCTTACTAGCACACGTCAAGCCATATTCAAACCAAGTGGTAACTTTGAGGCTCTGGTAAGCTGTTTTCTAGCCCATTAATAGATCCGATTGTGTTTGTCAATTAAAATATGAACAATGGGCTGTGTATTTGCATGCTGGATGAAAACCTGAATCTTTCTGTATATCCCCACAGACAGGATCATGAGGGAGGTGTTGGGACCATTAGAGCTAGAGGAAGCACAGAATTTCATGGACGATCTCATCGTGGCTACTAGAGATTGGAAGAGGCATGTGCAAGTCCTTCGACGTATCTTTCAACGGCTACGCGAAGTTCAACTAGCGGCCCGACCCAGTAAGTGTGAGATCGGCAAGAGTGAGGTGTCGTTCCTCGGACACTTTATCAAACAGGGACAAATCCTGCCAGAGGAAGAGAAGGTACGGAAGGTGGCACAAGCCAGGCCTCCTGAGACCAAGAAAGAGTTGCGAGCGTTCCTCGGCTTGGCAGGATATTATCGGAAATTCATTCCCCACTTCGCAGAGATAGCCCTGCCATTGACCAACCAAACTAAAGGAGGGAAGGTTGGACGTATCACGTGGGACGAGGAGTGCCAAAAGGCATTTGACACCCTCAAGACCAAACTAACGAGTGTTCCGGTCCTGCTGCTACCTGACCCCAGCAAACCGTTTGTGTTGCGAACGGACGCCTCCGCCTCGGGATTGGGTGCCAGCCTGATGCAGGACCAAGGACAGTGTCTACAACCTGTGGCCTATGGAAGCAAGAAACTGAGCGAAGCCGAAACTCGATACCATACTATCGAGCAAGAGTGTTTGGCTGTGGTCTGGGGCCTCAGGAAGTTTTACCCCTACCTCTACGGGCGAGAGTTTGTGCTGCAGTGCGACCACCACCCACTGCAGTACATCGACAGGATACGCCCTGTCAGTCGACGACTCATGGGGTGGGCGATGGAACTCCAGAGTACCCCTTTCTCTTTCCAACACATTCCTGGGAACCAGAACCTTGAGGCTGATTACCTCAGCCGACTGAGCGGACAGCTTGATGAGCCCAAACCTTCAGAGGACAACTTGGCGACGTCCCAGGCTGCGACACGATGAGTGTTTTCACCCAGTACGTGCTTTTCCGGAAGGGGGGTGTGTCACGAGTTTGTGACATTGTTCTTCTGAACAGACAGAGAAAGGCACAGTCTACCACTCGATCACAAAGGACCCCGAGATCTTTCTCCTTCTTTTCACCTAATCGAGACAACCTACTTGTGAAATCCGTGCAACCCGTGTTAGCTCTGACCTCTCGCGAGACTCCACATTCAACTGGCGACTTCATGAGTTTCGACCGGTCAAACGTCACTCCATATTTTTCCTTCAGTTAAGCAACATCGCTTCATCGCTTCATCCTTTCTCCTTTTCATCGTTCTGTCCACCTACGGCCGCCCAGTGCTGAGGTGTGGTGAGGGCCACGTCCCTGAAGGATCCTGTTATCAATTGTTTATCCTGCACGAGTCCTAGACGTGGGGATAGCGAAGCTGTAGAGCTTCGGCTGACATCGTTTCTCCTCTTCATCCTCATCGCCATCTTCACCCCTTTTTATTTGGTTCCTCATTGTCCTCCCTTCCCCGTCATCGTCCCTGGCGTTCACTGGAGTCCTGGAAGAAAGCTGTGGCCGGTCCGGAACCCCTTCCACCTGCTCGCGCTTACCCCGAGCCCTTGGCGAGACCAGAGCTGCGACTGTCTTGTGGGGAGGATTCTTCTTCTTCATTCCGCCACTTGGAAGTTTGGTCAGTAGCTGCATAAAATTAGTATTAATCCCGTTAAAACTCGTACAACAACGCGCGCGTAACAATGTAGAATAGCTAGTTATAGGTTTGCTAACATGTATATTTGAGAGAACAGGAGAAAGGGGATTCTGGCTCAAGAGGAAAATCTCCTACTTTTAAATACAAAAACGCTACTTTAGGGGGTAAAAAAAGCAAGAAATTCGTCACCCCTTATTCTGTCATTCGGAAAAAAAACACTGCTTTTAGGTGAAACAAAATTAATTATTTTTAATTAAACAAAATAATTTGAGTTAGAAAAAGGAACTCAACATGACAATGGCACTTGATGAAATAATTGAGCACTTAGACAAAGTTTTTAAAGAAACGGATTTAGAAGTTATTGATCCAAAAAATGTACTAGAAAGTGTAAAACATGCTATTTCGCAAATACCTGAAAAACTAGCTATAGAACCACCAGTTAAAGTAATGTTAGCAGTGTACGTAGATTATGAAACAGTCCAAGGTGAGCAGCTTCAAGTATGGGTCTCTACTAAACAGCAAGTAGTTCTTTCATATAATGATTTTACAGAAACCTGGGCAGACAATTTAATCACCCAGTTCATTAACGCATCAGAAGAGGCAAAACTAAGAGGATCTGGTTGGTCAGAAGGCGGGGTATTAGAAATTAAAATGAAGGAGAGTAAATATGCTCCAATCGTAGGAAACTCCTTTATTCCTTTACCTAAAGAACTTGTTTTAAAGCGTGCAGTATTAAACATTAAAAATACTGATGATAAATGTTTTATGTGGTGCGTTTTAGCTAAACTTCATTATGTGAAAAAGAACGCAGAAAGAGTAATTAACTATCAACCTTACATAAATGAATTAAACTTTAATGGAATCGACTTCCCTGTAAGCCTAAGCGAAGTTGATCAATTTGAAGAACAGAATAAACCAATTTCAATTAACATCTACACATGGTCTGTAGAAGAAAACCTTAAACCAATCCGAGTTTCAAAGAACTCTCCCATGATTGGTGATCCTGATAAAAAACATATTGATCTTCTCTTAGTAACAGACGGAACAAAAACACACTACACTTTAATCAGAACAATGAGCAGACTTATAAACTATACTACAAATCACAAAGAAAAACAAGAATTCTGTCGAAGATGTTTACTAAGAATGCCAAGTATTCAAGCAGCGGTTGAACATAGAAAACATTGTAATTCATCCATTGACTGTAATACTGAACTTATTACTCCGAAAGAAGGAAGTAAGGTGTTCTTTAAAAACTGGAAGAAACTGCAATTAAGTCCTTATGTTGTTTATGCTGATTTCGAGTCAATCATTGTACCCTATCAAGGACCAGCTCCTAAAAATCTTCCTAAAACTGTTTTATTGAATAATCATCAAATCTGTTCATACGCATTTATTGTTGTTAGATCAGATGGGATACATTTTGAACCTGAACTTTATAGAGGACCCGATGCTGCAAAAAACTTTTTAATGAGAATGATGAAACTACGAAATGTACTATCTAACCAACTAAATTTATTAGATTTAATCATGACGCCTGAAGATTTAATTCAATTCGAATCAGCTACTGAATGTTGGATTTGCAGAAAAGGGTTTGTGGAAGAGGAGGACCCTGACTGTCCAGACAACCATAAAGTACGAGACCATGATCACATTAGTGGAAAATTCAGAGGAGCAGCACACAACTCCTGTAATCTGCAGTTAAAGTTTGAACCAAAGAATTGGAAACTGCCTATATTCTTTCACAATCTACGTGGATATGACTCCCATTTAATTCTACAAGCAGTTACTGATGAATTTAGAACCGTCAGTTGTATAGCTCAGTCTTCAGAAAAGTACATGACATTTACATTAGGTCAATTATCTTTTTATGATTCACTACAACATATGATGGGATCACTAGAGTCTTTAGGTCAGTCACTATCCAAATGCACTATAACAGAAAAATACTTTGATCCAGCACTTGTACGAAAAGGAGTATACCCTTATGAGTACATGAGTAGTTGGGAGCGGTTCGATGAAGTTGAATTACCTCCTAAAGGCGCATTCTACTCTAGTTTAAAAGGAAAAGATATAAGCGACTCTGACTACAACCATGCTCAGTCAGCGTGGATTAAGTTAAAATGCCAGACCATGGGAGACTACCACGACGCCTACTTGATGGCTGACGTTTGTTTGCTTGCAGATGTATTCGAGAACTACAGAAAAACGTGTATGAAACATTACAGTCTAGACCCTGCTAATTATATCACTGCTCCTGGTATGAGTTGGGATGCTTTCTTAAGATTTACCAAAATACAGATTGACTTACTCTCCGACCTACCAACTCTTCAGATGATTGAAGACGGACTACGTGGAGGAATCTCTATGGCTTCACACGGTTACTGCAAGGCCAACAACAAATACTTAGACGACTACGATCCTACAAAACCATCAAATTATATCATGTATTTAGATGCAAACAATCTTTATGGTTGGGCGATGTGTCAATCACTACCATTACGTAATTTTAAAATGTTAACATCGCCTTTTGATTTTAATATCACGGAGTTCTTAGAATGGCTTTTTAAGTTACCAGATTCCTACAAAACAGGATTTATTTTAGAAGTCGACTTAGATTATCCGGATGAACTCCATGACCTACACAATGACTACCCGTTAGCAGAAAGACTTCAGGTGGGATCAGAGTTACCAAAACTTGTTCCTAATCTGCACTCAAAAAAAAAAACGTCTGTCATTATCGACTCCTACAATTCTACTTACGTCACGGATTAAGACTAACAGCAGTTCATAGAATCATTTCGTTCACTCAGAGGAAGTTTATGGAACCATATATAATGAAGAACACTAATCTCAGAACTCAAGCTACTGACGCCTCAGAAAAAGACTTCTTTAAGCTAATGAATAACAGTTGTTTTGGAAAGACTATGGAAAACCCGCACAAACGTAAAGACGTCAGATTAGTAACACAAGAAAACAAAGCAATCAAATTAACTTCAAAACCTAATTATCAAGACTTCAAAAAGTTCCATGACAACCTTTACGGGATAATGATGAAAAAAATTAAAGTAAAACTAGATAAACCAGTCTTCATTGGGTTTGCTGTTCTTGAACTCTCTAAACTATTGATGCTAGAATTTTTATACGACTACTTTAAACCACTCTACCCAGACTCTAAAGTACTCTACACAGACACGGACTCATTTATTCTAGACATTCCGACTGAAGACTTCTACAAAGATTTAGAGACAGATTCAGCAAAAGGTGTTGACTCCTGGTATGACACCTCTGACTACCCAAGTGAATCTCCATTACATTCATCCGTAAATGTCTGAGAGCAAAGATGTATTCAATTGCCAGCCAAACTAGCGTAATTAAAAAAGCAAAAGGAATTTCTAGACCTGTTGTTCAAATGGTCATGACACACGATAACTATAAAGAAGCACTGTTCGACAACAAAACATTCTATCATGACAACATAAAAATACAGTCTAAGTTACACGAAATAAACACAACAGTTGTAAATAAAAAATCACTCGACTCAAACAATACAAAGCGTGTGTTTAAATCGCCTGAGTTTTCGTATTCAATTGGTCACTGGAGAACTAAGTGTCATAGTCAGTAGACTTTCGAAACTTGTAATCATATTGAATTGAATAAGCACCCTTTGGAGTTCTTATTGTTATTTCCCTAGAACAGATTTTAATGTGTCGTTTATTTTTTTTTCACATTCTTTTTTTATTGCTTCTATGTCTTGCGGTTGTGAAAAACTTGCTCTTGATTTTTTCTGAAGTTCAAACTTTTGCATTTTGTAGTCGTTGTAGTCTGCTTGGAGTCTATTGAACTCCTCATCCGAAATTTGAGAGTCTTGCAAAGCTTTACTGATAATCAATCGAAATGAACTAAGTTTTGCCATTATTAATTGAACCATGGCTGTATGCTTTTGAAGTTTTATTTTTATTTTTTTGTTGAAAGCGGACGTTGTCATTGAAAACAACCCGAGCGTCAACGATACACAACCTAACGGCAAAGCTACTACTGATCCAACACCAGTCGCCAACAATCCTACTGAGCTTCCCGCTGTTAAAGTACCTAGACTCCCAAATCCAGTATTTAAGTATGTTGCTGTATTAAACAAACAAGAGTACCTTCGTTTGGTTCTGTTATAGTTAGTGAGGTCTTTTTCCAATTCTCTTTGTATTTCTGTAATGGTAGACAATCTGAACTTTCTGATTTCAGGATCATCACCACCATCAGTCTTTTCTTTGTCAGTATTTTCTTTTGGTATTTTTGGATAAACTTTAACGGACATCTTTTTATATTTAAAAAAAAAAAATTTTACATTTAATTTGCACTTGCTATCATTTTAAGAAGATCATCAGGCAAAATGCTTTCAGTGTAATAAAACCCAATGAGATCTAAATTAGTAACATTAATGTACGTTAATTCTTTAAGATTGTCTGGATCAACACTCAATATAACTTTATCGCTGGTCGACACTGCCTTAATTTCTTCACCGCGGTTTTGAATAACGATAGTACATCTCACTGATTCAACATCCAAGTTTTGCCAAGAAATAAGAATCCCTTTCATTAGGTTGTCGCTAACACCAACAGGTAGGGAATCAGGGTTGTCTGCTCTAACAGAAAGTTCAAATATCATAGTAAATTCGTCTGCTAAAGCCATTTTAGGAATGAACTCTAATTGCGTGGCCGAATCTTTTGTCACTGTCTTTTTTCTATGCAGTATGTACTGTCTCTTTTTATAAGGTTTGATTGCTATTTCTCTTCTGCTGTTGTTTTGTGGAATCAGACTGACATGTAACGGCCCTGAGTTGAATGATTTGCGAAAGTATTTGTTATTATCAAAGAATGTAAACGGGCTTAAAAATTCAAACTTTATTTCCCAATCAATGAATGGAATTAAATGCCATTTGTTATCCCTTTCCCTAACAACTTTATATTCAAACTGGCCAACATTGTCAGCTACTACATTACGCAGTTGCTCTAGTTTAGGAACCTTTTTATCACTTACTTCTGCACGTTTATAATAGCCGTTGTTTGTGTACTCAAAACCATACAGCGCTCCTATCTCTCCGTTTAAATCAAAGTCTTCTGTGTCCGCTAGGTCCTTCAATTCTAAAGTTGCGCATCTAACAGGGTCAAGCATAACCGGTTGATCTGGTCCGCGTGACATTGTTTTATACTAAATTATTTTATTTCTAATAAAGCATTCAAGCTGTCGCACTGAACTTCTTTTCCTTTTTCGTCAGTTATTCTTATTTTTAGTGAATGGTGAACCCCACAAACTAATTCTTTAAACTGTAAGTTAGTGAAACGTAATAATTTCGTAATCACAGTATGCCGCTTTTGCTGTTGGAAGAACTCTTAACACAGTAGACGGCTGGTTATCAAATAAGTTGTCATCCGTACTCAGGATATCTAAATGAAAGTATAATAAAGAATGTATTCCAAGATTAAGTGAGTTTTCTCCTTCAAAAGTATAGTTATTTTCTGTAGGTGAAAAGCTATGTATATTACTACCTGTCAGTTCTAAACCCTAACATTTTTGCTAGTTCTCCTGCAAAGTAGTAACCTACTCCCTCTTGCTCTTTAAATATTAACGTTACTTTTAAATTTCCCTCATTAAGTTTTAAAGTAATGTCAAAATCACTTAACATTTCTTTTAATGAACAAAAACCGTAATAACCGTCTGGTATAGTTAGTTCAATTTTCCCTGCGCTATCAATTTTTCTTATCCAATTATTTTTTAAGGATTCGCTTATGTTAATCCATTTAACTTTGTAATAAATTTCATGGAGCGCAACTTTTAGAGAACCATGATTTTCAATAGGGCGTTGTAAAAGTATTGGCTCGTCTTGATCAGTTATATAAATAAACATTTTTATTGCGGATATATAAATGAATGCTTTTAAATATAACAAAGACGCTAAATATGCAGTTGGATCATATAACCCTAAAACTATAGCTGTTGATTCAATAGTTGTTGCAGTGGGAGTTGATTCTTTTGAAGTTAAGGTCAGTAATCCATTAAACCATTATTTAAATCCTAGTGTTAAACATGATAACATCGCAAAGGCGTGGTTTAGTCATCCAATGCAGTTTTATCAAAACCAGTTAAACTTTGCTGTGTTCTGTGCAACAACAGGGTGTGGTGTTTCTTTCGCTGATCACTTAAATCATCCTGGAGTCATGGTAAAAGCAGTTTACAGATTTCATTTCTATTATACATTCAAGCGTATTTTGTCTGAACTGCATGCTCCATTACCGAATGATTCTACTTTTAATCCGTTCAACAACAGAATTGACATGAAGGCCTTTGAACGGATTTGTAATGAGTTTAACATTAACTTGAATACAGACTTTAGGCAAAAGTTAGATCGTAATCATGGTTTGGGTACACTTTATTATTGGGGTGTGCACAGAAAGTATAATAACTATGATTGGAATCCTCCTTACACGTCTTTTTCTTCAGGTACGACCGTTCATCTGGGATCTATTCAACAAAAACATAAAAACGCTTGGTCTACATTTATTCTTGATACTTCTGAAGGACTGACTAAGGCGGGAATAGAACGAGTAAATGATTCTATTCGTACTTACGTGTGGTGTTTGCTGGGGTCTCAAGCGCAAGTTAAATCTGAGATAATGGATCCTTCTACTGGGTTTGATGCACAAAAACAGTATTTAGCTAATTTAGAAGATGCAATCAATTCTACAGTTGACCTCCCAGCAAGCATTAAAAGGTATCAAGACGTTTTAAGATTCGCAAGATCGAAGGTTGACTTTGCTGTCGGTAGTGGATTATACATGCTGCCCTCTGATCTCAGACTTCAAATAGGAGTAATTGAAAACTATAACAACGAAATCCTTATAGCTGGAGACGGCCAAGCAATCGGTAAAAACAACGATCTAAATTCTGAAGTTGCTGCTCCATCAAGCCAAACAATTCCAATAAAATCTATGACAGCGAACTTACCAACTTTAATAAAACCAACGTCAACAAATAAACCAACGACTGATAATCATGAAAACGAAAAGACAGCACTAGTTCTTTTTTTAACTGCGGCTGGTCTAGTTTATTTTTATTTTACTGAAAAGTAATCCGATAATCATAACTAATAGCATCCATAAATGTTCTGCCATAAAACCGACTACTTTGCTTGCTGTAGAAAAAAGCCAACTGATTATTCCACCTAATATTCCTGGTATAGCGTCTAGAGCTTTTATTCCTAATTTTTTTAATAGATTCTTTAAATGATCCAGTTGTTTTTTAATCCAATTCTTATCGCTTGATGGTGGAGATGGTGGCGGTGTTCCTGCTCCTGATCCAGTTAAAGCAAACACTAAAGTAGAGATTGCAAAACCTAAAGCTGTTAAAACACTAGCAATCGTAACACCTTGCTCTTTAAATAAAGTTTTTATTCTTTCTGCTAACGTTGTATCTTCGTGTAAAATTCTTTGGATGGTTTCTTTTATTCTGCTGACTTGTGTTCGTAATTGTTCACGGTTAGTTGACAGTACTTCTAGTCTTGCAGCTCTCTCTTGTTGAAGATCATCCAGTCTTTTTTGAATTCTATCTTTTATGTCTTGTCCAAGGTTACCGTCATCAGCTTCAACCAACTTTTCTTTTTCTCTGTCAATGTGAGCATCCAGTTCGCTTAACTTTGCTAGATTATTTGTTAACTCGCCCCTGATAGATTGTAATGTTGAATTGAGAGCCATTATATCTCTCATAGGTAATGGTGGGTCATGTAATGTTTTTAAATGGGTTTCTTCATCTTCTAAAGCTATAAAACTAGTTTCCATGTTTATTATCTGGTCAGCAGTTGCGCTTAAGTCTCTAAGAGGAATCGATTGAAGTTGGGAATCAGTAGGTAGTTCTTGTAGTGTGTTTTGAAGAGCAGAAACAGCTTGTGTGCTTAGGTTTGGGTTGATCCCAAGTTGTCTCAGCACGCTAACACCAAACCTACTACGAAGACCCCTCATTGATAAAAACAATGAGGGGTTTTTATCGTGTGTAAATTTGACTAGTTTTTCATCTTTATTCTTCGCAAATAAATGACCTTTACTATCTAAAACATAGTCATTAGGATCATACAAATCGGATAAATCTTGACCTATAAATTTACGAAAAGCCATTACTTTCGATTTTTTTATTTCTAGGCGCATTTCACCTGCTATATTATCCTCCCTTGGTCTAACTTCTACAATCGGGTTTGGTTCTGCTTCATCTAGTTCATGTCTTAAAGATAGTAGGTTATGACGGCGAGACAATAAAGGAATATTTTCACTTATGTCATCTCCAGCTTCATCGTCAAAATCATCATAATCGGGGTTTGCTTCTATTCCTTCCATGTTTTTATTTATAATTATGTTTTTATTTTATTTCTAAAAAGAGAGATGTCGCAATCATACGGAACAATTCTTGATCCATACAGACGGTTAAAAGAACCACTCGGTGTAAAAGGAACCAGGCAGAGTATTGTGATAAGTAATAATCCTTCAACTATCGACCAAAGACAAATATTATCAGTAAGATTTCCTAGTCTGGGGAGTAATGAAGTCATTGTGCCAGGTACCGCACGTCTTGCTTTTAAAATACAACTGGAGTCAGCGACAGATCCGAACAGATCTTTAGTTGCTAATCTGGGTAGAGCGATCGTTAGTAAGATTACTATTAAACTTGAAGGGAGAGAGGTAATGTCATTAGATAACGCAGATGTCTTTTTGAGTTATTGTGATTTATGGCTCACACAAAATGAAAGAAAAGATCGAACTTATCAAGGAATACAGGGAGATAATGGTATAAAACATAGAATTGATGCTGGAGACAAAAAAGATAGCAATCAAGATGAGTTGGTTGCGCAAGTTTATGGTAATCGATTTTATATACCTCTTGACTTCGAGCTATTAAACACGCACTCCCCGTATTATCAGGGTGCTTTACAAGATAGGCTTATGTATGAATTAACTTTTAATGACTACAGTCGTGTTATCAGATCAGCGACAGATCCTGATGCAAAAATATAGTATTTCAGACATCACATTAGAGTTTGATGTTGTTCGTCATCAAGAATTAGCTCGGTTGATTTCCCAACAATACCAGACAAGATTAGCAATATACTACAACAGAATTTTAAATCATAGTAAAATACCTAAAAACAAATTAGACACAATTTGGAACATCGATTTGAATGTATCAGCAAGGTCATTGAAAGGGATTTTGTTGCTGTTTGAAGAGTCCAAAAAACCCTTTAACAGATTAAGCGAGAAGTTTCATAATCCTAAAATAACTAAACTAACATGTACGATTGAAGGACAACCGAATCAATTGTTTGCAAGTGGTCTTCTACCTTATCAGCATTTTGATGAAATACGAAAACTGTTGGGTGGAGGTGGTTGGCAAAGAGACCCTGTGGCTGATTTAATTTGCAAAGACCTCCATCTTCATGATGTCAGACTAGAAGATTATTTATCCTCGAAGTATGCTTTGTGGCTAGATCTTAGAACAACAGAACATAACAAACTACATGGCAGTGGAAGAACAGTTGGTGATGGATCAGGAGGAATAAACATTCAAATCCATAAAGAAGCGGAAGATAATAAGCAAATATATATTTATGTATATTTAGTATGCGATGCTCAGCTGAACATTGAAGACAACAGATTAAAAGATATTGTGTATTAAAATAATGGATTTGAAGACTAGTTTAAATTTCCTTACAAAAGAACCTCATTGTGGTTTATTTTGTGGAATGACAGGCTGCGGAAAAAGTGTGTTCGCTTTAGATTTAATACAAACGGTTTATCGTAATCAC
>CM065695.1:20183375-20220067 GCA_017654935.2 Phymorhynchus buccinoides | reverse complement strand
CATTATTTTTTTTTTTGTTATCTCTTCTTCTTTTTAATGTTATTTCTCCCTGCCCCCGTACCTTATTTTTTTATTAATAAAAAAAAAATTTGCCAAAAATAAAAAAAATAAAGAAAAAATAAAAATAAAAAAAATTTTTTTTTACCTTTTAGCAGTTAGTGCTGCTCTGTATTAAGTTAAAGGTTTTTAACAATAAATAAAAAAAATGTTCTTAAACATTAGGTCCCGTGACCCCTGGCACTTAATTGTATAGCGGACCTTAACCATAACTAAATGTATATATTTGTATAAAAAGTACGAAGGCCTTTGCCTCCTTTTTAAAATTTTTTTATAAATAAAAGCTCCTTGAGCACAATAAAAAAAAAAAAAAATGTGGACACTGGGGGGTTAATCATAGAATTTCTTTCCCTCGCCAGACATGTAAATAGATAAAAGACTAAATATTTTTAAATAAACACTTTGATCACTATAATTTAGATTACACAAAAAAACTCAACTTGAATACAGATAGTTTTAGTTTTGTTTTTTTAAATTGTAAAGATTTGGTAGAGAAAAATTCAAAGTAGAAATTGTTTTTATTTTTATAAAGTTTTTTGAGAAACTTTAATAGAAACAAGTTGAGTTTTTGTGTAAAATCTAAATTTATAGTGATAAAAGTGTTTATTTAAAAGATATTTAGCAGTTTGCTATTTACATGTCTGGCAGGGAGAGGAAATCTATGATTAAAACCCCCCAGGGCCACAGTTTTTTTTTTTTTTATTGTGCTCAAGGAGCTTTATTTATAAAAAAATTTAAAAAAGGAGGCAAAGGCCTTCGTAACTTTTTATACAATATTTACATTTAAGTTAATGGTTAAGGTCCGCTATACAAGTTAAGTGACCAGAGGGTCACGGGACCTAATGTTTAAGAACATTTTTTTTTTTATTGTTAAAAACCTTTAACTTAATACAGAGCAGCACTAGACTGCTATAGGGTTACTCTAAGCATTACATGATCAAATGATCACGGAGTGCCCTAGTTTAAAAGAACTATTAAAAAGTTTGTATGTGCAAAAATATATGCATCGGAGTTTTGTACATATGTTCGTGACTTTCAGGTTCAATTAGGGTTTTATTTTTATTTTTTTGTATTTAATAATTTTTATTCCTTCTTTTCTTTCATTCCACAATTCCTGCTTTCACTCACTCCTTCGTACCATCAATGATCAGCATACATGTATATAAATGAATTCAGAGCAAATTAGAGCAAACATAATACGAAGAAAAAAGAAAACAAACATCAACAGCTCATCATAGTTAATCTAATGAAAGGGTAAAGAAACTTAATATAACTTAATATAATCTATTATTGATGGCAGTAGTTTAGATATTACACAATTATTGATTATAAGATCCAAAAAGAAGTTCTTTTTTTTTTCCATTACAAAACAGAAACAGTTACATTAACCACAACAAACAATAATGGAGATCAAAGCAATAGTAGTAGTTAATCATAGTAAGAAAGAAAGGTAACAATACAATATGCTTGAGGAAATGGGAATAAGAACACAAGATCAAAATATACACACAAAAGAGGTCACACACACACACACATAGACACACACACACACACATAGACACACACACACACACACACACACACACACACACACACACACACACACACACACACACACACACACACACACACACACACACACATGCTACAGATGATATCATATAGAGTCAAGCAAGATCAAGCAAATGATTAAGCACAATGGAAGTTATTTCAAATTCCTCTTTCTTTCAAGAGAAGCATTAACCTATTATTTCTGGAAGCATAAAACATATTACATTAATTACCATCCAAATGTTGTCAGATACTGAAAACAGATTACATGATATTAACCACACAAGTGTCATTAGATATTAAGAAATAGATCAACAACATAAGACAATATCCACCTAAGTAATGTCAAATATTTTATTTTAATCATGAAATTATTGTTGAGTAAGGTAACCAACTCTCTTCAAATTCACTTAAGGCATAGTTTAAGGAAGACATATATTTTTCTAGTTCAATTCTGTTTTTAAGTATGGCTATGAAGACCTTTAAATTTGGCTGGACATTTTGTAATTTGGACTTATATATATAAAATTTGGCCAGGAGCAAAATGAAATCCATTGGTTTATCTGTTTTTATATTTTGTTTTACTCCAAATAAAACCAGTTCTTTGTCAATTTGAAAAAAATCACAATGTTGGCATTGTTCTTTAAGCACATTTTCAAAGCTTGTCCAAAATCTATGTACAATAGCACAGTCAAATAACATGTGTGATATGGTCTGTTCATCCATATTACAGAAATTGCACAAAGGGGAATCAACAATTTTGATTCTAAACAAGTATTTCTGAGTGGGGAGTAGCCTGTGCAATAACCTGGTTTGAAACCATCTGAGCTGTACATCTGTAGTAGTTTTGTATAAATGTGAAAAAATATATTTCCAGCTCAGGGTCTCAAACAGGCCATTCCATTTTATGACTGCTGTTGGAACAGCATCATTTGCATTTAAAATGGTTTGCACATACTTATTGCCCTTGTTAATGCAAACCCATGTTTTTGAGTCTAATATTTTATATCTATTGGTTAGGACCACTTTTAATTTTTGACAATAAGTTCGGATAGCATTAACAATGCCTTCATACAATATAAAATTAGTTGTAATACCAGGGTATTTCAACAAGAATTGGTTATATGTCATGAAATTGCCATTATCATTCACTAAATTTTGTACAAAGTAAATATCATAATCACACCATTCTCGCGCATAAACTACCCTTCGTCCTCTTAAAATATTGATATTATAATGAATGCATTCAGACATGAATTCATGTACAGAGGATGGACAACATTTCACACACAATTTTTTATAATGTTTAACGACATCCTTCCAAAATGGGTTTTTAACATTTTCAATAACAATACTAGCGTATTCAGCTCCGAATAGTTTTAAATTTTCCAGCCTAGGGAACATGTTAATTGTAAAATCTTTCCATTCGGAATCGCAATTTAGTCTCTTTAACCAAGATATTTTCATGGATGACAAAAAGTGTTTGACATTTAGCATTTTTAACCCCCCTCAAAGTATTGTTTTTCAACCACAGATCTTTTAATTTTACTTTGTTTACCATTCCACAAAAAAATATACAATTCCTTCTCTAAAGTTTTTAAAAAGTCTTCTGGCGGGTCAGGCAGGTTAATTAATAGATGGATTATTTTTGAAAATACTAATGTTTTGATAACCGTTATTTTTCCAAAGGGTGTAATTTGTCGTTTCTTCCAAAAAGCTAATATTCGTTTCATTGCAAACAATTTGTCTTCATGATTTAGTTGTACGATAGTATTGGTAGAAAATTTAATGCCTAAGATTTTGAAAGTGCCCGGGTCCCAAACAAAGTTCTTATCACGCATATACCGGATGCCACAATTGTTCCTACTACCTATCCAGACAATTTGGGTTTTGTCAAAATTTATTTTTAAACCAGAAATATGTGCAAATCTTGAAAGAGTATATACTGTTTCCTTAAAGGACCTTTCTGACCCATCAAGGCACAATGCTGTATCGTCTGCAAATTGGGACAATAAGCTTTCTTTATCTTTAATTTTGATTCCTTTAATGTTCACATTACGGCGGATCATAACAGACAATATTTCTGCACAAATTAAATACAAATAAGGGGAGGAAGGGTCCCCCTGCCTGACCCCTCTTTGTATTGAGAACCAAGGAGAGCATTGACCATTTACTAATACATTTGTAGAAATTTGATTGTAGAAAGTTTTTATCCAGTTAATAATATTGGGACCAAATTTAAAAAAATGTAAACACTTTTGTAAAAAGGACCAAGACACACTATCAAACGCCTTTTCAAAGTCTACAAGTAAAAACATACCTGGAATATTTTCTTTTTCAGTGTACAACAATGTGTCATAGAGCAACCTAATATTTTCGCCAATAAAACGACCTTTTAAGAATCCCTTTTGGCTTTCGTGAATTATGCTTGGCAAAACACTTTTAAGGCGATTAGTGATGCAAGCTGAAGCCATTTTGTATGTAATATTCAAAAGGGAAATGGGACGCCAATTTTTAATAAACCGTTTAGGTTTCCCCTCTTTAGGGATACATATTATTGTTCCTTGTCGCTGAGTTATTGACATTTGACCTTTGTTGAAGCTTTCATTGGTAGAACGCACAAGAAAAGAACCAATATCAACAAAGAAAAATTAAAAAAATTCAACGGTGAAGCCATCCGGTCCAGGACTTTTCAAATTTTTCATATTTTTCAAAGCACTGGCTGCCTCCTGAACTGTTATTAAGCCCTCTATGGATTCACTCTCTTCCTCTGTTAAAACCGGCGCATCAGGGAGTTCATCAGTAAAGTTAATATCATCTACGTCTTGAAAATTGTATAAATCTTCATAATATTGTTTTGTTTCATTAAGAATACTCTTTTGATCTGAAATTACTGGTTCACTTTCTTTTTCCAAAAAGGGTATTGATTTATCCAGGTAATTACGGCTTTCAAGGTTACAGAAATATTTGTTTACCTTTTCACCCTGATTAATCCAACAAACCTTTGAGCGCATTGCCATGCCTTGAATCCTGTGATCTCTAATTTCCTGCAACTGGATTTTTAAATCTTCTAAAACTGGAATATCATGATTATTATTTTCAAGATTACGAATTCTTTTTTCAAGGTCCAGTTCTTGTTAAGTTTCCATCTTTTTCTTATAAGTAGCATATGAAATAGTTTTCCCCCTAATTTGTAACAATAGAGTTTCAAAAAATAGTTGCTCATTAATCTGAAAAGAGATATCTTCATTAGAAATGATATCAATATTATCCAAATTGTAAGGTAGTAATGCATATTGTTTTTTTACATCCTTAATAACATTTTTTATTTCTAAAATATATTTCTTATCCTTAAGTAAACTGTTGTTAAACTTCCAAAAAGGTCTGTCACGTTTAAACTGTTCTTTTTTTTAGAAGCATAGTAACCAAAGAATGGTCTGATCTGTAACCTGGGTCAGTAAGAATATCATTTGTTTCCGCCAATAATTCTTCGTTAATTAGAAAATAGTCAAGTCTTCCTTGTTTAAAGGAGTTAAATTTGCGCCAAGTATATACTCTTTTTTCTGGGTACATTTCCCTAAAAACATCAAAAAGATTTAATTTTGTCATCATGTCATTAATCCTTTTCCTTGTCCTTGGACGATTATTAACACTTGTATAATTTCTTACATCTATCTTCATGTCCAAGGCACAATTCCAGTCTCCCGTGATGATCGCATGTTCATTGGCAATGCGCTCAATATGTTCGCAGACATTATGGACAAATTCAGGTCTGTCACAATTACTGGGCCCATATAAATTCACCAAGGTAATTTTTTTGTTCAAAAATTCCACATTCATTATTATGTAGCAACCATGGGGATCTCTGGTGACATCAATCAATTTATATTCAAAATTATTGTTAAAAAATATAGCCACCCCATTTTTAATTGTATCTGAACCACAGAGCCAAACATTGTAGCCCCAACTTGCCCTTATGAAATTTTCTGAGTTTGTTTTTAAATGTGTCTCTTGGAGACAGTAAATGTTGGCCTCCTTCTTTGTGAGAAAATCAAACACATCTTTCCTCTTACTAGAGTTGCTTAAACTGCTACAGTTAAACGAACATAATTTAAAAGAATTATCCTCTGCCATTTGGTAGGTGTGAGAAAAGAAGAAAATGTTCTGCAAAAATAGTACCAAAATGTGTTATTCTATCAGCATCCCAATGAGGCCAGTGCATTTCCTGCATCTGCTTCCACATCATCACATTATCAAAATGTGTTATTCTATCAGCATCCCAATGAGGCCAGTGCATTTCCTGCATCTGCTTCCACATCATCACATTATCAAAATGTGTTATTCTATCAGCATCCCAATGAGGCCAGTGCATTTCCTGCATCTGCTTCCACATCATCACATTATCAAAATGTGTTATTCTATCAGCATCCCAATGAGGCCAGTGCATTTCCTGCATCTGCTTCCACATCATCACATTATCAAAATGTGTTATTCTATCAGCATCCCAATGAGGCCAGTGCATTTCCTGCATCTGCTTCCATATCATCACATTATCAAAAGGTGTTATTCTATCAGCATCCCAATGAGGCCAGTGCATTTCCTGCATCTGCTTCCACATCATCACATTATCAAAATGTGTTATTCTATCAGCATCCCAATGAGGCCAGTGCATTTCCTGCATCTGCTTCCACATCATCACATTATCAAAATGTGTTATTCTATCAGCATCCCAATGAGGCCAGTGCATTTCCTGCATCTGCTTCCACATCATCACATTATCAAAAGGTGTTATTCTATCAGCATCCCAATGAGGCCAGTGCATTTCCTGCATCTGCTTCCACATCATCACATTATCAAAATGTGTTATTCTATCAGCATCCCAATGAGGCCAGTGCATTTCCTGCATCTGCTTCCACATCATCACATTATCAAAATGTGTTATTCTATCAGCATCCCAATGAGGCCAGTGCATTTCCTACATCTGCTTCCACATCATCACATTATCAAAATGTGTTATTCTATCAGCATCCCAATGAGGCCAGTGCATTTCCTGCATCTGCTTCCACATCATCACATTATCAAAATGTGTTATTCTATCAGCATCCCAATGAGGCCAGTGCATTTCCTGCATCTGCTTCCACATCATCACATTATCAAAAGGTGTCCCAACAATCAAAGCAATAATCCACTGTGACAAAAACAAGTCTGTCGCCTGAGCAATCAATACGTTATGAACAAACTGGAAAAACCAACTCGACCCAATTTCACTCTCATCCACATCAGGCACATGCACACATCCAAAGCCTAAGCCTACACCACACACAAACGACAACAGAACGACACAGACATAAAACAACGCGTAACACTTACATTGATAAAAGGTTTTCATCCGTAGGCCCGTTGCCCACTCCACACTGAGCACATTTTCCAAACGTACTCCATAACATGCAACACAGCAAGATATTCAAAAACACCGCAAGATATTCAAAAACCCACCCACAACACACAACTAAGGCCTAAAAGTTCAACGTTCATCCATAACTATCACGTGGTCGGCATAAAAATGACCTTGACCCAATGCACAGACCAATGAAATGGTCGAAAAAGGTAAACATCAAAAGTAGGCTAACTAGGGGGGGATCTCAAAGGTGCAAACATAATCAATGTTCAAATCATTTTGGATAAAGTAAAGTTACAACGAATTTTTTCCCCTTTCTTTTTAACGTAAAAAGAAAAAGAAACAAAACACCAAATGCAAAACTGCAACAAGCAAAATTAGTTAAGCTATGAATCAAGAAGTAGAACTTCTGTACTAGCAGACGACTTTGCTTAACAGACGATAACACAGACGCATTGCATTAGAGCATCAGCGTAACTCTCTCAGATCAACCAGAGACTTCACAGTGCCTATCTTCCCACTCACCGTTTTGACAACAACGTTCCCATTCTTGGACCAGGCCTGTTGACAGATACTAGTGTCACTCCTTACTGAGCACAACAGCGAGTATGCCCTTGGGGTTAAGTCCTCAACTAGAGTTACCCTTGTGCCCTTGAGGTTTCGTCGAGCATACAAAACAGAGTCCCGAATGCGTCGCGACACAAAGCGAATAATAATACCACGCCCAGTATCCTTGGAAGTACTCGAATCGTTCGGTCGACGTCCCTGCTTCGCACTGACCCGATGCACAGCTTCGATATCTTCTGTCTTCACCTTAATCTTGAGTTTATTATTAAACAGAGTAAGAACCTTCTGCTCGCATTGGTCAGATGTTTCCCTGGTGTTCCCAGTCTGCTCCTCCTTGATAACGTAGATCCTAAGGTTGTTTCTGCGTACGTACGCAGACAGATCCTCAACACGGCGATCAGCAAGCTCGGCAAGATGTCTGGCCTCGGCAAGTTGAGTCCTCACCCCGTCTTCTCTCTTCTTGGAATCCGCCACCTCTTTCTTCAGCTCGTCGTTGGCCATCTGCACAGTGAAGAGGGCTGCCTTCAGGTCATCGACCATCTGGGACAGTCTGGAGATGTCTGCTCCGTTGGCACACAGTTTCTGCATCAACTGTTCGTTGGTAACACCCTGTGTGGGCTGTTGTGCGCCTAGGCTCTTTTCTTGCTGGACGGGTACAGGGGAGAAAACTGAGTTTGCGTCTTTCGAACCAGAAATACGGTGGTCGCCTCCCTTATCTTCCATCATGTCGTCTCTCGGTTGGTAAATGAACCTGGATAAAGTCTCTGTACACGATGCTGGAGTGCTGGTTGTGATCTTCTGCTTCTCGGTGTACTCTTTGCTTCAGTAGCTCCACTACTCTTCGCCACAGAACAATCTGACGAGCTAGAACCGGAATTGGAGCCGTTTGCTTTGCGTTGTTTACGTTTGCGGCCATTACCACCCATGACTGTCAGTGTCACAAAAAAGTCACACATCTTCTCTTCTACGCACCCGTCATCGCTTCAAAAATAATACAAGCACTCGTGTGGAGGTAGGCAACAGTTGCACAATTAATTTTTCTGCATTTCTGATGGTAGATCGTTAGTTAATCAGCGAAAAACAAGTTAATTAATGCCACAGCTTTGAAGACGTGTCCGCCTCCGACCATGAACGGTGCTCACCTCAGGGGTTTTATTTTTAGTGACAAGTACAAATGGTTTCTTTTGGTTAGATTTAAGATCCCAATTGCTATAGGATATATTTAGCTTATTAAACTTTTGTTTTAAATTTTATGGACATCGCTAAAATATATTTAAACCAAAGTCTTCTGCTTTAGTTGTTAAAACGTATGTTAAAAGGATTTTATCTGGTGCATTATAAGTAGTTTTATATTAATAAAGATTAAAAATGGTTTTAAGAGTTACAATTAAAATTTAGTTTATGTTTTATTATTTAGTAGTGAGGCCTTTTTCCTCTTTCCTTTATTCATCAGCTCTAGCTCCTCCAATGTGTATCATTAAATCGAGTAGTACTTCCGTGTGCCACTCACATACACCCAATAGGTGTACAAAGTAGCATCATAAAAATAGATTTATAAAAGGCTGTATCGGTTTCACCTTTATGTATATAATTATATCTAATTCTAACTAAAAGTATTTACTAAGTTGAGTGAGGGGACACTCCGCCAGAGGCCACTAAATATGTTAAATATTACTTGGGTATTTTTGTTTTATTTCTTGCTGGTTATTTGTTTTAAGGTTATAGTTAAGGATTCCCTTCGGTTAGGGGCGTTGCCTCGGGTGCGTCGCCAATAGGAGTGACCACCCGGCTGGCTGGCAAGAGATACCCATCTGTCACCATCCTGAGAGACCCAGCCAAAGTCTCTCCTCCTCTGCCAAAAAGAAAAAGAAAGAAAGACGATGCTCCACAACTACCAGGGTTTCGGCACCTGGGTCGCACCCGACATCCACCTCCGGGGAAAAATCGGAAAAATATCCCCGTTCCATTTTATATGCTTTTGGTGGCGCGCGCGCACGCGTGTGTGTGTGTGTGTGTGTGTGCGCGTGCGTGCGCGCGTGTGTGTGTGCGTGCGTGCGTGCGTGCGTGCGTGCGTGCGTGCGTGCGTGTGTGTGCGTGCGTGCGTGTGTGTGTGTGTGTGTGTGTGTGTGTGTGTGTGTGTGTGTGTGTGTGTGTGTGTGTGTGTGTGTGTGTGTGTGTGTGTGTGTGTGTGTGTGTGTGTGTGTGTGTGTTTTAGTATGCTTTAAATTCGATTCTACAAAATTTGCTTATCCCTGGACAATATGCGTGTCAAGACATGTATACTTATTGCGTGTTACAGAACTGTGTGGAAACTAGTTCGACTCACCTTTGGACTCATCATAAACTACGTTTATGATCAATTCTAAAGTACCTGCAGGCGCAGGTCCATTATTTGACTATTGTGCAAATCTCAACTTCTCGTCAGTGAAATATCTTGTGTATTTGCAGTGTTGTGTTCCCCAGCTGCGTGCTATGCATTGACTGTGAAGATCACTCAAATCTGCTGGTAGGGCCTGGTTTATACGTGTTGGACACTACTGATTTTTACCTGCCCTAAAAACTGCTGAACAGTATTAGCCTATATTAGCGCTTTAGCCAATAGGCCTAATTGGCTTGATTTATCTCTATTTTACATTTTAATTGTTAAACTACCTTTCTAACTCTACCCTTTATTATTACCGCGCTTACGTTTCCCATCATTGATTAATTTGTACACGTTTGTTTCTGTTTTAAGTTGTTCACTGTTTTCTCCTAAAGTGCTCTCGATTCGTCGTTGATATCAAAACAGTGTGTTTGGATCTTGACTGTTAACCACTATTTCTCCTGCGCTTGCCTGCCTTGCAGAGTTTTCTACCTCATTTGAACTTACTGATTCTGCTGAGACTTTGTGCTACAATAACAGAAACACAGTGCTGCATGACCTGATCTGTTATTGTCTCCCTTGTGCAGCTTACTAGTGTCATTACTGTATTATATTGTGTTTTCCTTATTTTGTGGAACAAATCGTGGACGCTTTAGCCTATAGGCCTAATTGGCTTGATTTATCTCTATTTTACAGTTTAATTGTTAAACTACCTTTCTAACTCTACCTTTTATTATTACCGCGCTTACGTTTCCCATCATTGATTAATTTGAACACGTTTGTTTTTGTTTTAAGTTGTTCACTGTTTTCTCCTAAAGCTTAACTCATCCATACAAATTTATTTTATTTTATTTTTTAATTATTATTGGCTTTTTCCTTCGAATTGTTGGTTTTATCTTTTGTTAGTGATTGTTGTTTTTAGGTACTTGTGTTACCATGGCTAATGTAAGCAACAATCCAAAATGGTTATCGAAACCGGGTTTTAAAATAGGTTATTTAAATGCATGCCATCTTTTAAGCAAAATGTCTGATGTGCCTTCTATCTTGTCAAACTCTAATACTTGTTTTCATTGTTTCGCTTTTGCTGAGTCTAGGTTATCTGATGTTGTGTCTGACAATCTACTTTCTGTGCCTGGGTTAGAAAAGATGCTTCACGTAAGCTACACACAGGCATGGTTGCATACATACACCAGTCAGTGAACTGTAGACAGTTACATGACTTCGATAGGTACAACATAGAAGGTATCTGGATTGAAATTCGCATAAAGGGTCACACACCAATTATTGTGGGATTTTTTATATAGAAACCCCGATGAACGAGTGGAGTGGTTTAATCGTTTTTCATCTATGATGAACAATGTTTCCTTATCCTTATACTGATATCATATTGCTTGGTGATTTAAACTTTGATTTACTCAAACCCCATGACAACTGGAAACATATCTATGAATCTTACAATTTATCACAACTACTTATTAATCCCCCCAGAATAACACTCAAACACTCATTGATCACGTCACTAATCCAAAGCACATTGTAGAAACGTCTGTTCCTGTCTTCGGATTAAGCGATCACTTCCCTATATGTTTAACATGGTCAAAAAAGGCGTCAAAATCCCTAAATGCTCTCATAGGTGTGCATCATTTCGTAGCTACAAATCCTTTAACCCGGAGCATTTCTTATACGATTTATGTACGACCGACTTTTCCACTGTGTTTCAGTACACTGACCCGAATAAAGCCCTTGAAAAGTGGTATAATACCTTCATCCCAATATATATAAACATGCCCCTTTTATAACCAAACGTGTCAAGCCTGAAGGTAAACCCTCATGGTTAAACGATAATATAAATGCGGAAAAAAAAGACTCGTGAAAGCTTAGTACAAACAACTGGTAAGGACGTGGCTTTTAAAAAGCAGCGAAACAAAATAACAAATATGAAGCGAGTTGCAAAGAAAACGTATTTGGGTGATCTTATTCAATCTAAATAAGACTCAAAATCTGTCTGGAAAGCAATTAACCAATTATCCTGTAAATATTCAACACATAGTGCGCCCTTGGCAAATGATTTATCTGTAGAAGAACTCAACAATCATTTCTGTACCATAGCTGATAAAACGATACTAGCCGACCGAACTACAGTCCACGTCCACTTGTTTGTGTCGTTTCCGGTTATGCCTGCTTCACTTGTGGTCAAGTCGTAACTTTCAAACAAGATTGTGAAAAGTGTGGGGCCAGTTTGATATCAGTTGGAACTTCAATAATGACGTCATATCAGTCTACTTTCATGACGTCATGACGTCATTTCTTTATCCCTGTCATTCTGTAGATTTTCTTCAAGGGCAGTGGAAAGAGCGTGGGTCACAAAGACGGTCATTTTGTCAGTAGACTCAAAAGAATGATTGTATCATCTACATAGACATGCAGTCAACGTATTTAGCATAGCCAAAGTATGGGAAATAGGCCATACAACAGTGGTCAATTTGTGTTTTTGTTCTTCAATACACGATGAAGGTGAATGCATGCCCCTCATTGGCACAAGGAAACTTCTACTACATAAATCGAAAGTTCAGTTTTCAAAATTGTACAAGAAAATTCTAGAGGGTCTGTGACATTATATAACCTACATTTTTAGTAATTGCAAGGCAAGGCAAAGTTTTGAGTCAAGTGTCCGAAAAATTATCAAATAGCAATGGTTCCAAAAGTGACGATTTTGAAAGAACATGGTTATGAAGGAGGTCAACGGAAATAAACGGCTAGTATATGTCAAGGAGGAGAAGTGGTAAAGTGTGGAAGGAGGATGGGACCAAGTAACCTTTACTGATGAAACCAAGATAAAGGTTGACAAAATCCAGCATGTGTGTGTCAAGATAAGACCCGATAAAGAAGTCTTACTAGCACACGTCAAGTCATATTCAAACCACGTAGTAACTTTGAGGCTCTTGTAAGCTATTTTCTAGCCCATTAATAGATCCGATTGTGTTTGTCAATTAAAATATGAACAATGGGCTGTGTATTTGCATGCTGGATGAAAACCTGAATCTTTCTGTATATCCCCACAGACAGGATCATGAGGGAGGTGTTGGGACCATTAGAGCTAGAGGAAGCACAGAATTTCATGGACGATCTCATCGTGGCTACTAGAGATTGGAAGAGGCATGTGCAAGTCCTTCGACGTATCTTTCAACGGCTACGCGAAGTTCAACTAGCGGCCCGACCCAGTAAGTGTGAGATCGGCAAGAGTGAGGTGTCGTTCCTCGGACACTTTATCAAACAGGGACAAATCCTGCCAGAGGAAGAGAAGGTACGGAAGGTGGCACAAGCCAGGCCTCCTGAGACCAAGAAAGAGTTGCGAGCGTTCCTCGGCTTGGCAGGATATTATCGGAAATTCATTCCCCACTTCGCAGAGATAGCCCTGCCATTGACCAACCAAACTAAAGGAGGGAAGGTTGGACGTATCACGTGGGACGAGGAGTGCCAAAAGGCATTTGACACCCTCAAGACCAAACTAACGAGTGTTCCGGTCCTGCTGCTACCTGACCCCAGCAAACCGTTTGTGTTGCGAACGGACGCCTCCGCCTCGGGATTGGGTGCCAGCCTGATGCAGGACCAAGGACAGTGTCTACAACCTGTGGCCTATGGAAGCAAGAAACTGAGCGAAGCCGAAACTCGATACCATACTATCGAGCAAGAGTGTTTGGCTGTGGTCTGGGGCCTCAGGAAGTTTTACCCCTACCTCTACGGGCGAGAGTTTGTGCTGCAGTGCGACCACCACCCACTGCAGTACATCGACAGGATACGCCCTGTCAGTCGACGACTCATGGGGTGGGCGATGGAACTCCAGAGTACCCCTTTCTCTTTCCAACACATTCCTGGGAACCAGAACCTTGAGGCTGATTACCTCAGCCGACTGAGCGGACAGCTTGATGAGCCCAAACCTTCAGAGGACAACTTGGCGACGTCCCAGGCTGCGACACGATGAGTGTTTTCACCCAGTACGTGCTTTTCCGGAAGGGGGGTGTGTCACGAGTTTGTGACATTGTTCTTCTGAACAGACAGAGAAAGGCACAGTCTACCACTCGATCACAAAGGACCCCGAGATCTTTCTCCTTCTTTTCACCTAATCGAGACAACCTACTTGTGAAATCCGTGCAACCCGTGTTAGCTCTGACCTCTCGCGAGACTCCACATTCAACTGGCGACTTCATGAGTTTCGACCGGTCAAACGTCACTCCATATTTTTCCTTCAGTTAAGCAACATCGCTTCATCGCTTCATCCTTTCTCCTTTTCATCGTTCTGTCCACCTACGGCCGCCCAGTGCTGAGGTGTGGTGAGGGCCACGTCCCTGAAGGATCCTGTTATCAATTGTTTATCCTGCACGAGTCCTAGACGTGGGGATAGCGAAGCTGTAGAGCTTCGGCTGACATCGTTTCTCCTCTTCATCCTCATCGCCATCTTCACCCCTTTTTATTTGGTTCCTCATTGTCCTCCCTTCCCCGTCATCGTCCCTGGCGTTCACTGGAGTCCTGGAAGAAAGCTGTGGCCGGTCCGGAACCCCTTCCACCTGCTCGCGCTTACCCCGAGCCCTTGGCGAGACCAGAGCTGCGACTGTCTTGTGGGGAGGATTCTTCTTCTTCATTCCGCCACTTGGAAGTTTGGTCAGTAGCTGCATAAAATTAGTATTAATCCCGTTAAAACTCGTACAACAACGCGCGCGTAACAATGTAGAATAGCTAGTTATAGGTTTGCTAACATGTATATTTGAGAGAACAGGAGAAAGGGGATTCTGGCTCAAGAGGAAAATCTCCTACTTTTAAATACAAAAACGCTACTTTAGGGGGTAAAAAAAGCAAGAAATTCGTCACCCCTTATTCTGTCATTCGGAAAAAAAACACTGCTTTTAGGTGAAACAAAATTAATTATTTTTAATTAAACAAAATAATTTGAGTTAGAAAAAGGAACTCAACATGACAATGGCACTTGATGAAATAATTGAGCACTTAGACAAAGTTTTTAAAGAAACGGATTTAGAAGTTATTGATCCAAAAAATGTACTAGAAAGTGTAAAACATGCTATTTCGCAAATACCTGAAAAACTAGCTATAGAACCACCAGTTAAAGTAATGTTAGCAGTGTACGTAGATTATGAAACAGTCCAAGGTGAGCAGCTTCAAGTATGGGTCTCTACTAAACAGCAAGTAGTTCTTTCATATAATGATTTTACAGAAACCTGGGCAGACAATTTAATCACCCAGTTCATTAACGCATCAGAAGAGGCAAAACTAAGAGGATCTGGTTGGTCAGAAGGCGGGGTATTAGAAATTAAAATGAAGGAGAGTAAATATGCTCCAATCGTAGGAAACTCCTTTATTCCTTTACCTAAAGAACTTGTTTTAAAGCGTGCAGTATTAAACATTAAAAATACTGATGATAAATGTTTTATGTGGTGCGTTTTAGCTAAACTTCATTATGCCAAAAAGAACGCAGAAAGAGTAATTAACTATCAACCTTACATAAATGAATTAAACTTTAATGGAATCGACTTCCCTGTAAGCCTAAGCGAAGTTGATCAATTTGAAGAACAGAATAAACCAATTTCAATTAACATCTACACATGGTCTGTAGAAGAAAACCTTAAACCAATCCGAGTTTCAAAGAACTCTCCCATGATTGGTGATCCTGATGAAAAACATATTGATCTTCTCTTAGTAACAGACGGAACAAAAACACACTGCACTTTAATCAGAACAATGAGCAGACTTATAAACTATACTACAAATCACAAAGAAAAACAAGAATTCTGTCGAAGATGTTTACTAAGAATGCCAAGTATTCAAGCAGCGGTTGAACATAGAAAACATTGTAATTCATCCATTGACTGTAATACTGAACTTATTACTCCGAAAGAAGGAAGTAAGGTGTTCTTTAAAAACTGGAAGAAACTGCAATTAAGTCCTTATGTTGTTTATGCTGATTTCGAGTCACTCATTGTACCCTATCAAGGACCAGCTCCTAAAAATCTTCCTAAAACTGTTTTATTGAATAATCATCAAATCTGTTCATACGCATTTATTGTTGTTAGATCAGATGGGATACATTTTGAACCTGAACTTTATAGAGGACCCGATGCTGCAAAAAACTTTTTAATGAGAATGATGAAACTACGAAATGTACTATCTAACCAACTAAATTTATTAGATTTAATCATGACGCCTGAAGATTTAATTCAATTCGAATCAGCTACTGAATGTTGGATTTGCAGAAAAGGGTTTGTGGAAGAGGAGGACCCTGACTGTCCAGACAACCATAAAGTACGAGACCATGATCACATTAGTGGAAAATTCAGAGGAGCAGCACACAACTCCTGTAATCTCCAGTTAAAGTTTGAACCAAAGTCTTGGAAACTGCCTATATTCTTTCACAATCTACGTGGATATGACTCCCATTTAATTCTACAAGCAGTTACTGATGAATTTAGAACCGTCAGTTGTATAGCTCAGTCTTCAGAAAAGTACATGACATTTACATTAGGTCAATTATCTTTTTATGATTCACTACAACATATGATGGGATCACTAGAGTCTTTAGGTCAGTCACTATCCAAATGCACTATAACAGAAAAATACTTTGATCCAGCACTTGTACGAAAAGGAGTATACCCTTATGAGTACATGAGTAGTTGGGAGCGGTTCGATGAAGTTGAATTACCTCCTAAAGGCGCATTCTACTCTAGTTTAAAAGGAAAAGATATAAGCGACTCTGACTACAACCATGCTCAGTCAGCGTGGATTAAGTTAAAATGCCAGACCATGGGAGACTACCACGACGCCTACTTGATGGCTGACGTTTGTTTGCTTGCAGATGTATTCGAGAACTACAGAAAAACGTGTATGAAACATTACAGTCTAGACCCTGCTAATTATATCACTGCTCCTGGTATGAGTTGGGATGCTTTCTTAAGATTTACCAAAATACAGATTGACTTACTCTCCGACCTACCAACTCTTCAGATGATTGAAGACGGACTACGCGGAGGAATCTCTATGGCTTCACACGGTTACTGCAAGGCCAACAACAAATACTTAGACGACTACGATCCTACAAAACCATCAAATTATATCATGTATTTAGATGCAAACAATCTTTATGGTTGGGCGATGTGTCAATCACTACCATTACGTAATTTTAAAATGTTAACATCGCCTTTTGATTTTAATATCACGGAGTTCTTAGAATGGCTTTTTAAGTTACCAGATTCCTACAAAACAGGATTTATTTTAGAAGTCGACTTAGATTATCCGGATGAACTCCATGACCTACACAATGACTACCCGTTAGCCGCAGAAAGACTTCAGGTGGGATCAGAGTTACCAAAACTTGTTCCTAATCTGCAGAACAAAAAAAAAAACGTCTGTCATTATCGACTCCTACAATTCTACTTACGTCACGGATTAAGACTAACAGCAGTTCATAGAATCATTTCGTTCACTCAGAGGAAGTTTATGGAACCATATATAATGAAGAACACTAATCTCAGAACTCAAGCTACTGACGCCTCAGAAAAAGACTTCTTTAAGCTAATGAATAACAGTTGTTTTGGAAAGACTATGGAAAACCCGCACAAACGAAAAGACGTCAGATTAGTAACACAAGAAAACAAAGCAATCAAATTAACTTCAAAACCTAATTATCAAGACTTCAAAAAATTCCATGACAACCTTTACGGTATTATGATGAAAAAACTTAAAGTAAAACTAGATAAACCAGTCTTCATTGGGTTTGCTGTTCTTGAACTCTCTAAACTATTGATGCTGGAATTTTTATACGACTACTTTAAACCACTCTACCCAGGATCTAAAGTACTCTACACAGACACGGACTCATTTATTCTAGACATTCCGACTGAAGACTTCTACAAAGATTTAGAGACAGATTCAGCAAAAGGTGTTGACTCCTGGTATGACACCTCTGACTACCCAAGTGAATCTCCATTACATTCATCCGTAAATGTCTGAGAGCAAAGATGTATTCAATTGCCAGCCAAACTAGCGTAATTAAAAAAGCGAAAGGAATTTCTAGACCTGTTGTTCAAATGGTTATGACACACGACAACTACAAAGAAGCACTGTTCGACAACAAAACATTCTATCATGACAACATAAAAATACAGTCTAAGTTACACGAAATAAACACAACAGTTGTAAATAAAAAATCACTCGACTCAAACAATACAAAGCGTGTGTTTAAATCACCTGAGTTTTCGTATTCAATTGGTCACTGGAGAACTAAGTGTCATAGTCAGTAGACTTTCGAAACTTGTAATCATATTGAATTGAATAAGCACCATTTGGAGTTCTTATTGTTATTTCCCTAGAACAGATTTTAATGTGTCGTTTATTTTTTTTTCACATTCTTTTTTTATTGCTTCTATGTCTTGCGGTTGTGAAAAACTTGCTCTTGATTTTTTCTGAAGTTCAAACTTTTGCATTTTGTAGTCGTTGTAGTCTGCTTGGAGTCTATTGAACTCCTCATCCGAAATTTGAGAGTCTTGCAAAGCTTTACTGATAATCAATCGAAATGAACTAAGTTTTGCCATTATTAATTGAACCATGGCTGTATGCTTTTGTAGTTTTATTTTTATTTTTTTGTTGAAAGCGGACGTTGTCATTGAAAGCAACCCGAGCGTCAACGATACACAACCCAACGGCAAAGCTACTACTGATCCAACACCAGTCGCCAACAATCCTACTGAGCTCCCCGCTGTTATTGCACCTAGACTACCAAATCCAGTATTTAAGTATGTTGTTGAATTAAACAAACAAGAGTACCTTCGTTTGGTTCTGTTATAGTTAGTGAGGTCTTTTTCCAATTCTCTTTGTATTTCTGTAATGGTAGACAATCTGAACTTTCTGATTTCAGGATCATCACCACCATCAGTCTTTTCTTTGTCAGTATCTTCTTTTGGTATTTTTGGATAAACTTTAACGGACATCTTTTTATATTTAAAAAAAAAAAATTTAAACATTTAATTTGCACTTGCTATCATTTTAAGAAGATCATCAGACAAAATGCTTTCAGTGTAATAAAACCCAATGAGATCTAAATTAGTAACATTAATGTTCGTTAATTCTTTGAGATTGTTTGGATCAACACTCAATATAACTTTATCGCTGGTCGACACTGCCTTAATTTCTTCACCGCGGTTTTGAATAACGATAGTACATCTCACTGATTCAACATCCAAGTTTTGCCAAGAAATAAGAATCCCTTTCATTAGGTTGTCGCTAACACCAACAGGTAGGGAATCAGGGTTGTCTGCTCTAACAGAAAGTTCAAATATCATAGTAAATTCGTCTGCTAAAACCATTTTAGGAATGAACTCTAATTGCGTGGCTGCATCTTTTGTCACTGTCTTTTTTCTGTGCAGCATGTACTGTCTCTTTTTATAAGGTTTGATTGCTATTTCTCTTCTGCTGTTGTTTTGGGGAATCAGACTGACATGTAACGGCCCTGAGTTGAATGATTTGCGAAAGTATTTGTTATTATCAAAGAATGTAAACGGGCTTAAAAATTCAAACTTTATTTCCCAATCAATGAATGGAATTAAATGCCATTTGTTATCCCTTTTCCTAACAACTTTATATTCAAACTGGCCAACATTGTCAGCTACTACATTGCGCAGTTGCTCTAGTTTAGGAACCTTTTTATCACTTACTTCTGCACGTTTATAATAGCCGTTGTTTGTGTACTCAAAACCATACAGCATTCCTATCTCTCCGTTTAAATCAAAGTCTTCTGTGTCCGCTAGGTCCTTCAATTCTAAAGTTGCGCATCTAACAGGGTCAAGCATAACTGGTTGATCTGGTCCGCGCGACATAGTTTTATACTAAATTATTTTATTTCTAACAAAGCATTAAGGCTGTCGCACTGAACTTCTTTTCCTTTTTCGTCAGTTATTCTTATTTTTAGTGAATGGTGAACCCCACAAATTAATTCTTTAAACTGTAAGTTGGTGAACGTAATAATTTCGTAATCACAGTATGCCGCTTTTGCTGTTGGAAGAACTCTTAACACAGTAGACGGCTGGTTATCAAATAAGTTGTCATCCGTACTCAGGATATCTAAATGAAAGTATAATAAAGAATGTATTCCAAGATTAAGTGATTTTACAGCCGTAAATGAATTACTTTCCAGTGCATTATCAGTGATATGGAACCTGTCTAATCTAAAACCTAATAGTTTAGCCAATTCATTAGCAAATTCAAATACTACTCCTTTTTGGCCTCTAAACATCATCTTCACTTTTAAATTTCCCTCATTAAGTTTTAAAGTAATGTCGATGTCGTTTAATATTTCTTTTAATGAACAAAAACCGTAATAACCGTCAGGTATAGTTAGTTCAATTTTCCCTGCGCTATCAATTTTTCTTATCCAATTATTTTTTAAGGATTCGCTTATGTTAATCCATTTAACTTTGTAATAAATTTCATGGAGCGCAACGTTAAGAGAACCGTTATTTTCAATAGGGCGTTGTAAAAGTATTGGCTCGTCTTGATCAGTTATATAAATAAACATTTTTATTGCGGATATATAAATGAATGCTTTTAAATATAACAAAGACGCTAAATACGCAATCGGATCGTATAACCTTAAAACTATAGATGTTAACAGTTTAGTTGTTGCGGTGGGGGATGACACCTTTCAAGTTAAAGTTAGTAATCCGTTAGATCAATATTTAAACCCGCCCATCAAAAAAGACAACATCGCTAATGCATGGTTTAGTCATCCAATGCAGTTTTATCAAAACCAGTTAAACTTTGCTGTGTTTTGTGCAACAACAGGGTGTGGTGTTTCATTCGCCGATCATTTAAATCACCCTGGAGTCATGGTAAAAACAGTTTACAGATTTCATTTCTATTACACAATCAGACGTATTTTGTCTGAGCTGCAGGCACCATTACCGAATTATTCCACTTTCAATCCAGTCAACAACAGAATTAACATGAAGGCATTTGAGCGGATTTGTAATGAGTATAATATTGATTTTCATGTAAACTTTAGACGACACTTTAGACAGAAGTTAGATTTTAATTATGGATTGGGTTCACTTTATTGGAAAAACCACAAAGAATGTGAATACAGTTGGAGTCCTCCTTACACATCCTTTTCTTCGGGTTCACTCCATCATTTAGAATCTGTAGAACAACAACAACAAAAAACAAACGCTTGGACTACTTTTATTCTTGATACTTCTAAAGGATTGACAAAGGCAGGGATAGAACGAATCAATGATTCTATTCGTACTTACGTGTGGTGTTTGCTAGGATCGCAAGCGCAAGTTAAATCTGAAATCATGAATCCTTCTACTGGAATTGATGCGCAAAAACAGTATTTAGCCAATTTAGAAGATGAGATCAATTCTGCAGTCGATCTTTCAACAAGTATTAAAAAATATCAGGACGTTTTGAGATTTGCAAGATCGAAAGTAGACTTTGCTGTCGGTAGTGGATTATACATGCTGCCCTCTGATCTCAGGCTTCAAATAGGTGTAATTGAAAACTATAACAACGAAATCCTTATAGCTGGAGACGGCCAAGCAATCGGTAAAAACAATGATCTAAATTCTGAAGTTGCTGCTCCATCAAGCCAAACAATTCCAATAAAATCTATGACAGCGAACTTACCAACTTTAATAAAACCAACGTCAACAAATAAACCAACGACTGATAATCATGAAAACGAAAAGACAGCACTAGTTCTTTTTTTAACTGCGGCTGGACTAGTTTATTTTTATTTTACTGAAAAGTAATCCGATAATTAGAACTAATAACATCCATAAATGTTCTGCCATAAAACCGACTACTTTGCTTGCTGTAGAAAAAAGCCAACTGATTATTCCACCTAATATTCCTGGTATAGCGTCTAGAGCTTTTATTCCTAATTTTTTTAATAGATTCTTTAAATGATCCAGTTGTTTTTTAATCCAATTCTTATCGCTTGATGGTGGAGATGGTGGCGGTGTTCCTGCTCCTGATCCAGTTAAAGCAAACACTAAAGTAGAGATTGCAAAACCTAAAGCTGTTAAAACACTAGCAATCGTAACACCTTGCTCTTTAAATAAAGTTTTTATTCTTTCTGCTAACGTTGTATCTTCGTGTAAAATTCTTTGGATGGTTTCTTTTATTCTGCTGACTTGTGTTCGTAATTGTTCACGGTTAGTTGACAGTACTTCTAGTCTTGCTGCTCTCTCTAGTTGAAGATCATCCAGTCTTTTTTGAATTCTATCTTTTATGTCTTGTCCAAGGTTACCGTCATCAGCTTCAACCAACTTTTCTTTTTCTCTGTCAATGTGAGCATCCAGTTCGCTTAACTTTGCTAGATTATTTGTTAACTCGCCCCTGATAGATTGTAATGTTGAATTGAGAGCCATTATATCTCTCATAGGTAATGGTGGGTCATTCAATGTTTTTAAATGGGTTTCTTCATCTTCTAAAGCTATAAAACTAGTTTCCATGTTTATTATCTGGTTCGCAGTTGCGCTTAAGTCTCTAAGAGGAATCGATTGAAGTTGGGAATCAGTAGGTAGTTCTTGTAGTGTGTTTTGAAGAGCAGAAACAGCTTGTGTGCTTAGGTTTGGGTTGATCCCAAGTTGTCTCAGCACGCTAACACCAAACCTACTACGAAGACCCCTCATTGATAAAAACAATGAGGGGTTTTTATCGTGTGTAAATTTGACTAGTTTTTCATCTTTATTCTTCGCAAATAAATGACCTTTACTATCTAAAACATAGTCATTAGGATCATACAAATCGGATAAATCTTGACCTATAAATTTACGAAAAGCCATTACTTTCGATTTTTTTATTTCTAGGCGCATTTCACCTGCTATATTATCCTCCCTTGGTCTAACTTCTACAATCGGGTTTGGTTCTGCTTCATCTAGTTCATGTCTTAAAGATAGTAGGTTATGACGGCGAGACAATAAAGGAATATTTTCACTCATGTCATCTCCAGCTTCATCGTCAAAATCATCATAATCGGGGTTTGCTTCTATTCCTTCCATGTTTTTATTTATAATTATGTTTTTATTTTATTTCTAAAAAAGAGAGATGTCGCAATCATACGGAACAATTCTTGATCCATACAGACGGTTAAAAGAACCACTCGGTGTTAAAGGAACCAGGCAGAGTATTGTGATAAGTAATAATCCTTCAACTATCGATCAAAGACAAATATTATCAGTAAGATTTCCTAGTCTGGGGAGTAATGAAGTCATTGTGCCAGGTACCGCACGTCTTGCTTTTAAAATACAACTGGAGTCAGCGGCAGATCCGAACAGATCTTTAGTTGCTAATCTGGGTAGAGCGATCGTTAGTAAGATTACTATTAAACTTGAAGGGAGAGAGGTAATGTCATTAGATAACGCAGATGTCTTTTTGAGTTATTGCGATTTATGGCTCACACAAAATGAAAGAAAAGATCGAACTTATCAAGGAATACAGGGAGATAATGGTTTAAAACATAGAATTGATGCTGGAGACAAAAAAGATAGCAATCAAGATGAGTTGGTTGCGCAAGTTTATGGTAATCGATTTTATATACCTCTTGACTTCGAGCTATTAAACACGCACTCCCCGTATTATCAGGGCGCTTTACAAGATAGGCTTATGTATGAATTAACTTTTAATGATTACAGCCGTGTTACAGATCAGCGACAGATCCTGATGCAAAATATAGCATTTCAGACATCACATTAGAGTTTGATGTTGTTCGTCATCAAGAATTAGCTCGGTTGATCTCCCAACAATACCAAACAAGATTAGCAATATACTACAACAGAATTTTAAATCATAGTAAAATACCTAAAAACAAATCAGACACAATTTGGAACATCGATTTGAATGTATCAGCAAGGTCATTGAAAGGGATTTTGTTGCTGTTTGAAGAGTCCAAAAAACCCTTTAACAGATTAAGCGAGAAGTTTCATAATCCTAAAATAACTAAACTAACATGTACGATTGAAGGACAACCGAATCAGTTGTTTGCAAGCGGTCTTCTACCTTATCAGCATTTTGATGAAATACGAAAACTGTTGGGTGGAGGTGGTTGGCAAAGAGACCCTGTGGCTGATTTAATTTGCAAAGACCTCCATCTTCATGATGTCAGACTAGAAGATTATTTATCCTCGAAGTATGCTTTGTGGCTAGATCTTAGAACAACAGAAGACAACAAACTACATGGCAGTGGAAGAACAGTTGGTGATGGGTCAGGAGGAATAAACATTCAAATCCACAAAGAAGCAGAAGAGAATAAGCAAATATATATTTATGTATATTTACTATGCGATGCTCAGCTGAACATTGAAGACAACAGATTAAAAGATATCGTGTATTAAAATAATGGATTTGAACAGTTTAAATTTCCTTACAAAAGAACCTCATTGTGGTTTATTTTGTGGAATGACAGGCTGCGGAAAAAGTGTGTTCGCTTTAGATTTAATACAAACGGTTTATCGTAATCACTTTGAACACATAGTAATTTTTTGTACTACATTAGAATTCAACAAGTCTTATAAAGAAAGAAAGTTCATTTGGTCAGATAACGAAATCTATTTAGTCAATCCAAGTAATAAGCTGAGCGATTGTTTAGAGTATTTTTATAAACTGTTTAAAGGAACACCAACTTTGTTTATCATTGATGACTGTTCGGCTGAAAGAGACATAGTCAAAAAAAGAAATAGTTTAGCAAAACTAGCATTCAGCGGTCGGCATGCAGGAATTAGCGTATGGATTTTAACACAGAAGTATAATTCGGTTTTAAAGGACTTCAGAGAACAGTTAAAGACAGTTGTTTTGTTTTTTACTAAAGACAAAAACAGCTTTGAAGAATGTCTTGATGAAAATGATGTGATTGAATCAAAAGAAGAAAAAAAGTCGATTAAACAAAAACTGAGAAAAGAGAAGTTTTGTAAGCTAGTGTTAAAAACAGATTTTCCTAGTCAGTACAAATGTTTGTGAAGGCAAAAAAAAAAAAGGCCATTTTTTTTATTTTTTTTTATACTGGGTCAAATTCAAGGTTAAACTTGTTGTAAATTTCTGATAAAGTATTCATTATTTTGCTTTCAATTTCGAACAAGTATTTACTGACTATTTCATCGTCTTCCATTAATAGCTGAGATAGAACAATTTCTTTCTGCGCATTCCTTAATCTTTTCAATAAAATGTTGTAATTCTTTGTCTTGAGTATCTCTTTATTCTGAGTCTCCATTTAAAAACTCTTTTTTTTTTTTTGTCTAATCAAATCGGAACTGTGTCTGGTGGAATTATCTGTAATTCTTCTTTAACAAAGGCTCTTTTTGGTGTTGGTCGTGTTGTCGTATCAGTTTCTCTTAAATAATACACGGGAGGATTCATTTCTATTATTCTTTTTATTTCGTACGGATCGATACTCCAAATCGGATCAGTTGCTCTTATGCGAGTGTCTCCTTCTGCTTCTCCCGGTGCATAAAGAAACCTAACTTTTACTCCGAATGGTATTAGTTGTTTTGTAATTGAATGTTGAATTGGCAAGTCTATCGAAGAGTCAATTGTTTTCTTCTGTATTGCTTTTACTGGTCGGAGTCCAATGACCTTAGATTCTTCGTTATTCATGACTCGCAGAACGGAGGGTAGTCTTCTAACCCATTCAGTGTTTTTAGTTGAATCAAGGAGTTCTCTATGGTATTGATAAGAAAAAAGTCTTTCTGCCAATTGTTTGTTAAAGTTTTCGACTAAGGCTTGAGATCTATGGTTTCCAGGAATACCTCTTTTAATAACGACTTTGTGTTTTAACAGTAGCTGATTGAATTGCCCTTTAAATTCTTTTCCTTCATCAACTTGAATTAAACGAGGATAGGTTAATGGACCGCGTCTATAGATTTCTTGTAAAGCAACAGAGACTGAAGTAGCACTTTTATCTGTCAATGGTTCAGCATCTTTATATCTTGAAGAGATGTCAACGACTGTAAGCGCGTATTTAAATCTTTTTCTTCTGATTAAATCATGAGGGAGGTATAGAAGATCCATTTGATGAGTGTCATTTGGTGTTGAGTTAACAAAGTGTGGTCTTTTAATTCGTTTAGGTGCTGGTAGATAAATTTGCCATATAGCTTGTTTAGATAACCATTCTTTTGCTGTTTGTTCAGTGACTCCAGCTGCTTGACTGAGTTTTTTAATAGCAGTTAAACCTTTCCAATAACCTTTTGGTGAGTAATAAATTTTATTCATTTTAATACTAAATCTTTTTTGCAATGAAAAAAACAGCAGTCATACCGATTACAATAAACGCTATCTCCTGCATCTTTTGTTCTTCAGATGATTGGTAGTAGTCACTTAATTTTGGTGGTGACGGGAGCTGCTGTAATTGTTTGCCCGTCACTAAATAATACTCTTTCATGGCATCGTCAACATTCTTAAAAGTGTTTGCTGCATGACGTTCTAGTTTTAATTTGTTATTAATGAAGTCTAATCGGGCGATTCTTTGCCTTTCATAAGCGTCTTGTGCTGCTGCTAATTGTTCCATAGCACGATTGTGTCTTTCTCTTTCCTTGTTCGTTTCTAGTTTACTAAATATGAAATTACTTCCCGAAAAAGCAAGCGCGTTTACTACAGCACCGCCGACCATGATTGCGAGTGAAGCCATTTTATTCAACAACAAAAAAACAACATTTTATTTCCTCGTTTAACTAAGAAGTCATTTTATTTCTACATATTTATAGTTTCTGGAATTATTCCTCGCTTAACTAAGAAGTCTTTTGTCGCGATTGAAGCAGTAATCACAGCGATTAGTTTACCTGAGTCCTCTAGATCAAGTTTTCCTAGGTCTGGTGGTTTCATTTTTAATAGTTTCTTACCAACCATCGTGTAAGCAATTGAAAGAGAGCTGATTAGAGCAGATTGATATACAAGATTAATAATAGTGTTTTCCATTTTTATATTTAAAATAAAAATATAAATTAACTAAAAAAATGAATTGTGACGAACTACTATTAAATGCGCAGGAAGCAGTAATTTCTGATGAAGTGTCGACAAGTGTTATGAATAAAAAGGAAAAGTTGTATTCTCTGGCTGCGTGTGGAAAAACAAAACAATACTTAGGAACAGAATTTAGTATAGAACAGATTCAAGCAATGTCTTCTGCTGACATTGAAAAGTACTACAACAGATACGAAGCACAATTAGGATCTAAAATGGTTAAAAGTTTAGGTCAAACTGTAATAGGCTTGTACACTAAGTTAGTTAGTCAGTTTTTTCCACTCGATTCAAGCCAAGATTTAATGTACGATTTAAGTCAAGATCCTGTTTTAACTAAATCATTAGAGTCTCTTAGTTGTGATCTTTTTTATAGGTTTGGCGGGCTTTTATCACCAGTTGTTATGGGGTTAATTACTTTTAATCATATAGATTTTATGGCTATTAAAAATGAACGTGACAGAGAATCAAACGAATCAGACGGAACAGCAAACAGGCCCCATTCTATCGAAGAGTCCGGCAGTAACCAAGGTAACGAAGAACCCAGGACGAGTTGAAGCAGGTAAAAGGTTATCAGAGTGGAATCGACAACAAAAAATGAATAAACAAACAAAACAAAAACTGTTGTCTCAGAATGAAGATGAATCAACCATAAGCACAATACCAGTTAAAAAAGAAGAAGACAAACAAAACAGTACGAATTACGATGTTGTATTGCTTACTGTTGGTGTGGTTGCTGGTGTTGGTTATTTGTCTTATAAATTATATAAAACACACATGCAACCAAAGCTAGAAAAACGAGTAGAAGTACAAACAGTACAACCAGAAAAACAAAAGCCAAATAGCTTAAAACCTGAGAGCGATCCATTTTTAATGCAATAATTTTTTTGTTTTAGAACTTAATAAAAACTTACCAATAACTTAAGTAAGTAACTCGATAAGAACTTAACAATAACTTAAGAAAGAACTTGATAAGAACTTGTCAAGTTTTTGTGTTAGAACTTAATAAATACTTGATGTGACTTACCAAGAACTTATTAATAACTTGAAGTTGACTTAACAAGAACTTGTTTAAGAACCTATAAAAGAACTTAAAAAGAACTTAAAAAGAACTTGAGTAACTTCTTAGAGAAAAAAAATTGTTTTATAAAAAAGTTATAAAAAAAGTAAAAGAATTTTTTAGGAATGTAAAAAATGAAATGAATTTTTTTCAAATTCGGAGAATGATATGAATTCCTCTCTTCACTATGCTTGACGTTATCGGAAATCCCCTGTAGCTTAAATACAAGTTGGCAGTACTCCAGTATAGTCAGAGGGTTCATAGTAGTAGAATAGATCCCCTTTAAGAATAAGGCTACAGACAGAATAAGTGTTTGCGAAAAAAGAATAAAATCATCTCAATATTTAACAAAGATTTTCCTTCTTTTTTTTTTTCCCCTTAAAAGTAGTGTTTTTGTATCTAAAATGGGGTTTAAAAAAAGTCAGATTTTTTGCTTTTATTTCTCCCAAAAGTAGTGTTTTTTCTTCCGAATTGACAGAATAAGGGGGTGACAGATTTTTACTTTTTTTTACCCCCTAAAGTAGCGTTTTTGTATTTAAAAGTAGGAGATTTTCCTCTTGAGCCAGAATCCCCTTTCTCCTGTTCTCTATTTGTGTGCGTCTTCTTTGGTTCATTTTTCTTATTATTTTCTTGATTTTTGCATAAGGGGCTAAGGAACTGACTGGCTGGGTCATTACTTGTCAGTTGGATAGGTTTTTGCCGGTCGTAGAATTTGGTACTTGAACTCGGCACATATTTTTGAATCAATGTTTTGGCTCGCCATTGTGTGTTTAGGCCGTGCAAATCGTTTTTCGGTGCAAAGCGTATTTGAGTTCACAGAGATTCAGAATCCTAAATGCGTGCACGCGCGCGCATTATTCCTTGTTGCGGTATATGTTTAGCCTCGCGGCCTATGTTTAGCCTCGCGGCCTATGTTTAGCCTTGTGGTATATGTTTAGCCTCGCGACCTATGTTTAGCCTCGCGGTCATCGTCCTAGCTTAATTAGGTATTAAGAGACTCTGCGGAGAGCTGGATAACAGAGGGTTATTCCAGTCGCGCTTCTAGCTATGCTGATAGGGGCTTTGTAAAGCGTTCATCCCCGTTTCTGTTTTTATTTTTGAGAGAAAGTGTAATTAATGTTTTCAAGGCTTTTTGACCTTTTGAAGTACATTGTGAATGCCATTTTGGGGAAATACATTCTTTGCCTGTAGTTCGTCCGCCTTCTGGAAGAAATGAGAATGGAAAGGACATATTTTTGGTGGTGAAATTTTATGTGATATTTTCAGAAGAATTTAAGTGTCCATTCTTGTACCTGAAAAGCTGTGACATTTTCAGAAGAATGTAATTGTTAATTTTTGTATTTGAAAGGCTAGAATTTTCTAAATGTATGAAAGCCTTGTTGTTCCAGAAAAAGTGAAACCTTTTAGTTAATCCTTTTTGATGAAATATTACCCCTAGACTGAGTCGTGTGAAAAGGATTGTAAAGAAAGTGTTGTTCAGCGTTTTGGGGTTCTTGGAGAGAACCAAGTTTAAAGAGGGTGGGTTTTTACATCCCTGAAGAGGACTGTTGGGGAATTAGTTTTTGGGTAAACACAAAACTGTTGTTACTCTGGGTGTTCAAAACTAGGTTTTTGTTTTGGTTTTTCATACAGTCCTGAGCCTGAGCCTGAGCCTGAGCCTGAGCCTGAGCCTGAGCCTGCCTGAGCCTGAGCCTGAGCCTGAGCCTGAGCCTGAGCCTGAGCCTGAGCCTGAGCCTGAGCCTGAACCTGACCTGACCTGACCTGTTGCTGCCTGGTTGACCGCCCGGTCAACCGCTCTTTTCTCCGTTTCCGGCTGTGAGAGGCCGCCCGCCTTTCTGTCTGGCCCCGTGTTAGGCCCGATCTGTGGGCCTGTCTGTGCGTTCGGGCCAGGCTTCGACGTTCCTGTTGAGGAGTCTGGGGGCGACCTCTGCCGTCTCTCATCTTTTGTTTCTGCTGCTGTAGCCTGCCCCAGGAGGGGGAGCAGTTTTTCTACTGACTTTTGTTTTCCCCTTTGTCTTCTTCTTCGGACGCTCTGCTGTTTTTGTTGGACTTCTTTTCTTCGTCTGCCCTTTCGTCGTTTTTCCCTTCAATTTTGTGTTTCTGCATACAAACTCTCTTTTAGTTATTCAGTTAAGTTGCCGGCTTTAGTTTATTCTTTGGACAAACTTTTGAATGCCATGTACATTGTGTAGATAATTTGTTAAACATTGAGTGTATTGAATTGTGTAAGTGTGTGTGTGTGCTTGCTTATAATAAATAGTCTTGTTTTGTATTGTACTTCTGGTGTGCGCGTGTGCCTTCTCCTGTGAGTTTGTCTGTCTGGGCGTGCGAGACTCTCCTCGGGGTTCGCGATTTCCCTCTCCCGATCTCTGATCAGGATCGAGCGGGGGATTTCGTGACAGTCTCTCTGTATGAATGTCTCATTCTCCTTCCCTCTCTCTGTCTCTCTATATATATATATCTCTCTCTGTCTCTCTCTCTCACTCTCTCTCTCTCTCTCTCTCTCTCTCTCTCTCTCTCTCTCTCTCTCTCTCTCTCTCTCTCTCTCTCTCTAATAAATACAAAATATATATATTCCAATCTTATCCTCCCCCCTCCCCCCCTTTTAAAAATGCTATTATTCTGAAAAAAAAGTCATTTGTCTCGGAATTGTCTTCTTTTTTCGTAATCGATTCAAACCACCAATTCAAGTTCAACATTGCTCATTATTATCCATGTTTGCTTTTTTTCCCAATTTGATTCTGTCAATTATTTCATGTGCCAATTTTTGTTTCATTTTCTTGACTTGATTGTTTTTATGTAAATTTGTATTTACCCTCAATAAAAGGTGCAAATTCGTATTTTAGCTTATCCTTTTTACCCTCAATAAAACATTCGTATTTCGTATCTCTCTCTCTCTCTCTCTCTCTCTCTCTCTCTCTCTCTCTCTCTCTCTCTCTCTCTCTCTCTCTCTCTCTCTCTCTCTCTCTCTCTCTCTCTCTCTCTCTCTCACAACGTATTTGCACTCAGATGAATAAACATACAAACATAGAATTTGGCTGTGCCTACTTTATGGGATGTTTCCGACTGTTTCGAAAAGGTCGAGAGTGCCAGAACTGTATGCATGTTTTTTTTGGTATTTTAGAGCTGTAACGCAATTCACATACATGTATCATCAAACTCTTCCTCAATCCTCAATCCACACACACACACACACACACACACACACATGCACGCACGCACGCACACGCACACGCACACGCACACGCACACACACACACACACACACACACACACACACACACACACACACTGGGTTGGACTGGAACGAATTGATTGTCAGATTAACTATACAAAATTCAACTCACAACATACAGTATTTATACGGCTTTGAATCTTGATAGAAATCAAATCAAAGCACACACACACACGTTAGCATTCATAACGCTTTCAAACAAAAACGCAATACAAAGCGAACACACAGGGATGACATAAATGGATTACAGCAGAAACAGACCTAATGGCAAGAGAGAGAAGAGAAAGAAAATCGGAGCTTTAATAATGGGGAACAGGTGTGTCTTGAGGTTAGCTTTGAAATCAGAGAGGGTCGGTCGCTGACGGAGGGAAAGAGGAAGGTTGGTCCTGAGACAGCAAAAGAGCGCCGACCAACAGTTGAAAGCTTATACCTAGGGATCTGGAGAGAAAGAGGGTCAGAAATTGAACGTAAAGTGCGAGCTGGCGTATAGATGGAAACATTGTCGCAGAGGTAAGATGGAGCAGCTTTATGGATAGATTTATAGCAAAGGGTGTTCAATTTATACTCAATTATTCTGTCTGCGACAGGAAGAACGGAGAAGAGGGATAACATGATCGAAAAATTTTTCCTAAGGACAAGACTAGCAGCTGTGTTTTGAATACGCTGGAGACAAGATAGAGAAGAGACTGATAGGCCAGAAAGGAGAGCATTAATTATTATGCAGTGTATAGATAAGCAAGCAGGCAGACAAATTTGTGGAATGGGGATACAGCATCGAAAAACAGGAGGGGAGTGAAAAAAGAAAACAAGGAGAAACATAATAAGCCAAGGAGCAATGTGGGAATTCCCGCAAGTGTGTGTTTCTGTCATCAAGCTTCTACTACAGTGCTGACAGTTTAAGGCAGGAGTGGCAACAAAGTTGGGTAAACATAATACATGTACTATGGTGAAACGATGACAGTGCAGCCAACAAGCACGTCTGTCAGCAGAAACTTTGAACAAGATGGCAAAGCCATACAAACGGAGTCCCATTTCAGACGTTTCTCTGTCTCTCACGTTATCCTTGCTCCCATCATAACTACTCCCTCGAGCTCTTCGTCTTGTCACCATCATCAGCGAGGTGAGGCGAATGGTGCGCAGACACGTCCGCACATTCCCTTCACGTGGCTTAGCCAGCCAACCAGCCGGCTACACTGCGCGAAAGGAGTGGGAAAGAGTGAGCAGGTCACGTGTGCACGCCCCTGCTTGTCCCGCCTTGCGCGCGTGTGTGTGTGTGTGTGTGTGTGTGTGTGTGTGTGTGTGTGTGTGTGTGTGTGTGTGTGTGTGTGTGTGTGTGTGTGTTACTCCATTTAACGTCCTTCCACTAAAAGTGATTCAGACAAAATTATATTGTGTTGTGATGTTGGTGTGGTGAGTGTATGTGCATGTGCCTGTGATTGTGTGTATGCATTAAAGTAAGTAACAGGATATCTATGCAGGCTTAATCATAACTCTCTCCACCCCTGACCTCATTAAAATGTTAACGTACACTTAAAGAAGATAACCGAACTGTGAACAATGTTAAAGATACGTACTAAGTGAACTAGTTAATAAACATTTACAAACAGAATCAAGAATAGAATAATTGTTTAGAATACTGGGTAGAGACAATGGTGTCGATCCATCAGTAAAACCGTCAATACCCGAATTCTGGAAAAGTTCTCTTGCTTTAGGACAATGAATCAGTAAATGACTGACACTCAAGGATTCGCCACACATACATTTAACATTATTGCAATATTTGGTTTTGAATTAATTCAACCGAAGTCTATGGATTAGACTTTCAATCTCCCCGGACGAGAAAGTAACGCATTTTTGTAATGTTTTCCCGTTGCATCTATCATTTAATACAGTTATTATAATATTGAACGTCTGAGTTCATCAATAAAGTTTTGACATTTTCTTGAGATGTTTTGTTTATAATTGAGAAACATTCTGTCAGATCTAAAAGAACATTGATTGATACAGCGTCATTAATATTTTGAGCTGCCTTTTTTGCAGCTTGGTCTACCCGTTCATTTGCTGATATTCCACAGTGAGAAGGCACCCAACAAAAAATAACAGTAATGACTTTTAAAGAACGAAGGTGTATTATATGATTAATTTCGATTACCATGTCAAGTCGGATACATGAATTGGGAGACTTAATAGCATACATTGCAGCTTCAGAATCAGCACATATTAAGATTTGACTGTTATTTATAGGAAAGCTTAGAATGAAATCCAAAGATTGAAGTATAGCAAGTAATTCAGCGCTAAATATAGACAACTTTTTACCAAGATAGAATAACTTTTCTACTTTTAAGCTGGGAATAACGAAAGCTGCTCCCGTGTTAGTATTGTCTAACACTGAACCATATGTGGAAAGTTTTAAATGATGATTGTAATTGTTTTCTAAATGCGTGTACACAGACGTTCTTAAAATATTGGGATAATCCTTCTTAGATAAATGAGTGTGATCAATATCAAAGATAGCTTTTGATTGCTCCCATTTCGGAATAGGAGAAAATGTGGATTTTTTAGCAATGTTATTTGTTTCTATTTTTGTATCACGTAGAAGAACGGAGGTAAACGAATAAATAGATTTTGTTGATTGAATATTCTGTGCACGTTTTCCAAAATCCTTTTCGGATTTTAAGCATACCTCTTCTGAGCAAAAATTGTGTTGTGATAAACTTTTCAAAACAAACTTTGAAGCAGAAGCTTTTCGGAGTTCCGTGAATGGTAAAACTCCCACTTCGCTATATGTACCTAAGTTAGATGTATGTGTGGGAACTCCAAGGGCAATTTTATAAGCTTTGCAATCAGTACTCTGGAGTTTATTTAAAAGGTATTGAGGTGCATTAAAAAATACCTCTTGAGCATATGATAGTCTAGAGCGTATAAGGGCAGTTGCTAAAATTGTTAACGTTTTGGTATCTTGCCCCCAAGATTGTTTACTAACTATCTTAAGAAAGTTTAAGCTTTTCCTTGCTTTATTTAAAAGATATTCAATATGAGCATTCCATGTTAGTTTACTACTTAAGATGACACCCAAGAATTTCACACTTTTAACATAGTTTAAAACAATGCCATCCAAGATGAAAATTGGAAGATTTTCTGGATCATAACCAGAGTTAAAAAGCATCATATATGTCTTTTCTGGCGAAAGAGAGAGACCGTTTTCATGTTAAAAAAAAATTGATTTGATTAAGTTCGTGTTGGTATTTAATTTTAATATAATTAAGAGACATTGATGAAGTGTTTCGCTTCATTGTAACTTTCATCCATAGGCATATATCGACAGCAAATTGAGCTAACTCTGTATCTTTAGAAAGACCTTTGGGCAGATCAGAAATCAATATGTTAAACAATATTGGCGAAATTACCGATCCTTGAGGTAAGCCCATTTGTAAAGGCCTTCGGTTCGAGTATATATTTTTTATTCTTGTTTGAATATGCCTACAATGAAGAAAATCTTGAATATAGTTGTACATATTACCACTGATACCAATATTTTTTTATTTTATACAAAAGCCGCTTGTGCCACACATGTTCATAAGCTTTTCGTATGTTAAAAAGTGTTGCAATTACGTTCTTACGACGTGCAAAGTGATGTTTTACATGCGTTGTAAGTTTGACTAGATGTTCTATTGTGGACCTGCCTGTCTGGAATGCAGCTTGGTTGATTGGTATGATGTTTTGTTTATTGCAGTGATGAATTAGTCTTTTTAACACAATCTTTTCCATTAATTTACATGTATTGGATGTTAATGCAATAGGTCGATAACTGTTTATATCTCTGATCGGCTTCCCCTTCTTATGAATTGGAACAATGATAGAATGCTTCCAAATTAGAGGCATTTTACCATCGCTCCAACATTTTTGAAACAACAAATAAAGAAAATGTATTACATTTTGTGGAAGATGACCCAACATTTCATTGTAAATGCCGTCTAAGCCCACTGATGTCTTTTTCTTTAAGTTATTGAGACACTCTTTAACCTCCTGTAATGTTATAGGAGTATTCAAATAATGATCTTCTACTGGTTTTGGACTATTATAAATGTCTGTTTTTTCTTCACTCTCACGATGATTTTTATTTTCTGTTGATAAGTTGTTAATGCTACTATTTTTTGCAAACAAATCGGCAAATGCTTCGGCTTTATCAAAATTAGATGGGAATTCAGAGTTATTTAATTTAACTGGACAATGTGGTAGGTTGTGTATGTGTGTGTGTGTGCGTGTGTGTGTGTGTGTGTGTGTGTGTGTGTGTGTGTGTGTGTGTGTGTGTGTGTGTGTGTGTGTGTGTGTGTGTGTGTGTGTGTGTGTGTGTGTGTGTGTGTGTGTGTGTGTGTGTGTGTGTGTGTGTGTGTGTGTGTGTGAGAGAGAGAGAGAGAGAGAGAGAGAGAGAGGATTGGGAAGCTTGTGTTCCCTTGTATCATGTAGCTCTCTGCACCCCCTCACTATGTGGATTAAAGAAGTTGGCAATGGGTTTTTTCTAACTCACTATTAGAAGAATGTCTTGAAGCTGACACATGCTATAAATCAGGGAAAGGCCGATGTTATCCTGTATATAATTGACAAGCACAGGTGTTATGCATAAGTATATAGTTAAAACAAAATAGATCATATTTCGCATTGCACAGACAGTGTGTATTTCATGCAGACTACCTTCACCTCTGGCAGCACCAATATCGCCAAGAAATAAAAACAGTATGATGCATAGGGTTACATTAATTTTGATATGATACCGTTGGCTTAATTAAAAACTATAGCATGATTGTAAAATATCTCTCAGTCTCTGTCTGTCTCTCTCTCTGATGTTTTCTTTGTCTCAATGCTCATTTATAGTATTAGTTACATGCTTAGAACCAAGGACAGAACGCATCCCGATATAATGAATGCTTCATGGGTGGGGTCCATTGAACGCATCCCGATATAATGAATACTTCATGGGTGGGGTCCATTGAACGCATCCCGATATAATGAATACTTCATGGGTGGGGTCCATTGAACGCATCCCGATATAATGAATGCTTCGTGGGTGGGGTCCATTGAACGCATCCCAATACAATGAATACTTCAAGGGTGGAGTTCATTGAACGCATCCCGATATAATGAATGCTTCATGGGTGGGGTCCATTGAACGCATCCCATATAATGAATGTTCATGGGTGGGGTCCATTGAACGCATCCCAATGTAATGAATGTTCATGGGTGGAGTTCATTTAACGCATCCCGATATAATGAATGCTTCGTGGGTGGAGTTCATTGAACGCATCCCAATATAATGAATGCTTCAAGGGTGGAGTTCATTGAACGCATCCCAATATAATGAATGCTTCAAGGGTGGAGTTCATTGAACGCATCCCGATATAATGAATGCTTCATGGGTGGAGTTCACGAGGGGTGTGTGAGAGTAACTTGGCGA
>CM065695.1:20163375-20168375 GCA_017654935.2 Phymorhynchus buccinoides | reverse complement strand
ATACCCCTTCAAGCTGTAAACAGGGGGCGACAATGCCCCTTCAATCTGTAAACAGGGGGCGACAATACCCCTTCAATCTGTAAACAGGGGGCGACAATACCCCTTCAAGCTGTAAACAGGGGGCGACAATACCCCTTGAATCTGTAATCAGGGGGCGACAATACCCCTTCAATCTGTAAACAGGGGGCGACAATACCCCTTCAATCTGTAAACAGGGGGCGACAATACCCCTTCCAGCTGTAAACAGGGGGCGACAATACCCCTTCCAGCTGTAAACAGGGGGCGACAATACCCCTTCAATCTGTAAACAGGGGGCGACAATACCCCTTCAATCTGTAAACAGGGGGCGACAATACCCCTTCAATCTGTAAACAGGGGGCGACAATACCCCTTCCATCTGTAAACAGGGGGCGACAATACCCCTTCAAACTGTAAACAGGGGGCGACAATACCCCTTCAAACTGTAAACAGGGGGCGACAATACCCCTTCAAACTGTAAACAGGGGGCGACAATACCCCTTCAAACTGTAAACAGGGGGCGACAATACCCCTTCAATCTGTAAACAGGGGGCGACAATACCCCTTCAAACTGTAAACAGGGGGCGACAATACCCCTTCCAGCTGTAAACAGGGGGCGACAATACCCCTTCAAACTGTAAACAGGGGGCGACAATACCCTTCAATCTGTAAACAGGGGGCGACAATACCCCTTCAAACTGTAAACAGGGGGCGACAATACCCCTTCCAGCTGTAAACAGGGGGCGACAATGCCCCTTCAAACTGTAAACAGGGGGCGACAATACCCCTTCCAGCTGTAAACAGGGGGCGACAATACCCTTCAAGCTGTAAACGAGGGGTGAAAATACCCTTCAAGCTGTAAACGAGGGGTGAAAATACCCCTTCAAACTGTAAACAAGAGGTGAAAATACCCCTTCAAACTGTAACAGGGGGTGAAAATACCCCTTCAAACTGTAAACAGGGGTGAAAATACCCTTCAAACTGTAAACAGGGGGCGAAAATACCCCTTCAAACTGTAAACAGGGGGTGAAAATACCCCTTCAAACTGTAAACAGGGGGTGAAAATACCCCTTCAAACTGTAAACAGGGGGTGAAAATACCCCTTCAAACTGTAAACAGGGGGTGAAAATACCCCTTCAAACTGTAAACAGGGGGTGAAAATACCCCTTCAAACTGTAACAGGGGTGAAAATACCCTTCAAACTGTAAACAGGGGGTGAAAATACCCCTTCAAACTGTAAACAGGGGGTGAAAATACCCCTTCAAACTGTAAACAGGGGGTGAAAATACCCCTTCAAACTGTAAACAGGGGGTGAAAATACCCCTTCAAACTGTAAACAGGGGGTGAAAATACCCCTTCAAACTGTAAACAGGGGGTGAAAATACCCCTTCAAACTGTAAACAGGGGGTGAAAATACCCCTTCAAACTGTAAACAGGAGGTGAAAATACCCCTTCAAACTGTAAACAGGGGGTGAAAATACCCCTTCAAACTGTAAACAGGGGGTGAAAATACCCCTTAAAACTGTAAACAGGGGGTGAAAATACCCCTTCAAACTGTAAACAGGGGGTGAAAATACCCCTTCAAACTGTAAACAGGGGGTGAAAATACCCCTTCAAACTGTAAACAGGAGGTGAAAATACCCCTTCAAACTGTAAACAGGGGGTGAAAATACCCCTTCAAACTGTAAACAGGGGGTGAAAATACCCCTTCAAACTGTAAACAGGGGGTGAAAGTACCCCTTAAAACTGTAAACAAGAGGTGAAAATACGCCTTCAAACTGTAAACGGGGTGAAAATACCCCTTCAAACTGTAAACAGGGGGTGAAAATACCCCTTCAAACTGTAAACAGGGGGTGAAAATACCCCTTCAAACTGTAAACAGGGGGTGAAAATACCCCTTCAAACTGTAAACAAGAGGTGAAAATACCCTTAAAACTGTAAACAAGAGGTGAAAATACCATTAAAACTGTAAACAAGAGGTGAAAATACCCTTAAAACTGTAAACAAGAGGTGAAAATACCCCTTCAAACTGTAAACAGGGAGTGAAAATACCCCTTCAAACTGTAAACATGGGGTGAAAATACCCCTTAAAACTGTAAACAAGAGGTGAAAATACCATTAAAACTGTAAACAAGAGGTGAAAATACCCTTAAAACTGTAAACAAGAGGTGAAAATACCCCTTCAAACTGTAAACAGGGAGCGAAAATACCCCTTCAAACTGTAAACAGGGGGTGAAAATACCCCTTAAAACTGTAACAGGGGGTGAAAATACCCCTTCAAACTGTAAACAAGAGGTGAAAATACCCTTAAAACTGTAAACAAGAGGTGAAAATACCCCTTAAAACTGTAAACAGGGAGTGAAAATACCCCTTAAAACTGTAAACAGGGGTGAAAATACCCCTTAAAACTGTAAACAAGAGGTGAAAATACCCCTTAAAACTGTAAACAAGAGGTGAAAATACCCCTTCAAACTGTAAACGGGGTGAAAATACCCCTTCAAACTGTAAACAGGGGGTGAAAATACCCCTTCAAACTGTAAACAGGGGGTGAAAATACCCCTTCAAACTGTAAACAGGGGGTGAAAATACTCCTAAACAAGAGGTGAAAATACCCCTTCAAACTGTAAACGGGGTGAAAATACCCCTTCAAACTGTAAACCCCTTCCAGCTGTAAACAGGGGGCGACAATACCCCTTCAATCTGTAATCAGGGGGCGACAATACCCCTTCAATCTGTATACAGAGGGCAACAATACCCCTTCAATCTGTAAACAGGGGGCGACAATACCCCTTCCAGCTGTAAACAGGGGGCGACAATACCCCTTCAATCTGTAATGAGGGGGCGACAATACCCCTTGCAGCTGTAAACAGGGGGCGACAATACCCTTCAATCTGTAAACAGGGGGCGACAATACCCCTTCAAACTGTAAACAGGGGGCGACAATACCCCTTCAAACTGTAAACAGGGGGCGACAATACCCCTTCAAACTGTAAACAGGGGGCGACAATACCCCTTCAATCTGTAAACAGGGGGCGACAATACCCCTTCCAACTGTAAACAGGGGGCGACAATACCCCTTCCAGCTGTAAACAGGGGGCGACAATACCCCTTCCAACTGTAAACAGGGGGCGACAATACCCTTCAATCTGTAAACAGGGGGCGACAATACCCCTTCCAGCTGTAAACAGGGGGCGACAATACCCCTTCCAGCTGTAAACAGGGGGCGACAATGCCCCTTCAAACTGTAAACAGGGGGCGACAATACCCCTTCCAGCTGTAAACAGGGGGCGACAATACCCTTCAAGCTGTAAACGAGGGGTGAAAATACCCTTCAAACTGTAAACGAGGGGTGAAAATACCCCTTCAAACTGTAAACAAGAGGTGAAAATACCCCTTCAAACTGTAACAGGGGGTGAAAATACCCCTTCAAACTGTAAACAGGGGTGAAAATACCCTTCAAACTGTAAACAGGGAGCGAAAATACCCGTTCAAACTGTAACAGGGGGTGAAAATACCCCTTCAAACTGTAAACAGGGGGTGAAAATACTCCTTAAAACTGTAAACAAGAGGTGAAAATACCCCTTCAAACTGTAAACGGGGTGAAAATACCCCTTCAAACTGTAAACAGGGGGTGAAAATACCCCTTCAAACTGTAAACAGGGGGTGAAAATACCCCTTCAAACTGTAAACAGGGGGTGAAAATACCCCTTCAACCTGTAAATAGGGGGTGAAAATACCCCTTCAACCTGTAAACAGGGGGTGAGCGTGAAAGGAAAATCGGAAGCCCTGGTGATGGCTGGATGGTTGTGGGTGTTGTGGTTGAGAATTATGTTGTTTTGATTTTCCGTCGTCGTATAAAATAGTTTGCTATATTTTGGCATTTAAATGCCTTGTATGGTGATCAGTTTGACATATCTTCGTAGTAACTAAGAACAGTGTATTAACCAGCCGCCGTGGTGTAGTGGTTAGCGTCGCGGACTACTGGCTGGGAGGTCTTGGGTTCGAATCCCATCAGAGGCGAGGGTTTTTTCGGTCCTGGACCGACTCCTACCCAGAGTGAGTGGCTATGGGCTCAATGGGAAGACTGAAACCACACAGTCGAGTTTCATCCGCTTAACGGATGCGTTTCTGAGAGTTGCTCTAATTGCAAGACCAACACTGCAGGTGTCTGTAGTTCTCGGGCCTGGTTAACGCCGGGATATCATTATGAAAGGAAGCGTAGAATACAGCCCTGCCATGCAGTCTCAGACCGATACGGAACTCCATAGCATCATCATCATCGTTATCATAGGCCTCATTTTCCATCAATCATAAAATTAAAAAATGTATCAAATTCTGTGGCTTTGCATGCCCTGCTCTCATGGTGACCTCAGTTTCGGTTTCCAATCCAGTCTATGCCTTGGTGCGTTCGGGTCAAAGTCATGGGGATCAGTGTGTTCTGGGGAGCTGTCGGTGGACGGTCGTGGTGGCGCCCTTGGAGGAGGACCTCACTCACGCTGGCTCCGCGACTAAGAGAATAGTGTCGTCAGTAGGGGGCTTAGTAGGTGGTGTCCTGAACAGGCTCCACTGAACTCCACCGAAGTGACTCCCTTGGACTACTGGTCTCGGTTTCTGCGACTTGAACAAACCCGGGTGTAGCTGCGAATTGGGATTCGGAACGAGCGGCGTGGGAGCAACGCCACTGTACAGCCCAGAAGATGGGACAGTAAAAAAAACGAAAACAAAAGAAAAAAGAACAGTGTATTACAGAGTAAGAGTTTTCGTCGCGCTGTGGACTTGGATCATATGTGTTTGTCTGTTCGTGCCTGTGTGTGCATGGAGCAGGAGGGGAGGCGTGCGTGCGTGCGTGCGTGCGTGCGTGCGTGCGTGTGTGTGTGTGTGTGTGTGTGTGTGTGTGTGTGTGTGTGTGTGTGTGTTTGTTTTTGTGTGTGTGTGTGTTTGTGTGTGTTTGTGTGTATTTGTGATGTGTGTGTGGGGGAGTG
>CM065695.1:20143375-20160875 GCA_017654935.2 Phymorhynchus buccinoides | reverse complement strand
GTAATCTTACTCACAGGGAGATCGATGTCCATGACACCGCGTGCGGGTTAACATGTTTGCTTAATGGCACTTCATATGATTTTATATATTTATGTAATATACTCTCACACAAAATAAACTTTACATATTTAAAAATGCGTTCCTTCTAAAACCGCTACCATAATTTGACACTTTGTGGCATATCTTGATTCGCAAGTGTTTTTATTTTCCTGCCAAATCAGAACATAACACATGCTAGTCACATAAAGATTCCCAGATATCTACGTGAGATCAAAAACTCAAAAGTGCTGCCAACCAAGAAACCAGAGTACTCTACAAGAAACCCGTGCAACCCGAGTTCCGAGCCAACTCACGCTGACACCTCCATGAAAGTGTGGGGAAAGGCCACCATTACTATTGGTTCGAACAGATTGCATTGTGACACTGCAGAATGCGAAAATCGACTTACGTAATTCAACGTAAAATCATTCTTTGCGGATTGGAAGTAATGGTAACTCAGATAGATGTGGCATGGCACTTGGCTTGTCCAAGGAGACAATATTCACCTTGTGGACACGGTATTAGAACACTCCTAGAGTCAAGGACGCGGCACTTTGAAATGGCACTGTTATTGCAATATCCACAGATACACAAATCCCAGGGATGAGTAGAATCTTGGACAAAACAGTTCACATCCGGCTAGAGAAAGCATGACATTTTCATAAGAAAACCAGCGTTTAGATCTAATGTTCAGACGTCCAGACATTATCTTGGCCAGCCTCACCACCAGAATTATCACCCAACTCAACTGTGGAATTATTGTATCGTGTTTATGCCAGAGGGTTCCATGACCTCAGCTACTTCCGGAACTTCTTAAAGCTGTGACAATTTTAACTGCATTCTTGGGTCGTGTCTAGTGGACAGTAACCAATGCTCGTGGTAGGCATACCACAAAAACTGCATCTTCTTGCACCCCTGTGTCATTCAAGTGCATATGTACGCTAATCTGTTGGTTTTCTAAGAATGGCATTTGGAATTTTAAAACGGAAATCCTTTCACAATATTTCAGCTATATTATTTACCTTCTATGATGTTTATTGACGAACAATTAAACGTTGAAAATCGATGTGAAGTTACTTTTTTGGGGGAGTTATATTACAACGTATTTAAGGAATTTGATTGGCCTGGCCTGCATTATGTAGATCATCATTTAAAATACTGAACCCGTCATACCAAAAATTGGTAGAATAGCCCCCTGTTGTCCTGATGATGATTTCCGTCATTTCCGGCATTCACCCAGATGACAGACTAAGGGTGTGTACACATATGCGCGGAAACCCATGCGCATACTCCACCCGCAATCCGAAGTTAAGAAATGGGATGGGATAATTAACCCTTTCACCGCCAGACATATGTCAGCCAATAATTGCTATTAAATGTACCTGGGTAGAGAATAAAATCCATCTGCAGTATTGGGAATTGTTCTGTGACATACATAAAATAAGGTCTATCTTCCCCAAACTAAGACAATAGGGTCTTAGGATAATAGACCCCAATTTGATGCCTTTTAGTGACATAGGTGTTAAATCGCTCTGGTGCTAAAATGCAACTTTGGCGGTGAAAGGGTTAAGCTGATGCGTTTCCGCGTAAATGTGCGCACGCCTTCGTATTTCTTACTTCCAGGTGGGGGTTTTCGGATTTCGGATGGAAAATGCGGATGGGTGTCAGCGTATGTGTGCATAGGCCCTAAGTCTTATATTCCACAAGAATAATAGTGATGTTTTCATAGAAGTGGTTATGCCAGAATCTTGAGCACGATTTGTTTTTAACCTCACGGATTGTACGTAGGCCTATATTGGCCTAACTCTGGACTACAGTAATAACACGGCGCTGTTAACCGCCGTTTTGTCTATAGACAAAACGGCGGGGTTAGATCCGCCGTTTTGTCCAAATTTTCTATTATGATTTGGACAAAACGGCGGTTCAACAATCCGCCGTTTTGTCTATAGGCGGGTTGGACAAAACGGCGCCCGATATTGAACCGCCGTTTTGTCCAAATGAAAGTTGGAGTTATAACAAGCGCGAAATCGCAATAGTTTGTGGCACGCGGTCTATTTTTACCACTCCAATCATGAGTTACCTCCCCTGGCTTTTCTATAATTTTAATCTGTAAACCAGAATGTTATCTCTGCACCATTTCGTAACTTTTTATATCTTTTGGTAAACATTTAAAACTATGTATCCTACTTATACTCATCAAAAGAAGCACCGCATACTCGTCGTGTCTGTTGTAGTGTCTGTATTACATATGTTTATTATTTTGTACGCTTTTAAAATACATCATTTTAAAGAGCGGCCAGAAGTGTAGCCTCGATTTGAAGTGCGACAATTTTGTCAAAATGTGCGACAATTTTGGACCGACAGACCGACAGACCGACCGACAGACCGACCGACCGACAAAGTGAGTTATAGGTTTGTGGCTTGAGCCACAAACAAAAACTCATTCTTGACAAGTTCTCATTTTTTTAAATATCTTTGTTAAATAAAATGAATAACAAGCTGACCACTGACACTGGTCACTTTGGCCTAATTTTACTGTTTCAATGCTAATTATGAACAATTGTTGATGTGGTTGACACTGACCACTGGTCACTTTGGCCTATTTTCACTGTTTGACTGCAAATTAGTGCATTAGGAGTTCAAATGAACAATTTTTGATGTGGTTGACCAGTGGTCAGTGTCACTGACCAGTGGCCACTTTGGCCTATTTTCACTGTTTGACTGCAAATTAGTGCATTAAGAGTTCAAATGAACAATTGTTGATGTGGTTGACCAGTGGTCAGTGTCACTGACCAGTGGTCACTTTGGCCTATTTTCACTGTTTGACTGCAAATTAGTGTATTAGGAGTTCAAATGAACAAATTTTGATGTCGTTGACCAGTGGTGTCACTGACCAGTGGTCACTTTGGCCTAGTTTCACTGTTTGACTGCAAATTATTAGGAGTTCAAATTAACACATTTTTATGTCGTTGACCAGTGGTCAGTGTCACTGACAAGTGGTCACTTTGGCCTATTTTTTTATGTGGTTGACCATTGGTCAGTGTCACTGACCACTGGTCAACCACATCAAACCTTGTTCATTTGAACTCATTATACACGAATTTGCAGTCAAACTGTGAAAATAGGCCAAAGTGACCACTGGTCAGTGACACTGACACTGACCACTGGTCAACCACATCAAACCTTGTTCATTTGAACTCCTAATACACTAATTTGCAGACAAACAGTGAAAATAGGCCAACATGACCACTGGTCAGTGACACTGACCACTGGTCAACGACATCAAAATTTATTCATTTAAACTCCTAATGCACTAATTTGCAGTCAAACAGTAAAAATAGGCCAAAGTGACCACTGGTCAGTGACACACCACTGGTCAACCACATCAACAAATGTTCATTTGAACTCCTAATACACTAATTTGCAGTCAAACAGTGAAAATAGGCCAAAGTGACCACTGGTCAGTGGCACTGACCACTGGTCAACCACATCTCCAAATGCACTAATTAGCATTCAAACGGTAAAATTAGGCCAAAGTGACCAGTGTCAGTGGTCAGCTTGTTATTCATTTTATTTAACAAAGATTTTTTTTTAATGAGAACTTGTCAAGAATGAGTTTTTATAACTCCAACTTTCATTTGGACAAAACGGCGGTTCAAAGTCGGGCGCCGTTTTGTCCAACCCGCCGTAGACAAAACGGCGGATTGTTGAACCGCCGTTTTGTCCAAATCATAATAGAACATTTGGACAAAACGGCGGTTAACAGCGCCATTGAACATGCGGAAGCCGTCTGCAATAGTGTCGCTTTTGCGCATACTCGCTCCCTTGATATTTCTGGCACTCAGCTAACGGATTGCTCTGATAACAGTAAAGAGAAGGTGGTTAGATGAAAGTCTGACAGGATAGGTGATGATAATGAGGTGTGGTCTCAAAATAATAGGTATCCTTTCTGTGACCGTCAGTTCCATTCCCATTCCTCTCCAGTACCGATCGTCCAAATAATGGGAAGTGCAATTATGATCATATCTTACGTATTACTGCTGGATGTCCCATTTAGAAGGAAAGAAAGAAAGAAAGAACGAGCGAAAGAACGAACGACAATAAGAGAGGAAAGCAGAGAGAGAGAGAGAGAGAGAGAGAGAGAGAGAGAGAGAGAGAGAGAGAGAGAGAGAGAGAGAGAGAGAGAGAGAGAGAGAGGAGGCTCAGGGAGAGACAGACAAACAGTCTGATAAACAAACAGACAGACAGAGACAGAGACATCGAGAGACAGGTAGAGGGACAGAGAGAAACAGACAGACAAACAAACAGACAGAGAAAGCAAACATAAAATAAAATAAAATAAAACAAAACCTACAACAACAACAAACCACAAAAACCCAGAAAAACCCATGTGTTATATCTTCTTTTATTAGTTACAATGAAATTATTACTGACAAGACAAAGCTTAGCATTGCACGTGGAGGAGGGTAAGTGTACGATCAACCAAGAACTTGTGCACCAGAGTTTGGTATTATGCATAACGATGAGATTCAGCGCTCTCCCTAAACACTGAACACCATCTGTACTGTATCCTCTTCATCCAACTTCTGTGTTTTATTTTCTGCTCATAATTTTTTCTTTACACATATTTTTGCACTCAGCTGACGAACTAAACTGATGATAAAGGTTAACTTCAAAAAGCCTGGAGATGGAAGAACAGTAAGAAAGATGATGGCTAGTCCGTGGCCAGTGGCTTTTGTTTCTTCATTCTTACCTTATCTTTGCTTGATTTGGCCCGCGTTTCTTTGCGCAGAGTGATTCAAACGTTTTGAAGCAATCGATAAGAAAAGGCTGTGAAACATTATGCTTGGCAAAACGTTTGCTAGCGTGATTGAAAACATCATCGATACCTTGTGTATGACAAGCGGTCACGTGACAATGTGACCTGAAGTCTCGCATGATGTCAGTCTAAGTTTTTTTTAATATTTTTATATGGAAAACGGTTCTTGTCTCTTCAATCGAAAACATTATCTGGATGATTCTCGCCAAAGTGTGTTTGTGTGTGTTTGTGTTTGTATGTTGTTTTGTTTTAGTTGTTGCTGTTGTTTTTATATAATGTTATTTCTCATTATTTCGTCGAGTTAGATGGTCTGATACAGTGTCATACTATTTTGTGTGTGCAACTATACATGAATAAAAGCAAAGACTGTTCTCCCTTTTGAGAGTTCTCCGGCTACAGGATGCATGACAATTTCTTAAGAAACAAGGTATAGGAGAGACGGGGTTGAATTATGGTACACAAAATACATCAGAGGGAAACAAAGAGACAGAAACAGAGATACACACATAGACAGAGACAGAGAGACAGGGAGAATTGTAACTGCACTATCCCTACTATCGTTACGGTCAAGATTGATAGAAAAGAGGGCGAAAGGTGAACAGTGACAGAAGAGGCACTGGCTAAGTCATCATACTTCGTCCAATCAGACAAAGGCGATCTATATTATTACAGTCTCTTTGAGTCATTGTTCCATTCTAAACCATTTCTGGTTCTATGCTCTTTGTCTGTTAATACACATTGTTAATGTTCACCCCCCCCCCCCCCCCCCTGGCAACATAAGGATAGGCAAGTAATATCATTACTGGAGTGTGTTGCCATGGTACCATGGTGAAAGAGTGAAAACTAACAACGTGTATTTAGACGTGTATTAGTTTTTCTCGTCCGCTGAGTGCTATAGAATAGGGAATGAGAAGATAGTAAAATAATGCAGAAAATAGATGAAGGAAGGACAGTGCTCTCCGAAGATATATAACAGATACTAAATCTAATTAAACGATAATGTGTGTTGTTGTTAGTTCCCGAGCGAAGCTGAGCAGATAATTGTTTTTGTCCATGTCCATCCGTGCGTGCTTGCGTCTGTCCGTCCGTCCGCCGTCGAAGTAATGGTCAAAGGGAGGTAACTCGGGCGAGAGAACATCAAACCCGTTCGGGTTATCTTCCTTGTTGTTGTTGTTGCTTCTGTTGGTGCTCCTGTTGTTGTTGTTGTTGTTCCTGTTGGTGCTCCTGTTGTTGTTGTTGTTGTTGTTGTTGTTGTTCCTGCTGGTGCTCCTGTTGTTGTTGTTGTTCCTGTTGGTGCTCCTGTTGTTGTTGTTGTTGTTGTTGTTCCTGCTGGTGCTCCTGTTGTTGTTGTTGTTCCTGTTGGTGCTCCTGTTGTTGGTGGTGGTGGTGCTGCTGCTCCTGTTGTTGTTGTTCCTGCTGGTGCTCCTGTTGTTGTTGTTCCTGTTGGTGCTCCTGTTGCTGTTGTTGTTCCTGTTGGTGCTCCTGTTGTTGTTGTTGGTGGTGGTGGTGCTCCTGTTGTTGTTGTTCCTGTTGGTGCTCCTGTTGCTGTTGTTGTTCCTGTTGGTGCTCCTGTTGTTGTTGGTGGTGGTGGTGGTGCTCCTGTTGTTGTTGTTCCTGTTGGTGCTCCTGTTGTCGTTGTTGTTCCTGCTGGTGCTCCTGTTGTTGTTGTTCCTGCTGGTGCTCCTGTTGTTGTTGTTGTTCCTGTTGGTGCTCCTGTTGTTGTTGTTGTTGTTGTTCCTGTTGGTGCTCCTGTTGTTGTCGTTGTTGTTCCTGCTGGTGCTCCTGGTGTTGTTGTTGTTCCTGCTGGTGCTCCTGTTGTTGTTGTTGTTGTTCCTGCTGGTGCTCCTGGTGTTGTTGTTGTTCCTGCTGGTGCTCCTGGTGTTGTTGTTGTTCCTGTTGGTGCTCCTGTTGTTGTTGTTCCTGCTGGTGCTCCTGTTGTTGTTGTTGTTCCTGCTGGTGCTCCTGGTGTTGTTGTTGTTTCTGCTGGTGCTCCTGTTGTTGTTGTTGTTTCTGCTGGTGCTCCTGGTGTTGTTGTTGTTTCTGCTGGTACTCCTGTTGTTTTTGTTGTTGCTGGTGGTGCTCCTGTTGTTTTTGTTGTTGTTGGTGTTGTTGCTCTTGTTGTAGCTCCTGTTGAAACGGTTAAAAGGGACAGAGGTGGGGATGGTAAAAGGAAGGAGAACAAATATAATTAGGATGGTAAATAACCACCGTTACTTTTTTTTTTTTTTAGTATTGTTTATTTATTTTTGCTACATCAGCAATGTAATGTTTTCTTCTCCAATTACGGTACTTTTACATTACTTTGTTCAGCCACCCATCACAATGTGTCTGTGTAGTTACTTTTTAAGGTATGGCTTAATATAAGCCCATGTTATCCAATCTACTGTGTTTAACCCATTAATGCCCAAGAACAGGTTACTGTGAATACACAGTTCCATTGATAACAAAATTGGGTGGCTCAGATAGATGGGAAACAGCTTTTGATTTTTCAAAAAATAAAATATTTATCCGCACCCTCCAGGAGTGCATGAGCACGAGAGGGTACATCAACATTTCCTTTGACCGCACCCTTTCAGGATGCAATGGGCACTGACGAGGACGGCTCTGACCAATAAAAGTGTACCAAAATAGAACAGTAGGAATGTAGTCAGACCTGGTATTGCAGTACCTCCAGGATCTGCGCTGAGCATTGACTGATGGTTGGTTGATGGTTCGTCCCATATGTGCTGTTTTGCAGCCGAGTGGACGTAAAACCTAACTTTCATTCATTCCAGTAGGAAAGTTTTATTGTAATAATAATGGGAATTTATATCGCGCTCTTTCTCACATGAGCTCAGTGCGCTTCACATTGATAACAAGAACATTAAAGGCAAACAAATAATGAATCATTAGAAGGTAAAATAAACACGATGATTGCACGCAACGTTCTCTTTCTTCATCAAACACGCGCACACGCACACACACACACGCACACGCACACACGCACACGCACGCCCCCCCCCCCCCCCACACACACACACACGCACGCACGCACGCACGCACGCACGCACGCACGCACGCACACGCACACGCACGCACACACACACACACACACACACACACACACACACGATGATGCGAAAACTCCACCAGCCAGCAGGCGAGGACAACCCGACACACACCCCACCTCTACAGGCTGACCCGCCGGTACAACGCCTGCTTTGGTAGTTTCCGGTAGATTGTGGTATTAAGACTTTCTCCGACTTTTCCTCCAAGCTTACTGTAGTAAAGCCCACATGACGAACACAAGTCTTCCCATTGTATTGATCCCTCATGTGTGTGAGCTACGTAACATGGCGGCAGCGGTGGGTAGAGTGTGTCTGAAACTGTGAGTACGGACTTTTTGTCACCCCTTCATCCTGCATGGAACGATCGTCTGCTGTTGACTGCTGCATAACCCACTTCCTTTGTCCATTGCCACGTGTCAAAAGAATCGACTAGCCCTACTAGGCCCCTAGCTCTTCTTGCCTACGTTATTTTTCTTCGTTCTCCTTTTACCAACTATGGCTGAAGGCAGAAATCAGAGACACACTGCAAGAGTACAACCACCACCCCCTTTAAATGTGAAGAAGGGTGGGGATGAATGGAAACTATTCAAGCAGATGTGAAAGAACTATAACATCATTGCAAAACTGGATGATGAACAACCGACTTACAAGAGAGCTCTGTTTCTTCACGCACTAGGCATGGAAGGACGGACTGTGCACAACGGAATGCAGTTTCAAGAAGATCATACTGTTGATGACATCATCACTGCATTTGACACCCACTTCATTGGGAAGACCAACGAAACTTATGAAAGATATGTGTTCAACAAACGAGACCAAAAGACTAATGAGACTGTGGAAGACTACATTGCTGCTCCACGCACCCTTGCTTCAACCTGCAACTTCTGCAAATGCTTGAAAGACAGTCTTTTGAGAGATAGGATCGTTCTAGGCATCAGAGACAGTGCTACTAGGAAACAACTGTTGGAGAAAGCTGACCTAGATCTCAAGACTTGCATCGATACGTGCCGTGCTGCTGAAGCTACTTCACAGCAACTGAGATCACTGAGATCAACTAATGACAGCGTCACTGCAGCTTGCGCTGTATCAGCCCGTGAGCAGAAGACAGGATCAGGAAAGAGGTGCAAATTCTGTGGACAGTCGCATGCCTTTAAGGAGGAACTGTGTCCTGCCTGGGGAAAGGTGTGCAAAACTTGCAAGAAGAAGAACCACTTCGCTATTAAGTGCCTCAGCCTACAAAGAAAGAAGAGACTGAATGCTGTGCAAGACTACCAGGAATCAGAGTCAGAAGTTGAGCAACTGCTGTCTGTTGGGGAGAAAAGCAGAGACAAAATCATCAAAGCTGAGATGATAATTGAGGGCAAAGCTGTTGTCTGTCCAATTGATTCAGGGGCAAGCGTCAACGTCATCTCAACACGTCACGTCAAAACGAACGCCTTGGAAGAATGCAAGAGCAAACTACATGTGTACAGTGGCTCCGTGATCAAACCACAGGGAAAGACACAACTGAGTGCAACAAACCCCCAAACAGGAAAATGCTTCAAGGCGGATTTCATGGTGGTAGAAGAAGAGTTTACCACGCTGATCAGCAAACAGACATCTGAGGACATGGGTCTCATTACAATACACTACCAAAACTTCGAGAGTGTGGCCAAAATCGATAATGCAGACCTGTCCAACTATGCTGACGTGTTTTCTGACTACCAGGGCAGCCTCCCTGGGGTTGCTCACTTCCAGGTGGATACAACTGTGACCCCTGTCATCTCCCCATCATGCCGCGTCCCTCACGCTATGAAGGACAGAGTGAATGAAGAACTTGATAGACTTACTAAGGCAGACATCATCACCCCAGTGACAGAGCCCACCAGCTGGTGTAGCCGCATGGTAGTCGCAACAAAGAGATCTGGCGAATCTGCATCGACCCGAGGCCCATGAACAAGGCACTGAAAAGGGAGCACTACCCTCTCCCTGTCATGGAGGACATCCTGCCAAAGCTGTCCAGGGCGAAAGTCTTCTCCAAGCTGGATCTCAGCAACGCATTCTGGCATGTTCACCTGGATGAAGAATCAAGCTTACTGACCACTTTCCAAACGCCACGGGGACGCTTTCGCTGGAAACGACTGCCGTTTGGCACATCAGCGAGCAGTGAGCTGTTCCAGAGACGCCTTGACCAAGCCCTGGAAGGACTCGAGGGTGTGATTGGAGTGACTGATGACATCGTATATGGCAAAGATGATGAGGAGCATGATAGAAACCTGACCTGCCTTCTGGAAAGGTGCCGCACACTGGGCCTGAGGCTTAACAAGAAACAGGCAGAACTGCGAAAAAACGAAGACACCTTCCTGGGGCACAAGATCACACAAGAGGGACTGCAAATTGACCCAGAGAAGGTGGCAGCTGTTCTTGAGATGCCTAAGCCTGAGAACGTCAAAGGTGTCCGACGGTTTTGTGGGTTTGTCAACTACCTGTCAAAGTTTCTCCCCAAACTGTCAGACATTCTGGAGCCCATCAGGCAACTCACGAGAACGGGTGTCAAGTGGATCTGGACCCCTACACATGACGACGCCTTTGAAAAAGTCCAGAAGCTCATCACCGAAGTACCAGTCCTCAAATTATACAACCCACAAGAGGAGCTCACCATCCAGTGCAAACAGGACTCGGTGCTGCCTTGACACAGAATGGGCATCCTATCGCGTACGCCAGTCGTGCCCTGACGGATACAGAGACCAGGTACGCTCAGATTGAAAAGGAAATGCTGGCCATCGTATTCTCATTGGAGAAGTTCCACCAATATACCTTTGGAAGACCTGTCCGCATTGAGTCGGACCACAAGCCACTTGAAAGTATCTTGCAGAAACCCCTCTCTGCTGCTCTGAGAAGATTGCAAGGCATGATGCTGCACATACAAGGATACGACATCAACGTGTGCTACAAGCAAGGAAAAGACATGTTCCTTGCAGACACCCTTTCCCGTGCCTTCATCGACACTCCAAGCAGACAGGAGGACTTTGAACACATCAACATGGTCTCTTTCCTCCCGATCAGACAGGAAAGGATCACCAGACTGAGAACTGCCACAGATGAGGACAGAACGCTACAAGCCCTCATATCTGCCATCATGGCCGGCTGGCCAGACAACAAAGAAGACCTGCCTGCTGAGCTGTCCCCATACTACAGCTTTCGAGATGAACTGGCAGTACAAGATGGACTCATATTCAAAGGAGAAAGAGTGGTTGTCCCCATCTCCCTGCGATCGGAGATGAAAGCTGCTGTCCACGCAACCCACTCTGGCATCGACGGCTGCTTGAAAAGAGCCAGAGAAAGCCTTTTCTGGCCTGGAATGACAGGTGACATTAAGAACTTCATCTCCACCTGCGACATCTGCCAAACATACCAGCACGCAGCAAATCAGAGGGAAACGCTGCAACCACACGAAATACCATCTCGCCCGTGGGAGAAAGTTGGTGTCGTCCTATTCGAATTTGATGGCAAAACCTACCTAGTCACTGTGGACTATTTTTGCAATTTCTGGGAGCTAGACTGCCTCGACAACACCAAAGCCACAACGGTCATAAAGAAACTGAAGTCACACTTTGCTCGATATGGATCCCCATGTACCCTCATCAGCGACAACGGACACCAGTTCACCTCAGAAAATTTCAAAAGGTTCGCCATTAGTTTTTACTTCAAACACAGAACAAGTAGCCCGTACAACAGCAAGAGCAACGGCAAGGCCGAGTCAGCCGTGAAGACTGCAAAGACCCTTCTCAGAAAAAAATCAGGATGGTAATCAATTCTGGACCTACTGAACTACAGAAACACACCAAGCCAGAACATCGGCACCAGTCCAGCTCAACGTTTCCTGAACAGACGCACTAGAACACTCCTACCCACCAGTGAAAGCCTGTTACGGTCCAAACTCACTACGGAGCCAGACCTGAAGAAGCTACGATTCAGCAAGAACAAGCAGAAGAAGAACTATGACAAGCGGGCAAAAGACCTCCCACCCCTGGAAGAAGGCGATGCCGTCGTCAAGCAGCCAACCACCCTGGGCTGCAAGAAGTGGACCAGAGCCACGGTCATCAGCCGCAGTGACCGATCCTATGATCTGGAAGCCGCAGACGGTACCATCTACCGGAGAAACCGGGTCCACCTGAAGAAGATTGCAGACCGAGCCCCAGCCCTACAACCGGAAGCCCTTCAGCCAACGCCAGGAGCGCAGTCCCCTACATGGTCAACGGAGGCCCAACACGCCACCCTGCCAGTACCACCACCGGTGACGCAGTCCACCACACCGTCACTCCGCATGCACCGCCGGAACCACCCAGGACCTTTCTGGACTCCCCGAAGACGCCTGCCGATGTGGAACCACGGGAGACGCCCCGACCTGCTGAGAGCGCCCGGACCTCTACACGCCCGGCAGGGAATAGCCCAACAACCGTCCTCTCCAGGATTCCCGTTCGATCGCGGTTCAGTCGTGAAATAAAACCTAAGAAGATGAAGGACTTTGTGTACTAAAGACGCTCTGCTGGTCAAATTTACTCCTTCTTTAAAAAGAGACGCTCTCCAGTCATAATTCGTTTCTTATCCTGTTGCGCGTTTTCAAATAATTTCGTTTCGTTTCCATATTACGCGTGCAATTTCGCTTTCGAAATAAGGGGGATGTTACGTTATTGCATGCTTTGGTAGTTTCCGGTAGATTGTGGTATTAAGACTTTCTCTCTCTTCTACTTTTCCTCCAAGCTTACTGTAGAAAAGCCCACATCACGAACACAAGTCTTCCCATTGTATTGTTCCCTCATGTGTGTGAGTTACATAACAGACCACATTCACCTTCTCAAACAAGCTTAGATACAATACTGCAAATAAAATCATATTGCCATCAACATAACAGTTACATGACTAGTACATGAATAGTATTAGAATTGTGTCCAGGACATTTTCAATAAAACAAATTATGTCATATTTTATACACAGTCAAAATACTGATAAACAGGTTTTGGGAGAGAAAGACTTGTGCCCAGTGCACAAAATCCTAACTTTAAACAAAATATAAATGCTATATGTGCTAAGCAATCAACCAGTTTTCCACTATCAAGTTTGAAACACTGACTGACACTTGATTCTCTTCTGTGGCGTCATGAAATGCGATTGAAGCAATGAAGCTGCAAATAGACTTGGAACTTATTGTCTAATTGTCTTCGCATTGCTATGGTAGAGAGCTGGCCTCTTCAGTGTACTTGAGTTCCTTGAGAAATGAGTTGTCCTGTCCAAACCAGATTGCAGCTGCCACCCAGTTAACAGCAGTGGATGAGCTCTCTGAAACTTGGCAGACTCGCGTTATGCTGCGGGTATACCTGCATATCCTGACACCTGAGATCCAACCTAGTAAAGGAAATGCAATAGCTCATGTTTGTAGCAGATATTGTTCCTGCATAGTAGCAACCATGTAACTTGCTATACATGTACAGGGTGTTTGCAAAGACAAACCATTAGCACTTCTCAGTGCTGAATTGAGCTTGTTTTCCTGATGCTCTGGTCAACAAAACCAACACTTAGATTATTGCACTGCACACCTTGAATAAACTGACCTGTTTTACACTTATGCTTTATCTGTTGCTTGCACCATCTCACAAGACCAAATGATTCAACTTATTGCAGGGTGTGGGCCCTGTTGCAACAATAATGTGAATCCATTCCACCGCTGCAATGCTCCACAAGGCCAGTATTACCAAAATCATAAGAATATTTTGGCAGTTGAGCAATACTTATCAGTCAGCACTCCTCAATACAATTGTATCTGAACAGTTTTGTCTTGCAGTGATATCAGTACCACCAATTTTTGTCCAAAGAGAAATTAATATGACAAAAGTAGAGAAATATAAGCGTTTCGGATTTTCAGGCAAGCTGAAATAGACTGCAGTGCCACTCTGTCTCACCAATCCATATCCACAAAACTGAGCGCCAACACAAAGGTCACATTGCACAATATAACTCATGGGACCAGCCAAACGCCACATATGGGTTACACCTATGTGTACAAAAAACCTGCACCCTCTCGTGCCCAGCGCACCCTACAGGAGTGCAACCGTGTTTCAAGAACGTTTTCATGGAACATTTTCAAATTTCCACAAAGCTATATATTGGTTGTTTTGCATGCATTATAACAATGCTAGATAATAAGCATTATGAGAAAATATCTATTTGTAGTATTTTGATACCTGCATTTTGGAGACCAATTTTATGCGCTCAACGTTTTACCCATCTTCCTTTTATAAGACAATGCTGTGATCAGCCAATAAATGAAAGCAACCGATAAGGTTCAGCATTGACTCCTGATGATGTGTAAATGATAAAACATTATAACAGTATCAGTACTGTTCTGTAGGCCAATGATTGTAAATGCACCCTCAGAGAGTCTTAATATGACAGCGAAGAAATAGCACGCTATTTAAAGACCAAAAACCACTATTCTTTTGTAGCCCCGTTTCCGGTTGATTGATCCATACATGTGATCCTTAATTTTGTCGACTGAAATTAAGTGGTAAAATGTTTTAATGTAATTATTGACTTTGTGTTCCACCCGTATGTCTGTCTATCTAAGTATGAATTATACAACAAACAAACAACTACACGACAAGTGCAAAATGACGTTATTTTATTCACAAGAGACAAAACAAAACTACTGGATATTTCGGCGAATGCGCCTTTATCAACACAAACAAACAATTAAACAGCAAACATCAAATATAGCAAAAGGAGCAAAACGCAGGCAACAGAAGGAGCAAAAGAACATCAAGATCAAAATAAAAACAATACTTCCCCTCTACAGTCCAACGCGTAAATGATACAACAAAGTTGAAACCAAAGAGCAAGGCTGTGAACACAAATCAAGGGGAAAAAACAAATTGAAGTGAGAGAGGTTGAGGACAGTGAGTACGCAATCATAGATGGTAGAAGTTGGAAACAATGGTCAGTTCTGTGTAAGGGGTGGGGAGGGGGAGGTTTGGTGAAGAGAACAAATCTCGTGCTAAAGTGAACAGCAGAAGCTGACATTACATTTCAATTGAAAAATGAAAAGGACAGAGAGAGAAGGGGTTGGGGAGGGGGGGGGGGGAAATAGAGGGGGGGGTTCGCCGCCTAGCGCATCAAACCCATGTCTGACCCCAAAGTGGGTTGCCCCACCCTGGCACCGAGGGGTGAGGGGGAAAACGGAAGTTCTCCGAGAAAAAAAACCCTAGTCAGACACACTTGTCTAAGACATGAAAAATATAAACGAATTTAAAGGAATAAAGGATTAAGGAGGGGAAAAATCTCTCTGGGAGAAAACCCCCCACCTGCGCATGTGGTCAAACAACCACACACTGGGACTAGAGGAATGCAAAATAAGCAATGGCATACATTGGAGGGTTTGAAGGGAGGGGTGGGGAGGGTGGGGTGGAGGTTATGGGAAGGAGGGGGTGGGTGGGTATTGGGCGGTAGATATGGATAGGAATCAAATTGATCATTATTGATTACAATCAAGTTTGTAAATTAATTGGGAATGCAGGGGGAGGGGGCTTCGGGCAGTGGGGGGAACATTCTTCGCTTAGCTGTGGCTATTGAACCCTACCACACTGCCCAGTATGCAGGGGTCATTCCTTCTGTGGCGGCACGGATTGTCTCCGCTGCACAAATTGTCTCCGAGACAATCCGTGCAGGGAGACAATCCGTGCCGCCTAGACGGCACGGATTGTCTCCGCTGCACGGATTGTCCACCTGTGTCGACCCTTATAGCTTTCGTGTGAATTTTTTGTTTTAAAGTCCGGTAATAAAACTATGCATCCGAATGCTACGATATTTACCATTCCGACGTGTTTGCGTATGATTTATACCATTATAGTTCAATGATGTCGATTTTGTCATAATTATGGTCGATTTTGACACAAAATTCGTGGCCTCTTTATTCTGGTTCAAACTGGATCACGTAAAAAATAGGCTCCTTTGACTCAAATGTTTTTTCACGTGACAAGTTGTCTTTTAGAGTAAAACCCGCCTAAAATGAAGATAGATGACTTTGACTATAAAAAAAAAAGCGCTTTGTAAGGGAGAAATAGAGTAACAAGAGACTAAGTAGAATTAACTTTTTCCTTTTTTCTTGTTTCCTCATTTCCAAAAGTCTTCGCATAACACAAAACCATATTCCCTGTACTAAATAGTTTTGTACAATGAACAAAGCACTAAAAATTGTCTGTCATAAAATTATAAATTTATTACACATGCTTCGGAGGAGATGGGTGAGGGTCAGGAATAAGGATTACGTCACGTTAATAATAATGCTTTATCCCACGGATATTAAATACTTTAAGGTCTGTGGCTTTATCCGCACTGAGCATGATGACTTTGGTTTCTGATCTATGTGTGTGTGTGCGCGCGCGCCCACACATATACGCACGAGCGTGTGTGCACACGCGCAAGTGCGCGCGTGTGTGTGAAGGTAAAAACTCACCAACACTTCGGTAACATACGTACATGTATGTCTGTGCACGCGCGCGCGCGCGCGCGCGCGTGCGTGCGTGTGTGTGCGTGCGTTTGTGTGTGCGGTTGTGTGCGTGCGCTTGTATTATTATTACGAGTGTATTATTCCAGCAAAATTTCAGGCTAATCCTTTTACTTTTTAAAGGTCTAAAATTTTAGATAATTTTGATCTCTGATCGTAGTACGGATTTAAATGGAGGTAGAGCAGTAATTCATAACCGCTTTATTTCAGAGCATAACAATGTATCTTCGTTGTTTGTTTTATATGACAGTAATATAACAAAATTATTGATCATTATTCCTAAAATGCTCAGGCAATTATAATTAATTTTAAGGGACTCATGATGATTTTTGATCATGGTCAAAATTTTGATCTTTCATGATTTTGGATTGTATTTGCTCTTTATGTAAAAACAATAAACATGATGATGTAGCTTGATTGTTGTTTTATGTGACAAGTACATATTAAACAGTATTCCTGCAAAGAATCAGGTAATTGTGATTACTTTTAAGGGACTTATGATTATTTTAGTATCTGATGGAGGTCAAGTTATTGATTTTAGGTTGGGTTCTTCTTTATTTCAAAAATGAGCATGGTGATATACCTTGTTTTTTACTTTCATATGTCTGAAACATATGAACCATTATTCCTACTAAGTGTCTGGCAATTGTTATTACATTTGAAAGACTTATGGTGATTTTAGTCTCTGATGATCGTGGTCAAATTTTGATTATTCAGTAGATTTGGATATGTTTCCTCTTTTCTTTTTTTTAATGTTAACATGGTGATGTACCTTAATTGTTTTTTATGTGACAAGAACACATTAAACATTATTCCTGCAAAATATCAGGGAATTGTCATTACATTTGACAGACTTATGATGATTGTAGTCTCTGCTGGAGTTTAAAATATTGAATTCCGATTGCGTGTTAAATAAGTCTTTTTTTATAAAACAAAAATAAATAAGCATGGCGGCATACCTTGCGTTTTGCTTTGTTTGTCAGAAACATGTATTGACCATTATTCTTGCAAAGTTGCAGGAAATTGTCGTTACTTTTAAGGGATTTATGGTGAGTT
>CM065695.1:20110875-20140875 GCA_017654935.2 Phymorhynchus buccinoides | reverse complement strand
AAAGAGTTGATCGGTTAGCAAAACAAATCGCAGCCACTGAAAACAGTTTAGCAAAAGTTCATATTCCTTTATCGCTACATGAAAATTACAGTCTTTTAGAAAAAGCATCCTGGGATTCTGTGTTTAGAAGACAAACTGAGACATTACCCTCTATAAAAAAAATATAAAAAAAAGGAAAATTCTTTTAAAAGCTAATGGATTATAAAACAGGACAACATCTTCATCAAGGCCGGATTCTAAAAAGTTTAGTTTTTAAATTCAGGCTTGATGCACTGAAAACAAAATTCTGTAAAAATGTAACCTGCATTTGTGGCCATCATATTACACCTTTCCATGTGATTTTTCTTTGTGAACATATGAAAAACTATTTACCTGCTTGGTTGTCGGACACAAAACCATCAATGACAGCCTATCAAGACATTCTTTGTGATGAATCAAAGATTCTAGAAGTTATTTGGGGACTTATTAGGAGCCCAATTGGACCTTTACTTTGATGTTCTTGTTAAGTATTTTATTTTCCTTTTTGGGAGTTTAATATTGTTCATTTATTGTTTTTTCACCTTTAAATGTTTAGAAGTAATTCTAAGTTTATGTATTTCACTGACGTTTCATTAACATAGGGTCTAAATCATGCAGGTACTCAGATACACATACCCTCACTCCATTTATTCATGTAAATTATATGCATGCATAGATTAGCAATCCTCCCGTATCTTCCTACATGCACACACACAAACCCAGGGAAGTGGGGGAAATGAAAACTAGACATTCCATTACAAGCAAGTTGGCACATAATCATACACATACATTTTATTTTTATTTGTTGTTGTTGTTGTTGTCTAAGATCACTGTAAGGTGCAAAGACGTTAAATTAAAGAACGAACGAACACACACACACACACACACACACACACACACACACACACACACACACACACACACACACACACACACACACACACACACACACACACACACACATGAGCGTGTACGCACACTCACGCAGGCACGCTTGCATGGAGAAACAGAAACAGAGGGACAGAGAAAGACAGAGAGAGACAGTGACAAAGAGAAAGTGACAGAAAAATAAGAGAAAGAAAGCTAGCACTGGAGACAATCCGTGCTGTAAGGGTCGACACAGGTGGACAATCCATGCAGCGGAGACAATCCGTGCCATCTAGGCGGCACAGATTGTCTCCCTGCATGGATTGTCTCGGAGACAATTTGTGCAGCGGAGACAATCTGTGCTGCCACACCTTCGCTTAGCTGTGGCTATCAGACCCCTGTGCCCCCAAACCAGACACAGGGAAGTGGGGAAAATGAAAACTAGACATTCCATTACAAGCAAGTTGGTAAAATAATTAGGAATACAGAGGTCCACGCCGGGGGAGGGGGCTTCAGGCAGTGGGGGGAACCTTCTTCGCTTAGCTGTGGCTATTGAACCCTACCACACTGCCCAGTATACAAGGGTCACTCCTTCACTTAGCTGTGGCTATTGGACCCCTATCCCCCCAACCCAGACGGGACACACAGGGAAGTGGGAGGGGGGGGGGGGGGGGGGGTTATGTGGTGGCAAAAAGGAGAGGGAGGGGGTGGGGGGAGGGGGAGGAGTTTTGGGATGGGGTGAAGGAGGGGGTAGATGGGTTCAAAAACATGTTACGGCAAAATGATCAATGACGAACACACACACACACACACACACACACACACACACACACACACACACACACACACACACACACACATATATATATATATATATAATGAGGCTTAAAGTTTGTCATTCAGTTCATGAGGCTTTCTGGTACCCAGTTTGTTGATGAGATGTGATTCCATGTCCTTTCTGTTGTTTGTGTTTTTTGTGAACAGGAGCCACATCCCTTTGACGCGTATGTCTGATGTGGAGTGGTCAGGCTGGTTGAAGTGGTGGGCTATAGGTTTGTGTCTCTGGTGCACGATGTCAGCTAAGAGTTCTTTGAAGCGGGTGGCAAGGGTTCGGCCAGTTCCACCAATGTACAGTTGTTTGCATTTGAGGCAATGAATGACGTACACAATGTTCTCAGTCTGAATTAATTATATATATGTCTATCTGTCTGTCTACCTGTCTGTAGGTTCCATTGTCTGTCTATCTGTTTTACATGCATGCGAGAGAGAGAGAGAGAGAGAGAGAGAGAGAGAGAGAGAGAGAGAGAGAGAGAGAGAGAGAGAGAGAGAGAGAGAGAGAGAGAGAGAGAGAGAGAGGGGGGGGGGATTGGGCACGCATACAGAAACAGTGAGACAGAGAGGCAACGATAATAAGACAGTCAGAATAAACATGCATGAATAAGACAAAAATCCCATTGAGCTAGTTATTGCAGAAAGGAACTCGTTGTGATTATGTACCACCCACACACCGACACACACGGGATGTTTTGATAAGACTGACCTTTTGTTGAAGAAAGGAGAGAAGAAATGATAATGGGGAATGAATGTCATGAAAATTACAGCAATTTATATATTTCGATAGCTGTCCCTGATGGCAGTTGGACTTGGTGATTATTCATTATCCCTGATCTCCGACCCTCATAGAACAACCCCTTCCCAACAAACCGAAGGTTTTCTTCCTACCTCTCTGATCGCACACAGAAAGTTGTTGTCAATGGTTCTCCATCTCTTCCAAAAGGTCTTCAGTTCGGTGTGCCCCAAGGTTCAGTCTTAGGCCCTATCCTTTTTGTTCTTTATACCCAACCTCTCTCCGCCATCATCAACCAGCATTCTATTCTACATCATAGCTTTTCTGATGACAATCAACTGTACATTTCTGCCCACCTAAGTCAATTAGATCAAATGATTTCTTTTTCTTTTTCTAAGTTGTGCATCTCTGCTGTTAAAACATGGATGTTTTACAACAAACTGCAACTGAATGCTGATAAGACAGAGATGATTCTTGTAGCCTCTAACCACACAATTAAAACTCAGGTTCTCCCAGGTTCTGTAGACATTGATGGCACTGAGATCAAGCTATCGGCATCCGTCCGCAATCTAGGTGTTACTTTGGACCAAACCCTTTCTTTCAAACAGCATGTTTCCAATGTTTGCAAGGAACACCCGTGATCTAGAACTTCGAAGAATTAGTTCCATCCGCCGTTTCCTCTCTCAGGATGCCCTGAAGACTCTAGTATGTGCTTTTGTCCTGTCTCGCCTTGACTACTGTAACTCACTTCTTGCTGGCTGTCCATCAATTCTCATCTCTAAGCTCCAACGGGTCCAGAATAATGCTGCTCGTCTCATTTCTCGCTCCCCTAGGTACGATCACATCACTCCGGTTCTTCGTTCCCTACATTGGCTCCCAGTTCAATCACGTATTGACTACAAAATTCTCCTCCTTGCCTTCAAGTCACTGAATGATCAAGCTCCCCTGTATCTCTCTGATCTTCTTCATCTCTATGTCCCAGCTCGCCAACTACGTTCGTCTTCTGAGTCTCCTTTCCATTCCCTCCATCCGTCTCAAATCTGCTGGCCAACGTTCTTTTTCTTGTCAAGCACCATCTCTGTGGAATTCTTTGCCTTCTCCTCTCCGACAGTCCAACTCAGTCTCCTCATTCAAAACCTCTCTTAAAACCCATCTTTTTCCTGCTGCGCCCTAAATATTTGATCAGTTGTCTATCGTTGTGTGCACGTGAGGGAAGATTGATTTAAGAGGTTTGTGCTGTGTTTTGTGGTGCGTGTGCGTGTGTGTGTGTGTTGTGTGTGTGTGTGTGTGTGAGCATGAATGTGTGCTTGTGTGTATTTTGGTTTTGTGGGTTGTGTGTGCACGCATGTGTGTGTGTGTGTTTGTGTGCGTGTCTGTCTGCGTGCGTACGTTGTGTGTGAGGGTGTTTGTGTATGTGTGTTGGTGTATGTGGTCAGTCCATGCGGCTCAGTTGCTGTGGCTTACCGAATGGGGTATGAATGAGTTGGCGTCAATAATTGTGTGTTTATGTGTTTATATGTGTGTGTGTGCGTGCGTGCGTGTGTGTTAAAGAGAGAGAGAGAGAGTTGCTTTGCATATGCGCTGTTGGTGGTTGGTGTCACTCTTGAATCTTGTTTTTTGTTATCTGTTGATGAATAATTGATTGTAAAGCGCTGTGGGCTCATCTGAGGTAAAGCGCTATATAAATGTACTGTTATTATTATTATAAAGGGAAGGAACTTTCTCGTAAATTAACAACCTTTTTCTTTTTACCAGTTATTTATGGCACCGATTCGCCTGCAAAGTGAAAGTAGTTGCCGCAACAATACAGACCCAAGTTCATCCTTGAAAAAGGATGACCCAGACCTACTTATTATGACAACCACCCACACAGTACACAACAACAGTGGTAGCGAGTTGCTCACAAAACAAATCAACATACATTCAAGAATGGCATAGCCTTCTAGTCTTGAATAATGTTACACTTAAACAACACACAACACAGAACAAACTGGTATGCCTCAATGGAAGTTGGGTTAAGCAAATATGAAAATAGTGAGGCTAAGAGAGAGAATATAGTGACATGAATAAGGGGAAGGAACTTTGTCATAAATTAACTCCCTTCTTCTTCTTTTCTTTACCAAAGTTATTTATGGCACCGATTCGCCTGCAAAGTGAAAGTAGTTGCCACAACAATACAGACCCAAGTTCATCCTTGAAAAACGATGACCCAGACCTGCTTATTATGACAAACCCACACATTACCGAAGGTTATGTACACACAGATGCTATATCACTATTATTTTCTTGGGTAAAGTACCTGAAAGGAGTAAAACAAACAAAAATGATAGTAACTTCTGGTTTTTTACCCCGAGAAGAATGATAGTACCTTCTGGCTTAACAACTCAACATTATCCGTACCTCCTCCCCTCCCCCCCCCCCCCCCCCCCCCCCCTTAGACCAACTAGAGCAGCTAAAGACGCTAGACCACCAGATGCTCGGCAGCATTTTCGGCTCAAATGTGACCTTGACCTTTGACCAATGACCTTGATTGAAGAACTTGTCCTAGATATTCTAACTACGTACCCGCGTGCAAACTGTCAGTTTCCTAGGTCCCTCCGTTCAAACGCTACACATACATAGTCGTTCAGTCTGTCAGCTAGCCAGGAACAAAGAGACAAACACCACTGTAAACATTGCCAGCTTCACTTCGCGGCTAGTAGCAAAGGTTGGAAGGTAGACCTAGCGCCATTGTTCTGGAGTACAAACTGGAAGGGCATTATCCTAATAGAAAGAAAGAGGCCTGGACTGAGTGACAGTATTGTTTCAGCATCTAACCTTTGCCCTCTGATCTGATACGGTATTCATGAATGCGTCTTAAACAATTAACACGGGTAGTAACATGCAAACACATTATTAGAAGAAAGTCTCAAAACGATTGGCAGTTCGTTCTAATTGACATGTTACTATCCGTGTTAACTGCTAAATCGCACTCATGATTATGGTATCTGGTGCTTAGCTGAATAAGTTAGATGCAGGATTTTTAAACAATCATTGACGGATGGCGAGTGGTTTATAGTGCATAGTGCATATAGGGCATTATTTCATTATTCTCTGAGGGTAAGTTCATCCTTGAAAAAGGATGACCCAGACCTACTTATTATGACAGGTCATTGACAGATGGTGAGTGGATTATAGTGCATAGTGCATATAGGGTATTATTTCATTATTCTCTGAGGGTAATATTACCACAATCATTGACGGATGGCGAGTGGTTTGTAGTGCATAGTGCATATAGGGTATTATTTCATTAATCTCTGAGGGTAATATCACCATTATACTTGCATAATGTTCTTGCATGCTGTATTTCCATCCGATAATCCCAGAACAGTACTGTTACTGAGACCCACTAAGTCCCACTATGTTTTCGTTTTCATCGCGTCAGTTAAGTCTACATTTTAGTGTCTAGGCAATTAGACAGGAGGTCTTCAAAAGGCGACGTTTTGCAACAGAAAGACGAACTGACCATAGTGCACTTTGCTAATAAAACATCCTAACCTTACAACTAAGGTCATCACATTCACTTTCCTAAATCACTCTCTAATGTGTTACTCACTACTAATGACATAATGACCCTTTCCAAGTCTACAACTTTCTTAACTAATGGGCTGTGCTTATGACAGGGACAAATCATGAGGCTAGTTACCTAGGGACCTAGATACAAGATAATGAATAAATGCCAACAAATAGTTGTCCAATCATCCTAATATATATATATATCTAGGTGAACCTCTACCTAGATCCTTTACAAAATACGGAATTACGGTTATTTTGAGAATGTTAATGCTACTTGTATTTCATATAGATACACGTTTGATGTATGACAAAGGTACGTAAGTGGAGTTGTGATGGTTTATTGTCTATGTTATATATAAATAAGGTCAGTGATGGGGTGAATTAGGTATGGAAAGTCTCGAAGATACATTTTATGATTAATCACAAAATGAAAAGTACGGACGAACAGAAAGAATGAGAGAAAAGAGAAGTGGGTTGCAAACGAAGCAACGTTTTCTAATTTGATTAGCCACCAGCAAAATTGATTACACATGACCAGATAAATTACTCAAGGCGATCAAACAGTTACCCAAGACAGAACTTTAGCAAACGTTGCAAACTATTTGACGGCAAAGTCTGGATGACTTTGATAAGTATTTCCTTTTGAACTTGGAACTGAGGATGGCGTTTGCACATTCAGTTGACAAATGTGTTCATTTTTGTTCTTTCTGACTATTTCATCGAGTTAGATGGAAAGTTAGATGGCCTGTTACCAAGTCTGGACGCATAAAATAATTATAATGATGGGGATGATATGAGAGCTGACTCTGATCCAGGTCCCGCGAGGGCCCATTTCTATTTGCTTCCAGAAATTAGCGATATGAAGATGAGACAGTGTAAACTTCTTTTCACTAAGATTTGCACTGACCACTGTGAGCTGTTGGGAGAATGACCAGTAGCAGTGTGCAATGACCCAAAGGTCTTAATCAACGAAATGCTTAGGTGGAATTATGGCCCTCAGCCCTTGACACCAGATGGACAGCAGAAGGCAGGTTCTTAGCGACGGCAAACTCGCTCGCTCACTCTTTCTCTCTGTTCCTGTCTGTCTCTGTCTATCTTTGTCCCTGTTTCTGACTCTCTGTCTGTCTCTCTCTGTCTCTCTCTGTCTCTCTCTGTCTGTCTCTTTTCTCTCTCTCTCTCTCTCTCTCTCTCCCCTCTCTCTCTCCCCCCCCCTCTCTCTCTCTCTCTCTCTCTCTCTCTCTCTCTTTCACACGCTCGCGCACGCGCGGCGCAAATGGTAAAAATAGATGGTTTTCTATTTAATCAAATATTAAGTCAAAAGAGTTATCTCGAATAATCCCAGAAGAGCTCATTGAACTGCCTTGCTGTCCATGGCTGCGGTGATTAAAGGACAGTTCTCCTTCCCCGTGTTAACATACCTACCTACTCTCTAATCACACTCCCCAAATTGTCAATCACAACCTTGATCACATAGCTGACCTCCATGCACTGATGATTCCCTTAGAACCATTGTTGAATGATGTGTGGTGTACTAGACGGGCGTATCGTGGGCATGATGCAGATGAGAGAAGAAATGGTCACCATAGCTGATGTTGAAACAGCAGTGTAGAATCGATTATTCTGACAGTCATGTCATGCTCTGTTGCTGGTCATTCTGGTCAAATCTCAGTTACGAGCTTTGATCGAGTTCTGGTTCTTTGTAATTGAATCCGCTGACACGAATTTACATTATGTTTACCTTCTTTCTGCTTGATTTATTATCCTCTTGTCAAAATGCGCCCATGCGTATAAGTGTTTTGTGCTCCCATATCAGCTTCTTCTCTTAGTTATAATCCCCAGCCTCTCAGTTCTCCTTCTTTCTCACGATGTCACTGTCTGTCTGTCTGTCTGTCTGTTTCTGCTGTGTGGTGTACTAGATGGGCGTATCGTGGGTATGATGTAGATGAGAGAAGAAATGATCACCGTAGCTGATGTTGAAACAGCAGTGTCGATTATTCCGACAGTCAGGTCATGCTCTGTTGCTTGTCATTCTGGTCAAATCTCATAAATCTAATAAATCAATCTAATAAATCAAGCAGAAATAAAGTAAAAAGACACTGAACATTGAACACTATAATTAATAGTTTTTTAGTGTTCAGTGTCTCTGTCTCTCTCTCTCTCTCTCTCTCTCTCTCTCTCTCTCTCTCTCTCTCTCTCTCTCTCTCTCTCCCTCCCTCTCTTCCACTCTCCGAAAGTGTTTCTGTCATATATTTAACAAAAAAGTTTGCTTTGTTTCTTAGAACACTGTCTTTTCCTCCTTTTTTCCCCTGGAAGAGTAATCAAACTAAGATGAGTCACAGCTGTGACGAGCTTTAAATGTGACAGTTTTCATTTTCATCAATTCCAGACAATGCCCGAATAGGGGGTTGGCCATTTTTATTTCTCCCCTCGCCTGCAGGAAATCAGTTTAACACGCTGTGACAGTGTCTCTGAATGGGCGTCTAGACAGCGACGATTAGGCTTCATGACAGTCTGTGAAGGATCCACTTTGGGTCATCATCATCACCATTGTCGTCGTCGTCCTCCTCCTCCTCCTCATCTTCATCGTTGTCATCATCATTATCATCATCATCATTGTCTTATTCGTTGAGATTATCCACACAAAAAAGACAGACGATTGGAATATGAAGAATGAATATAATATGAACATTCTACTTCTTGTGTTTTACAGAAGCAGGGGTGGCGGTGTTATTTGGAAGGAAGATTCATTAAAAACAACCACACAAAACATATGGCCTCCATATAAAACAAGAGGTGAAAACATAGTTGTGTAAGTAAAAGGGGAGCAGTGCCATGACCCACCACACAAATCTGTCTTTAGAACCTGCCATATCCTAAAGTCAGTCTCAAACGAGAACCCCTTTATGCCAAACAGAAAGTCAAATAGCACCATCCGCCGTGGCATAGTGGTTAGCGTCGCGGACTACTGGCTGGGAGGTCTTCGGTTCGAATCCCATCAGAGGCGAGTTTTTTTCGGTCCTAGACCGACTCCTACCCAGAGTAGAAAGACTGAAACCACACGGTCGAGCTTCATCCGCTTAACGGATGCGATTCTGAGAGTGTTTCTCTAATTTCAAGACCAACACTACAGGTAGTTCTCGGGCCTGGTTAACGCCGGGATATCATTATGAAAGGAAGCGTAGACTACAGCCCTGTCATGCAGTCTCAGACCGATACGGAACTCCATAGCATCATCTTCATCATCACAGTAATCCGCCTCATTTCCATCAATCATTTTTAAAAAATGCATCAAATTATGTGACTTTGCAAGCCCTGCTCTCATGGTGACCTCAGTTTCGGTTTCCGATCCAGTCTATGCCTTGGTGCGTTCGGGTCAAAGTCATGGGGATCAGTGTGTTCTGGGGAGCTGTTATTGAACGGTCGTGGTGGCGACCTCGGAGAAGGACCTCATTCACGCTGGCTCCGCGACTAAGAGAATAGTGTCGTCAGTAGGGGGCTTAGTAGGTGGTGTCCTGAACAGGCTCTACTGAACTTCACCGAAGTGACTCGCAGCAGTGCAGTGTCTCCTCGGTTGGTTGCCTCCTGACACACTAACATAGATTCGCTCCCCTTGAACTGCTGGTCTCGGATTCTGCGACCTGAGCGTGCGGAGATGTGGCTGCGAATTGGGAATCGGAATGAGCGGCATGGTAGCAACGCCACTGTACGGCCCAGAATATGGGACAGCAACAAAAAAATAAAAGAAAAAAGGAAGTCAAAGAGACAGAGCAGAGATACATATACATATACATATTTCAAATTTCAACAATAATGATAAGGCTTTTTAGTTAGGCTTTGTGCACATTGCAAAAGAAAGTAAGAAAAATAAGCGCATACAATTCCGCATGCGCTTATCCCATCCGCTTATTTTACTCTTTTTTAAAACGTATTTGCAGATAAATGGGTGAGGTTTCCGCATGCAATGTGCACAGAGCCTTAATCTTATAGTTAATATTTAATACCAATGCTGACATGGAGAGAGAGAGAGAGAGAGAGAGAGAGAGAGAGAGAGAGAGAGAGAGAGAGAGAGAGAGAGAGAGAGAGAGAGAGAGAGAGAGAGAGGGGGGGGGAGAGAGGGGGGGACATTTGCTGCAATAGTGTTGTCATACCATATTCTATTGAAGAGAGTGAGATAGATACAGACAGAGACAGAGATAGAGACAAAGAGACAAAACGACAGACAGACAGACAGACAGTGAGAGATAGACGGAAAGATGACTGAGACAGAGACAAAGAGACAGAGCAGAGATACAGACAGAGATACAGACAGAGAAGAAAAAAAGACGCAGAGGGAGAGACAGAGAGGTCCACGGATGAAGCATAAAGCGTGTGATTAGCCGTCAGCAGAGTTAATTACAAACGACTGAACAAATCCCCCAAGGCGCTGGACGATGGTTTGACCAGACTGACCACTGCGAGCTGTGGACAGTGACCAATGGCCAGTGTGGGATGACCAGAGGGTCATAATAGTTCATTTATTACTTACTTCCAGGGGTGGGTGGGTGATTAGTTGACACCTCAAACTACCACAGCCTATCTCTGTGTCACTCTGTGTGTGTGTGTGTGTGTGTGTGTGTGTGTGTGTGTGTGTGTGTGTGTGTGTGTGTGTGTGTGTGTGTCTGTCTGTCTCTCTCTCTCTCTCTCTCTCTCTCTCTCTCTCTCTCTCTCTCTCTCTCTCTCTCGCTCTCTCCCTCTCTGTCCCTCACTATGTCCCTCTCTCTCCTCTCATATTCCCATCTTATATTAGAAGTGTTTTCTTCTTCTTTAAAATGCTATTATTCTGAGAGAAAAAACGTCATTTGCCTCTTAATTGTTCCCTTTTTAACACGAAGTGAGTCTATAGTATGATAGTTGTTCAGTTGTGTGTCTGTGTGTGTGTGTGTGTGTTGCGTCCGTGGTCTAATCTCCAAACTTTAAGGTTGGTATTTTCTCGGGAAATAGAAGGCATACATTGTTCAAACTTTGCACGCATATAGATGTATATGCAAACTTTCAAACAATACCGATTTGAATAATTAAATACTTAAGACAACACTGTAAACAGATAACAAACAGATAACATTTTAGATTAGTGGGGTAGAGAGTATTCAACAGGCAACATGAGTTAAGAAGCTCATCAACACTGAAATCCTCGATAGCTCATTGGTAGAGTATCTGTTTGTCATGCCAATGGTTCCGGGTCCGATTGTCGGCACGGGCACTTTTTTATCATTTTTATTTTTTAGTTGAATCCATTAACGATAGTTTCATTTGTACTTTAAAATTTGATTGTCAATCTTGTACTTAAGAGACACCCCTCAATCTTTGTTGTTGTCCCACATGTGTCTGTTCGAGTGAGCCTTGAAGGCTTTGCCTCTTGTTTCGTAATCAGTTCAGACCACCATTTCTCATATTATCCATGTTTGCTTTTAATTCCCATTTTGATTCTTTTTCAATTGTTTCATGTGCCAAGTCCTGTCATTTTTGTTTCATTTTCTTGACTTGATTGTTTTTATATCAAATTGTCTTTGCTTGATGCATGGTGTGAGTGTGTGAGTGAGAGGTCAAGGTGTAAAGAAGCTTATCCTTTTTACCCTCAATAAAACATTCGTATTCATATTCATATTCGTATTCTTCTTTTCCCTATAGCAACCGCAGTCACTGCTGACTATTATGTCGCTGTATTTGGGAGGATCTACGGGAATGCACAAGACAACAAACTATCAAGAAGAAGGAAGTGGATAGGAAAAAAAGAAGAAATATAGAAAGCTTGGCCCAGCCAGCCAGGTCCCGCTAATCGGTCCCTAACATGATGCCGCGCCAAGCGAGAGAATGACCCAGCCAGCCAGGTCCCGCTAATCGGGCCCCAACGTGATGCCGCGTCATTGGGAAGAATAAAATAAAGGAAAATGAACTAAAATAAATTAAAATGAACTAAAGAAAATAAAGAAAAAGAGAGAAGGGAGTGTAGTTACTGTGTTTTGGAGACCCAGGACACAAAAGTGCCCAAGGTCCTCGCCTCAACAGCCTGTTCTGGGAGGTTGTTCCATGCCTTGATGGTACGTGGCAGGAAACTTGCTTGCCTGTATTGGGTGCGGCAGTAGGTCTGGGCCAGCTGCTTGGGGTGTGCTTGGCGTTGGCGCTGTACGTGGTGCTGGGACCAGCTTCTCTCTTACAGTCTTTATAGTGACCAGATTGTTTTGTATCTTGTAGAGCATGGCTAGTCTCGCTGTTTCCCTTCGTTCTTGCAGGGTGGGCCACTTCAGCTGCTCTATCATGGAGGTCACACTTGACGTATTCCTGAAGCGGCGCAGGGCAAATCTTGCAGCTCTCCTCTGGACCGCTTCGATTTTGTCGTTGTCTTGCTGTTGGTGAGTAGAGTTGAGAACCGGTTCAAATTTTCGAACCGGTTTTAAACCGTTTTTTTCTCTCCGAACCGGTCTTTTCGAACCGGTTTTTTTAACCAGTACTCGCATCAGTAGTTTCACCTATGCAAACATATTTATTTGTCAGAATATTCACACACGCGCGCACACACATACACACACACTCAACTAAAAACTTAGCTAAACTCCAACAAACATTTCAATGACGGGGCCATCTGCCCGTGTCAAAGGAAGGTGAGGGTAGGGGTGTAGTTGAAAAATATAATAATCATAGGGGAAATAATTAAACCAAAGCAAAAACAAAACGTCATATGGCGGTTGGAGTGTGAAGGATGGTGGCACATTCACAACGCAATGAACTAGCTTTGAGAATAATCAGATATGTAGCGGGAGGGTAAGGAATACAAAAGTATAATAATCTTAATTATGTACCTGAACAGATAAACAAAATGAGAAGAGAAAATCTTTCACAATGCAAGGAACAAATATCACACACGAGCGCGCGCGCAGGCACACACAGTCACACACGCACATGCACGCACACACATTCTCTCTCTCTCTCTCTCTCTCAGTCCCAGGGCTGGGTGGAGAAAAGCTGTTATTGCTACTCTCTCATTCTTGCAACAGTAATGACATTCTACTTTTATACAATATCTTCAGTAAGCGCATTCATTTCAATTGAACAATAACTAGTGAAAGTACATTAATAAGAGGTTTATGAAGCGTGATATGTGTGATAATAGGGTTTTTACGCCCTCTTCGGCCTTTCGGCCATGTGGGGCATTGGGGATTTACTTTAAATGCCTATACGTGTGTGTGTGTGTGTGTGTGTGTGTGTGTGTGTGTGTGTGTGTGTGTGTGTGTGTGTGTGTGTGTGTGTGTGTGTGTGTGTGTGTGTGTGTGTGTGTGTGTGTGAGAGAGAGAGAGAGAGAGAGAGAGAGAGAGAGAGAGAGAGAGAGAGAGAGAGAGAGAGAGAGAGAGAGAGAGAGGGGGGTTGGGGTTGTGTGTGTGTGTTGGCGCACGCACGCGCGCATGTGTGTGTGTGTGTGTGTGTGTGTGTGTGTGTGTGTGTGTGTGTGTGTGTGTGTGTGTGTGTGTGTGTGTGTCGTGTGTGTGTGTGTGTGTGTGTGTGTGTGTGTGTGTGTGTGTGTGTGTGTGTGTGTGTGTGTGTGTGTAGATCAAAACATTTTCGAACATATTTGCTCATCTTCTTAGCACAAGAATTTATAGAAATTAAATAAAATAAACTTAAAAAGACATTGTTTTATTGTTGTTTCATTCACAGTTCTCTTGGTGATTAGTCATGTTTGTTGTTCCACTACCCCGATTGATCGCACTGCCTCATTGCAAGCACAAAGAAATACTTTCTACAATCACTCCATCACTCTTTCGATTTTTTTCTCAGGAAAAAATGCCTCCAAATGTTCGTTACTGTGGTGTAGGCCTAATCTTTGGCCATACTTGCTCCTTACAACACCAGACAACTAGAAACAGCTACTCTCGGTTTCCAAACACCCAATCTGCGCTGAGATTCAGTGTTGTTCTTCGAAAAGAATGCGTTATTCTAAGATAAACTTACTTTCAGTTTGCAGTTAAAAAACCGGTTCACAGCAACTCGAACCGGTTTTTCGAACCGCGGAATTTCAAGACCGGTGTTTCGGTTCAAACCGGGTTTTTTCCCCACCTCTATTGGTGAGTGTCCCACACTATGGAGGCGTATTCCAGTATGGGACGCACAAATGCCTTGTAGGCTCTTTCCCTGATGGTCTGGGAACTGATCTTGAGGCTTCTTCTCAAAAACCCGAGAGTCTTGTTGGCCTTTGAGCAGACGTGCTGGATATGTTTATTTCCAGCTCAAATCTCTACAGATGGTAAATCCCAGGTATTTTGCGGAGTCCACCGTTTCGAGCAAGTGGCCATGGAGCGTGTACCTGCTTTCTTGCGTCTGTCTTCTTCTGGTAACAGGTAAGGTGGTGCATTTGTCAGAATGAAATGCCATGTCCCAGCTCTTCTCCCACTCAGCAAGCTGATGGAGGTCATGCTGTAGCTGATCATGGTCCTGAGGCGCCGCTACCACACTATACACTGCAGTGTCATCAGCAAAGAGACGGGTTGGTGATGTCACCTTGTCTGGCAGGTCATTGATGCATGCCAGTAACAGGCACGGTCCAAGGACTGTTCCTTGGGGCACTCCAGAACAAACATCAATGTGGGTGGAGCTGACACCGTTAACGACAACCGCTTGTCTTCTGTTGCTAAGGAAGTCTTCAATCCATTTGTTGAGCTTCCCCTGGATACCATAATGACGAAGCTTGTGCAGGAGCAGGCTGTGATTTATTTTGTCAAAGGCCTTAGCGAAGTCCATCACTCCTTGCCTCCTTGCCTTGCTCTACATTTTCAAACAGTTCATCGGTGAACTCCAGGAGCTGTGTTTCACATGATTTGTTCTTCCTGAACCCATGTTGCTGGTCACACAGTATCCCATGGTCTTCCAGATGGTTCATGATGGCACTGGTGATGATGTGCTCTAAGATTTTGCAGGGGACACTGGTGAGGGATATTGGTCGGTAATTCGCTGGATTGTATTGCTCCCCTTTCTTAAACACTGGTGTTACATTGGCCTCCTTCCAATCAGTTGGTACGGTCCCGCTGTTGATGGACGATTGGAATATCTTGGTTAGTATTGGAGCAATTTCTGGTGCTAGTTCTTTCAGCACTCTTGGGCTGATGTTGTCTGGCCCGCTGGCTTTGGTGGGTGTCGAGTTTGCCAAACGTTTGCGTACTCCCTCCTCTCATATTTCAATATTCTCTATGACAGGGACATCGGCTGGCTTCATGGCGCATTTCTGGGAGAACTCTTCTGCAGTGTACCTTTTCCCTTCACTAATTCTATGTCTCTCTCTGTCTCTCCTTTATTTTTGTTCTCTCTCCCCTATCTTTCCTCTCTGTCCGTCTGTCTATTTGTCTGTCTGCTTCTCTCTCTCTCTCTCTCTCTCTCTCTCTCTCTCTCTCTCTCTCTCTCTCTCTCTCTCTCTCTTCTCTCTCTCTCTCTCTCTCTCTCTCTCTCTCTCTCTCTCTCTCTCTCTCTCTCTCTCTCTCTCTCTCTCGCTCACTCTTACTCTCTCTCCATAACTGCTTGGATTATGTGAATGATCTGCTAAGTTTATTGTATTCTATTTTTGTTTAGTGTTATGACAGGACTATCAACAACAAACTAACCTAAAAATCTTAGAGGAGCATAATCACTAAATACGTTAAACTTGAAGCTTCGAGTCTCTCTCTCTCTCTCTCTCTCGCTCTCTCTCTCTCTCGCTCTCTCTCTCTCTCTCTCTCTCTCTCTCTCTCTCTCTTTCTCTCTCTCTCTCTCGTATTCGTAAACAATTCGTATTCGTATTCTCTCTCCATCTGTCTGTGTCTCTCCCCCCCCCCCCATCTCTCTCTCTTTGATTATCTTTCTCCCCCCCCCCCTCTGTGTGTTTATCCTGCCCACCTCCCTCCCCCCTCCCCTCTATTGACCCTCTCGCCTTCAATGTGCTGATAACTGGGTTGGAGCTCAACAGCGGTGGTCGCAGGATTCATTAAGACCGTGATTGGACAATTTGTGCCACTGCTTCTGTCAAGGTCAAGGCCACACACCCGTTCAACACACAGAGGCTAGATCAGATAGACGATCAGCAGTATGTGAGAAAGAGAGAGAGAGAGAGAGAGAGAGAGAGAGAGAGAGAGAGAGAGAGAGAGAGAGAGAGAGAGAGAGAGAGAGAGAGAGAGAGAGAGAGAGAGAGAGAGAGAGAGAAAGAGAGAGAGAGAGGGAGGGAGGGATCGAGAGTGAGGGGAAAAACCCCAGACAGACAGACACAGAGACAGACGGACGGACAGATAGATCGATATATGGACAGACATGTGGGCAGTCACTAAGACGTACAGAGATAGAGACAGAAAGAAAGGCAATGGACAAGAGGCAGAGACAGAGACAGAGACAGAAATAAAGGCAAGGGACAAGAGACAGAGACAGAAAGAAAGGGAAGGGACAAGAGACAGAGACAGAAAGAAAGGGAAGGGACAAGAGACAGAGACAGAAAGAAAGGCAAGGGACAAGAGACAGCGACAGAGACAGAAAGAAAGGGAAGGGACAAGAGACAGAGACAGAGACAGAAATAAAGGCAAGGGACAAGAGACAGAGACAGAGACAGAAAGAAAGGGAAGGGACAAGAGACAGAGACAGAAAGAAAGGGAAGGGACAAGAGACAGAGACAGAAATAAAGGCAAGGGACAAGAGACAGAGACAGAGACAGAAAGAAAGGGAAGGGACAAGAGACAGAGACAGAAAGAAAGGGAAGGGACAAGAGACAGCGACAGAGACAGAAAGAAAGGGAAGGGACAAGAGACAGAGACAGAGACAGAAAGAAAGGGAAGGGACAAGAGACAGAGACAGAGACAGAAAGGCAAGGGACAAGAGACAGAGACAGAGACAGAAAGAAAGGGAAGGGACAAGAGACAGAGACAGAAAGAAAGGGAAGGGACAAGAGACAGCGACAGAGACAGAAAGAAAGGGAAGGGACAAGAGACAGAGACAGAGACAGAAATAAAGGCAAGGGACAAGAGACAGAGACAGAGACAGAAAGAAAGGGAAGGGACAAGAGACAGAGACAGAAAGAAAGGGAAGGGACAAGAGACAGAGACAGAAATAAAGGCAAGGGACAAGAGACAGAGACAGAGACAGAAAGAAAGGGAAGGGACAAGAGACAGAGACAGAAAGAAAGGGAAGAGACAAGAGACAGCGACAGAGACAGAAAGAAAGGGAAGGGACAAGAGACAGAGACAGAGACAGAAAGAAAGGCAAGGGACAAGAGACAGCGACAGAGACAGAAAGAAAGGGAAGGGACAAGAGGCAGACAGAGACAGAAAGAAAGGGAAGGGACAAGAGACAGAGACAGAAAGAAAGGGAAGGGGAGAGACAGAGACAGAGACAGAAAGAAAGGGAAGGGACAAGAGACAGAGACAGACAGAAAGAAAGGCAAGGGACAAGAGACAGAGACAGAGACAGAAAGAAAGGGAAGGGACAAGAGACAGAGACAGAGACAGAAAGAAAGGGAAGGGACAAGAGACAGAGACAGAGACAGAAAGAAAGGCAAGGGAGAAGAGACAGAGACAGAAAGAAAGGGAAGGGACAAGAGGCAGAGACAGAGACAGAAAGAAAGGGAAGGGACAAGAGGCAGAGACAGAGACAGAGACAGAAAGAAAGGCAAGGGACAAGAGACAGAGACAGAGACAGAAAGAAAGGGAAGGGACAAGAGACAGAGACAGAAAGAAAGGGAAGGGACAAGACAGAGACAGACAGAAAGGCAAGGGACAAGAGACAGAGACAGAAAGAAAGGGAAGGGAAAGGACAAGAGGCAGAGACAGAGATAGAGACAGACATAGAGACATGAAGACAGACACAAACACAGACAAAACAGAAAGAAAATGCACTGAAGAAGCAATAAAGCGGGCACGTCCCATTTTGCCTGTTTTCCCATTTTGCCCTTTCCAATGTCCCTTTCCCATTTCGTCCTTTCTGTAGCGTGAAAGTGCAGTTTCACCCTTTCATCTCTTTTGCAATATGATATAATAATGTGATGTGATGTGTCACGCACACATACACAGACACACACATGCGCGCGCGCAAGCACACGCACACACACACACACAACACGTGCAAGTGCACAAACACACCAAGTACACACACATACACACACGCCCACGCACGCGCGCACGCACACGTGTAAATATACACACACATGGTGATCTTTCCATAGCACCCAAGGACAAGTAAAGAGACAGTGAGTCAAAAAGTCAGGGCCTGTGTCTTTACATAGACTTTGGGGAAAATGACCAAACGGTACTCCTTGAAAGGGCGAATTGGCACTACTAGTCTAAGTGAGCTCACGTGATGTGGCGTGCGGTAAAGATCAAAGACATAGCGAGATGGGAAAGGGCTAATCGGGACCTACCCAGAAAAGCAGCGGGATGGCAAGTGTGATGAGTAGCCGTCATCAGCCTTGATTACAGACGACCAGGCCAACCCCCCAAGGCGATTAAACATTGTTTGAGCACTGACCAGTGTTAGTAGGACCTGGACGGATAGCCAGAGGGTTTCAACAGTTAGTTTCTCACTGTTCGGCATTGACTGGTCTGTGATTAGTTCAACTTTTCATCCCTTGTCGGTGTCTAGCACTAAGGGTTTTCAGTCATAGAGGGGGGGGGGGGGTGTCTTTTTTAAAAGACACACTGACGCACCACGATTAAGTCCCTTGTTTGTTTTTTCGGGTAGCTGTGACCCCCATACACATAGATGTGACGAGGGAATGAGCTAAAGGCTAATCTCTAGGGGAAGACTTTTAGAGTATTAAATTTTCAATTAGAAAAGTTTCTTCTCTAGGGTGTGGGAGGTGAGCAAATTTCCCGGCCCCTTTTCATCTAATAAATTTATATTTTTGCCCGGGTTCTGGCTCGTATGATTGAATGAAATACAAGTGGTAGATTTGCTCTAAATGACAGACAGAGTGAAGTAGGTTTTTACATGAACGTTACAAAACTTCCACTCTCATCAGTCTGACAAAATATGAATAGAAAACAATGAAATCCGAAAGGATTATACAAGACTAAAAGCTTAGCCCCAAGCCGGAAGGGTCACTAATATCAAGTGTCCTGGGTTCCAGTTAGTGTTCTGTGCACTGTTTTAGGGACTTAGCTGTGTTGAAGTTCCTCGTAGGGATTGGCGAGTGCTGGGTGACTAGGCTTGCTCTTCAGTGGAGAGTAGTTCTCAGTCGTTCCGGTTGAGGCGTCGCAGGATGGCGCGGCTCAAGCGTGGTCTCCTCGCGGATTCTGGGTGCGGTGGCGACTTTGCAGCGGCCCCGTCTTGCAGCTTGTGAGTCAAGGATAAAGCGTTCTGACCACGATGCCCTGCTGATAATCACAGGAAAACATAGGGGTAGATCTCTATGGATTAGAGATATGGGCTTCTGCCGGCAGGGAATTAGTGGATCCCAACCGGCTAGAAGGCTGCCCTTGAACAATAGCGCTATGACAACTAACCTGAATTTCAGTTACCAAACTGAAATCAGTAAAACATAAAAGGGGTACTGGAATCAACTGGTATGATTCAGTAACCGGCTAGATCAAAATCTATTATCAAGCCAACATCACTCTCAATCCAACACTTGGAAAGGAATGTCATCAAAAGTTGCAAGGTTGCAACCAAGTGGTTTCCCACTAAAAATAAATAAAAGTACTGGTAAGTATAGAATCCAGTTCTTGTACCAAAAGAGTTAAAGTCAAAGTCACACACAAAAGCATGTTTACCAATTCTTTTCATTGACACCTCTACTACTTATTCAACATGGAACATAGGATCTAGATCAAAAATAGAATCAAACAAAAACAAATCTCAATCAAGTATTTTACACAACTGCCACATTCAATAGTACTCACGAGTAGGGCTAATAATACTAGTAATAGCATGACTGGCAGGTAACAGCAGAGAGTTTGATTCTACAGTGTTGACTCAGCCAGGTTTGGGTAGTCTTGTGAATAAGAGAATGTTAGGCGGTTTGCCTCCCACTAATTTGAGTTTATATCTATAGGGGCCTACGATTGGTCAGTAGCAGTCGACAAGTAGAGAGGATGCTACATCATGCGCTTATTATTACGTCATCATTACATGTCGAACATTCCTATACTGCCTGACGCTAGTGTCAAGAGCGTGTGCTCCGAGGAAATAAAAAGAACAAAGGGATACCGCCTGGACTCGGTGAATGGTTTGATGTCACGCGATTGCAATAAACAAGCGGCGGGCCGGAATAGGGGGGGGAGGGGGGGGGGGGAGAAGAAAGAGATGCCGCAGGGAATCGGTGATTCTGTGAAGTCACACGATTGCAATTAAAGGGGCGGGGTGGAATAGTAAAAAGGGAAGGGTGTATAGTAAAGAAGTGGGGACGTGTGTCTCACATTACGTCACAGTCCCCAACTTCAAATTGAGGCTGCTCTTTAAAATGATGTTTCATTTTCAATTAGGGGACATTTGCATGGGAGTCAAACCTGGTCAAAACAAGATTTCTTACCAGCTATAAGAGGGAAAACCCGTGAAACCCGTGATTGTGACACGTGATCTGGTGGGTCTTTAAGAGAAGAAGAGCTCAGCTTCAGTGTTTGTTACGGTTGATATTTTCTGACACGAGTAACAATGTTTATTATTGGCGTTAGAAACTTAGTGCACACGCGTGCACACACATAGCAAAATAGAAAAAGGTAGACATTCTAATAGACCTAGATAGAAAAGGCTATGTTTACAATGTAATGAGGTAGAAGATTAAATTCATTTTTTAGACAATTGCATAAAACATAAAGAAATAAGAATACAATTTATAAAACTCGTTGAAAAAAAATACAAACGACATAATGTTACACCTAGCAAATTAATTACAAATGACGCCCTTGTAAGTGAGCTTGCAAAATATAATCATTATGCACAGTTGCCTCAATCAATAGCCTCAATTGCGCAACCAGTACCAAGAAAAAAGAGGCATTTCACGAAAATGTTACATAATAATGTATTGAACTTAATACACTGTTATTGTTTTTGTTGTTGTTATAATGTTATTAATCTCATAAAACCATGTCACGGTTTTAAAAGGCAATAAGAATTGATTCTGATTCTGATAAACAAATGCACACTGCACACACACACACATACACACACACACACACACACGCGCGCGCACACGCGCACACGCGCAAACGCGCACACACATACACACACGCACTAATTGATAATTGTACAACACACATTCTATATTATTGCCCTTATTTTGAATCGGCCATATCATAATTCAGAAAAGATGAATCCAAGATGCCGTATCTCTTTTGAATTTTGTACAAACTTTAATGTTATGTCCATTTGGCTCGTTTCTATGATTGTTGTTTTTTTTGGAATGTTTGCATTTTGATTTTATAATAGTTCAATTCTGGAGGGTTTAAAAAAAAAAAAAAAAACTTTTAATTTAGCATATATCCCCTAATGTTACATATAAATATGCACTTTAAGCACACACAGATACACATGCACATACCCGAGCGCGCACACTCATACACACACTTTCATGTTTAATATCACTTTTAAGTGAAAAGACGTTAAATTAAAAAACAAAAACAACAACAACAACAACACACACACACACACACACACACACACACACACACACACACACACACACACACACACACACACATACACACACACACACACACACACACACACACACACACACACACACACACACACAACAGCGCGCGCATGAGTTCGTGTGAGTCTGCGCCTACACGCGTGCGTTTTCAAGCACACGCGTTGTCGTTCTCCAAGGAACGTGTTACTACTATATCATTAGCAAACGGAAAACGAAAGTTCAAGGTAAAAAGATACCTCACAGAGGAATAGAGATGTTCGTTAATTCCCACCTCCACACACACTGAGACCTGGCCTGATCTTCCTGCTGATCTTTATGCTGTCAAATTTGCTCAATTAAGGAAGTGCAGGAAAATAAAGGAGACACAAAAAGGAACACCGTTTTGGTGTAAAAGAAAAGGAGGAGACGAAGAAAAAGGAGGAGGCTTAGGGTGGTGGGAGAAGAAGAAGAAGAAGAAGAAGAAGGGGGAGAGTAGAAGAAAAACAAGAAAAGGAGGAGGAGGGGGAGAGGAAGAAGAAGAAGACGACGACGACGACGACGATGATGATGATGATGATGATGACGATGATGATGATGACGACGATGATGATGATGACGATGATGAAGACGATGACGAATGAGAAGAAATGAAAAAAATATAGAAGAAACAAGAATAAGAAGAGGACGACAAAAAAAGAAAGTGCATGAGGAGCAGAAGGGAAAATGTGGACAACAATAGTCAGTATGTATTCTTCTCACTGTATTTTGCACGTTATTTGTGTTTAGTTCTGCTATTCATCTCTCTCTCTCTCTCTCTCTCTCTCTCTCTCTCTCTCTCTCTCTCTCTCTCTCTCTCTCTCTCTCTCTCTCTCTCTCTCTCTCAACAAATTGAAAGAGTTAAATGGGATTCAGATAAATAATATTTATTTACTAGTCAAATAACATCAGAGGTAGCTACACAATCTTTAAATGATGCTACCGCCAAGCTCGATACAGACATAGATAGTGCTGTAGGCCTATTCACATCCACGTTGTTGAAAGCAGGTGAATGCATGCGTTACACGGTCACACCATGTGTTCACGCGCGGCGTTCAGTTTGGTATGATTCTTTTTGTTATAACGCGAAACGTGCACTGAACCGCGCTGCCCGTACAAAGATAGAACCCGACAGACGAGCCTACCGTGAAAAGAGGGGGAAATAGAGCAAACCGTTAGACGAAAAAAGGTCGGCTTACAGAACAAATATACGAGATGCTCTTTTAGACAGCAAGAGAGATAGCTCTAAATTTTGGTCAACAATTTATTATAGCAAGAAACAGGCCCAGAAACATCGCCCCTATTCCAATCACTTCTTAGCAAAGCCACTTTGAAAACATCTTAGGACAAACAGACACAATTAACAATGACACTGATCTACATAGTATCAATAATATAGACTAGACACGCCCACAAACGATTAGGACCCAGTTCACATACCAGAGTTAAACGAACCCATATCAGAAGAAGAGGTTACAAAAGCGATTAGAAAATTAAAATCAGGTCAATCTTCAGGCCTAGATGAAGTTTCTAACGAATTTTTAAAAGCGTCAATAAACCAGATTACCCCCTTCTTAGTTACATTGTTTAATAAAATATATGATAACGGTTATTACCCCACAGACTGGACACGATCAGTTATTGTCCCCTTGTTAAAGAAAGGTGATGTAAATAACCCAGAAAACTACCGTGGGATTCCTCTGTTAAGCTGCACTAGTAAAGTATTCACCTCTATAGTTGGGCTGAACGAGAAGATGTAATATGCGAAGAACAAGATGGCTTTCGGAAATCTTACTCCACTATCGACCACATCTTATCTTTAATAACAACGATAAGCAATAGTATGAATGATAAACAAAAAGGACAATTTTATGTCGCTTTTATCGATTATATGAAAGCCTTTGACACCGTAAATAGAGATAGCCTTTGGAATGTACTTACAAAAGTCAAAACATCAACAAAAATTATCAAAATGCTTCAGTCAATGTTCAATCATGCGTTAAATGGGGATCGGACATCTCGGATTTCTTTGATTGCCCGACGGTCTTAAGCAAGGTTGTTTGTTGTCTCCCCTAATGTTTTCATTGCTTATTTCTGAAGTAGCAGAGGAGGTTAACATAAAAGGTAAACATGGTTATCAGTATTTGCCTGGACTAAGGGAAATTTCTTATTGTTATTTGCTGACAACATTGCCTTGTTATCCTACACTCCATCTGGGCTACAAAATCAAATTAATAATCTTCAAAAAGCTTCAGATAAACTAGGTCTTAGAGTAAATTTGAACAAAACTAAAGTAATGGTTTTTAGAAAGGGTGGGCATCTTAGCAAAAATGAAAAATGGTTTTATAAAGGGATACAAATTGAAGTAGTAAATAGCTACAAGTACTTAGGTTTCACTTAGGCTTCACGCTAACAACAAAGTTGTCATACGTAACTGCATTAGAGGAGTATGCGAGAAGAGCTAGGTGTAGAGTTTTAGAACTAATGAAAACTATGTGGAGTTAAGGAAATATGAACACGACTGTGTTTTTTAGATTGTTTGACGCCCAGGTAAAACCTATGCACAGGGGCCACAGGGGCGCAAGCTTGCATAAACAAATATTTATTCTGCTCTTGACATGACTTTACAACCCCATTTGTTTTTGTTGTTGTTTTTTAGCCCTGGTAGGTATAGCTTTGTGATGACTCTGATTCAATGCAAGCTGACATTATGTTTTATATTGCCCCTAAAATTCATGTAGCTTAGATTTACTTAATTTTGTTGTACATTTTCTTTTTTTCTGTTCTTTTTTTTTCCTTTTTGTATATAAGTGTTTACTACTGTTGTTGCTTTTATGTTATTATTTTTTCAATGTTAGATTAGTTTTGCGTGTGCAGTCCTTACTGTGCAACTTAAATATTAGAGTACGCTTTATCAGCTCTTAGCTTGTTGTACTCGAAGTTCATAAATGTATTGCTGCTTTGTTATGATTTTCTATTCTTGAATAAATTCTTGTTTAAACCAAAACCTATGCTTCTGTAAGCAGCGGAAATTTGGGGTACGACTCAGTATAAAGTAATCGAATCAGTACAATTATTTAGCAAGAAGTTAGTAAATGTAAGCATTAAAACACCCAACGCGATGGTCTATGGAGAGCTAGGCTCATTATATATAGACAGCACGATAAGGGCATTGCGTTACTGGTTTTTATTACAAGACATGGATTTAAACAGAATCCCCAAACAAGCCTACGTCTCAAGCGCTAACAAACTGCTGACAGGCAAACAAACTGGGCTAAAAGTATTAAACATTGCTTAGACAGATACGGATTTTCATAGGTGTGGTTAGCGGGAGGGGTTGTAAATATAAAAGCTTTCATTAGCATATCCAGGCAACGGATGATAGACTGTTATAAACAGGACTGGAATAGTAAATTGAGTTCTAGTGACCGTTTCCTTCCTTGTCGTACGTTCAAATTTCTTCTACAACCTGAACACTTCCTTACTCAACTAACAATTAAGAAGTTCAAGGCTTGTTTCGCTCAGCTTCGACTGGGCGTAAATGATTTGAGAAATAACAAACGCTACGACAATAATATCCCCCAAACCTGCCCATTCTGCAATCAAATAGAAAACTTGTTGCACTTCTTGATTCATTGCACTACCTATAAAGAGCTAAGAGACAAGTATATTTTCAAACATAATCAATTTAGAAACAACTATCCCATTGAATTAAAAAGTCTTCTTGCCAATGAAAATACATTCATAACTAGATATGTTGCCATGTTTATATTTTATGCGTTTAAAAAAAGAGTTTGGAGACTACATGACGATGCTATGCTAGGAGCTTGACATGGCTAAAGACACCCCCACATAACCATGCATAGCATATCAACATTGAGATGTAGCCTTGGTGTTCTATCACAGAGGTGTAGAGTGGCACAGAGGTAAAGCATTCCCAGTGTGTCAAGTAAACCCGAGTTCGAACCTGGGCACAGGGGATTTTTCCTCTCACTTTGCACTAGGCCTTACGGTCTGAGCTCAGCTTCGACTGGGCGTAAATGATTTGAGAAATAACAAACGCTACGACAATAATATCCCCCAAACCTGCCCATTCTGCAATCAAATAGAAAACTTGTTGCACTTCTTGATTCATAACTAGATATGTTGCCATGTTTATATTTTATGCGTTTAAAAAAAGAGGTTAAACAGAATCCCCAAACAAGCCTACGTCTCTAAGTTACTATTTACTACTTCAATTTGTATCCCTTTATAAACTGAGGTCCCATATGCCCATGCACTTAGCACACGTTAAACCCAGTGGCAACGAAAAAGTTGTTATTTGGTCAAAATTTACTCCCCCACCCCGTTTCCTTCCTCATTAGTCACACAAAAATTGCATGCATAAAAAAAATTGGGTGGCGCGCCTCTGGCTGCGACGCGCTCTCCAGGTGGGAACAACCCGAATTTCATAGAGACGCCACTGTGACTATAAAGTACCTAATACCTAGCCTATGTCAATTGGTCTGACACAGCCTTAAACCAAATAAAGCGGGGTTGAATAATTTGAAGTAAACGCTTGATGTTTCTTTGGTGACTGCTCCGTTTCTTCGTTTTTAACGAAAGTAGGACACAGAAAAATCAATGTTCTACACCGATTGTTTTAAAAATTAATTTCAAAACATAAGACACTGACAATGATGCTAGAGTAGCTTAATACATACCCCTACACTGTTTTCTAGCAGCTTTTTCTCAGCTCAATGACAACGTTTTCTTTACTTACAAAATGCTTAGCAGAGCAATGTCTAGTCTGCTTATCTAATGAATGAAAGTCCGTTCAACGTCCCCCGACCTGGAACAGGTACTTGTTGAACATTTATAACTAAGCATATAAAGGCAGTAGGACGATCCTGGAGGTACTGCAACATCAGTCAAATCCCGATGTTTTTAAATAATCATTAATTATGAACACGGGTTGATAAGGTCAGAGCTTATCTGATAACTGTCCCGCCAATCTATACCCAATACACAACGATTTATTCACCGTGGGTCTCTACGTTCAAGCAAGCGAACTGGAACACGGGGCAACGCCGCGCATGCAAGCTTTGATGTAAGCCGACACAACTGTACTTGTGCAATCTACTCTCTCTCTCTCTCTCTCTCTCTCTCTCTCTCTCTCTCTCTCTCTACATAGCTTATAGCTTTGTAACCCCGTCCCCATGACATAGGCATCATGGCCTGGTGCATTAAACCATCCAAATCCGAATCCTAGTCCGAATCTCTCTCTGTCTCTCTCTGCCTCTCTCTGTCACTGTCTATGTCTCTCTCTCTCTCTCTCTCTCTCTCTCTCTCTCTCTCTCTCTCTCTCTCTCTCTCTCTCTCTCTCTCTCTCTCTCTCTCTCTCTCTCTCTCTCGCTGGTGGGGTATAGTGTACGGCCAGGGAAGGATGAGAGAAGAATGTTGGGAAGGGAGAACCTGAAAAGAAAAAGGACGATAGGGGGCGAGTGATGCACTAAGCAGGCGAACCGCAATGAGCCAGATTGTTAGATGTCTCAATACAGTCAAGAACTAGTCACATCCCTTGTGGGGCATCAGAGTTCTCCCTGTCCTTGCAGCTGCAAAAAAAAGCAAAACAAGCCACACAACAACAAAAAACACAAAAGAACAAACAACAAAAAATCTGGGTAATCAGAAGAGCATTTAATAGAAAATGTCCAAAAAGAAAGAAAAAAAAAGTTATTCTGAATTCCAGCTAAAACAAAATATATAATTATTATATGCAAAGTCATACTGCTATAAATACGTCTAAAAATGTCATCGTCATCAGCAGCAGCATCACCATCATCATTATCATAATCAACATCATAGTTAACAATCATCATCATCATCATATTCATCACCATCACCATCGTCATCAAAACAAGTTTTAAATCTTCACAAAACTAAAAGAAGCTAGCAAAAGCAATGGATGGACACAACGTGTGTGCCTCACGGGACATGGGAATAGGGCATTTGACGCGTGCCGGCGACCTTGAATTTCACTGAGTTGAATTTAGAGCGTTGAATTAGAAAGGTCAGCGTAACTCAGGCAGAACGAGTGCGGGCAAATTAGTAGTCTAGTTTAGTAGTCTGAACACCCCCCACCGCACCACCACCCTCAACAGCCCCCCCCCCCCCCCCTTCCCCCCTCCCCCCCCCCCCCCCTCGGTTGCTGTTAGAGCTCACAGCAAATTTGAAGCGATTCGGTCGAAAAACGGCGGAGTTATAAGGCCCGTTTTGTGTTTCAGACAGACACACACACACACACGGACACTTGGCTTTTTATTATATGAACTAGCGCAACGCCTAGTACTGGCAATGCACCGTACTGGTAACGCCTAGTAACGGTAACGCCAAGTACTGGTAACGCTGAGTACAGCAAATTTGAAGCGATTCGGTTAAGAAACGGCGGAGTTATAAGGCCCCGTTTCACGTTGGCGCTGCTCTGAGAGTGACGCGCTCTCCCGATTGTCTTACAATTTGCTGCTAGGCTTTGCCCGGGCCATAGCAAGCCTGACAGCAAATTTGAGGCGATTCGGTTAAGAAACGGCGGAATTATTCGTGAAAAGGTAAAGCGGCGTATAGCGCGCGCGTTTCTGAAATGATTCGCTTCCGGTTTGGCTCACTAATAGTCACCTTCCTTGGTCATCTACCTGCCAAATGTGAAGGTAATCGGTCCAGAAACGCCGGAGATACGGGCGCCGAGAGGCCGGTGGATGTGCGTTTCGCGCATTTGCGAAACCGCGCAAATGACACGGCCGCCTCGGTTGCCGTTGCCATCGCCCCGTTAGGGCTCACAGCAAATTTGAAGCGATTCGGTCGAAAAACGGCGGAGTTATAAGGCCCGTTTTGTGTTTCAGACAGACAGACACACACACACACGGACGGACACTTGGCTTTTTACTATATGATGATTATGATTATTATTATCATTATTATTATTGTTATTGTTATTATTATGCGTACTCAGGTCATAATTATGGCCGTAATGGGTTTTCAGTTGTCACTGGTCTCCCCGCTGCATTCAGTCGACACATTCCGATTTTGGAAGAGCTCGAAGCAGAACATTATTTGGAAGTTTTTTTTTGAAAAGGCAGGAGAATGGGCCAATAAGTCAGAAAGATAGTAGATGACAGAAAGCAAAGGAAAAGCCAAAGTCAAAGAGAGTGATCGGCTAGATCAAATCAAATCAACTTTATTTCAAAAAACCCTGGGGGCACAAGAAAATGCATTCACACCTGCGGCATCAAACATTCCAAACAATAGCCCAAAAGACACCATAACAGTACACATCAACATAGTATTACATAGGCTCCAAACAAAAACAACAACAAAAACCAACAAAAACACTTCTTTTTTTTTAACAGTACTCATCACCATATAGACAGGCACATTATACCATCATGCACAGATACACCTTCATACACACACACACACACACACGCACACACACATATACATGCACAACACAGTTGCTGGAATTGCACATATGAATCCTTTTTTTTAAACCGCTAATTAACTTATCTCCATTAACAAATATTGACATATGAAACAAGACAAGAAACAATTAGGACATAAACTCAGACATGGTGACCAAGATGTGTGAATAATAGAAGAAGAACAAAAAAAAACCAAAAAAAATGTGGTATGAGGTACGTGGTATCAACTAAGGTTCAGAACTCTTTTAAGATAACCTTTATGAAACAAACTAAACGACTGAGAGTTCTTTTATTTTTTGACTGAAATAAGGAATTAAACTTTATTACGTTTGGGTTTTTTAAACAATAATTTGGCAAATAACGTTTTCTAGCATCCTGAAACGTTTGACATTCAAAAACATAATGAAATTCATCTCCTAGAGCTTGGTGGTCGCACTTCGAGCAAAACCTTTCACTATGTGGGATATTTTGGATTCTCCCCGTTTGAATGAATGATTTAATGTTCTAAATTTTACAAAAAACAATAATAAGTTTTCGGGTAACATTTTGAAGTAATCCTCACAAGAAAACATATCTTTATACAATTTATAGTTACTGAATATTTGTTTTTCTTCCAGCTGCGAGAACCACTGTTGGATAAATTGATCTTTTAGGGTGAGTAAAACTTTAGATTTAAACCAGTTTTGTGAAATATTGGTGTGTGGTTGCTGTAGCCACAAACCACTCAATCCAAGGTTATCTAATAAAGTTTTGACAGATAAAATGAAAGGTGACACATGTTTGTTTTCTTTATACAAATGTAACATAAAACGATACATGGTACATGATAATTTGGAGAAAGTTGCTAGCACAAAACTTCCAGAAGGTGGGGGAACTACTTGTACCGAAAGACCCCC
>CM065695.1:20028375-20108375 GCA_017654935.2 Phymorhynchus buccinoides | reverse complement strand
AGTGACACTGACCACTGGTCAACCACATCAAAAATTGTTCATTTGAACTCCTAATACACTAATTTGCAGTCGAACAGTGAAAGTAGGCCAAAATGACCACTGGTCAGTGACACTGACCACTGTTCAATCACATCAAAAAATGTTCTGAACTCCTAATACACTAATTTGCAGTCAAACAGTCAAATAGACCAAAATGACGACTGGTCAGTAACATTGACCACAGGTCAACCGCATCAAAAATTGTTTAATTTTTGAGACACAGAGAGACAGAGAGAGAAATTGACAGATAGACATACAAAAGAGTCAGAAAGAGAAATTTATTTCAAATCGCGGTTTTATTTCAAAACGTGTCGACACACACCAACGCGTTTTGAAATAAACTCAACGCGTTTTGAAATAATTATTTCAAAACGCGTTGTTTGTGCAGTGGACGTTATTTTGTCCTGCGTGGGTAGTGTTTTGTCCAGTGGGGTTTTGTCCTTCATGGGTGGTGTTTTGTCTAGTGGGCTTTTGTCCTGCATGGGTAGTGTTTTGTCCATTGGGTTTTTGTCCTGAATGGGTCTAGACAAAGACTTCAGTGAATTTATTTCAAATCGCGGTTTTATTTCAAAACGTGTCGACACACACCAACGCGTTTTGAAATAAACTCAACGCGATTTGAAATAATTATTTCAAAACGCGTTGTTATTTCAAAACGCGTCGTCACAAAGGTCAGCTTACTCTTCATTTTTGGGAGAGAGAAAAGTGTTGCTATCATAAGGGAGATACATCATACCTCTCTGTCAGTTTGTACAAAGTTTTCGATTTCACCCACGTCTATTTGTGTGCAGAAAATATTTAGATTTGCACTATATTATGCCATCTAACATGATGGAAATTAAGAAAGAGCACTCCCAAACACTTGCTTTTCTTTAATTTGCTAAAATCATCCCGTATTTTTTCACGATAGACTAAAGAATATTTGCTATGGCAAGCTTGTTGTTTTGGTCTTCCATTTTTAAAGTTCATGTCTCGTCACGCGAGATATAAAAAAAGCCGGAAGTTATGATCCTTCAAATAGTTTGTGGCCTGCTTGCTACCTCGATCACAGCCACAAAACGTTTTCGACAAACGTAGGCAAAAGAGGTGTTTCTTAGTACTGTTTTAGCCGATTTGCGCTCACGCTACGTAACGTTAACCCTTGTGAAACGGCCCCCTGGTCCGCGTGACGTTTTGCATTCATCAATGCACCAGGTTGTTAGCATCGAGTTTCTTACGAAATGCGCGCTTGTTTAATGAATATTCAACGAATATTCAAATGTCCTTTTGATGTATTCATTCATGCACGGAGTCAACCTTTATGTCAGCCATTATTTGTCATTTTCTTACAAACAGTTATGCACCATCGTTTGTGTGTGCGCTTTAGGTTTCCCAAAGCAGCATAGTTTAGTGTCAGAGAATGGCCAAAAGATAATGAGTAATGGTTTTTTTTAACATTCTTTGATTTTCAGAAGCAGTGGTTAGTTTGTGTGTTCACGGAATGATACTATGCCTGATTTTAGCTTTTTTGTTTAGTTAATTAAACTACCAATAACCTGTCTTTTATATTTTTTTCACCGTCTCTCTATCTCTGTCCCAGTCTGTATGTCTCTCTGTCTGCGGTATCTGTCTCTGTCTGCCCCTCTCTCTCTCTCTCTCTCTCTCTCTCTCTCTCTCTCTCTCTCTCTCTCTCTCTCTCTCTCTCTCTCTCTCTCTCTCTCTCCCTCTCTCTCACTCTCTCTCTCGTTTTTCTCTCTGCAGTTGGTAATTTAAATCATGCCCCAACACGACAGTCATACCACAAAATGATGACGAACAGATATTTTTGAACATGAACAATTGAATACAGTGAGAACATGAACAATTGAATACAGTGAGAACATGAACAATTGAATACAATGAGAACATGAACAATTGAATACTGTGAGAACATGAACAATTGAATACAGTGATAACATGAACAATTGAATACAGTGAGATCATAAACAATTGACTACAGTGAGAACATGAACAATTGAATACAGTGAGAACATGAACAATTGAATACAGTGAGATCATAAACAATTGACTACAGTGAGAACATGAACAATTGACTACAGTGAGAACATGAACAATTGAATACAGTGAGAACATGAACAATTGAATACAGTGAGAACATGAACAATTGAATACAAAAAGAGCCTTCATATTTTGACTATTGACCATTGCTGTGAGAGAGAGAGAGAGAGAGAGAGAGAGAGAGAGAGAGAGAGAGAGAGAGAGAGAGAGAGAGAGAGAGAGAGAGAGAGAGAGAGAGAGAGAGAGAGAGAGAGAGAGAGAGAGAGAGAGAGAGAGAGAGAGAGCGAGAGATGGAGAGAGTGAGAGTGAGAGAGACTTCACAATTCATACAATTTACACACAACGTTTACTGATCCAGGCCTTCTGCCCATGTTAGAGGGGAGGGGGTTACAAATGGAAAAACAACGACAACACATCATCAGCACAAATAACTCCATTATAAGCGAACATACAAGAGAGAGAGAGAGAGAGAGAGAGAGAGAGAGAGAGAGAGAGAGAGAGAGAGAGAGAGAGAGAGAGAGAGAGAGAGAGAGAGAGAGAGAGAGAGAGAGAGAGAGAGAGAGTGAGACAGGTTTCACAATTCATACAATTTACACACAAAGTTTACTGATACAGGCCTTCTGCCCATGTTAGAGTGGAGGGGGTTACAAATGGAAAAACAACAATGACAACAAATCATCAGCACAAAAAACTCCATTATAAGCGAACATACAAGAGAGAGAGAGAGAGAGAGAGAGAGAGAGAGAGAGAGAGAGAGAGAGAGAGAGAGAGAGAGAGAGAGAGAGAGAGAGAGAGAGAGAGAGAGAGAGAGAGAGAGAGAGAGAGAGAGAGAGAGAGAGAGAGAGAGAGCTGACACGTCCTGTCAGGAATGTCATTGAAATCTAACCTCAGTTCGATGTTGAAATCATATACTCAAGACAAGAGAGATACATTATTTGTTTTGTCAATGATAACAGTTATTTGTGAATGTCTGGGTTAACATGACACTTGCGATCAACCCACACATAACACAAGAACGTTATAATATTGGATGCATTTCTAAGCGTCAAAAGTGTGTCTGAACATAAATCGGTTTCTTTTCATAAATTGTGTGTGCATGCAGTTAATTTTGATGTGTCAGCTAAAATATTTCAAAGGGTCTCTCTCTCTCTCTCTCTCTCTCTCTCTCTCTCTCTCTCTCTCTCTCTCTCTCTCTCTCTCTCTCTCTCTCTCTCTCTCTCTCACACACACACACACACACACACACACACACACACACACACACACACACACACACACACACACACATTATTGGATAATAATATATCATCTGAAGATCAAGATTCTAGTCAAGATCAAAGGCACGCATAGTAGGGCTGCAGCTGCATGACATCCACCATGTAGTCCGGGGTGCCAAAGCTGACACCTTGCAAAGCATCATACACATTTTTCTTGGCACTTTTCATCTTAGTTTTCATTGCTGATTTGAAATCCGATGGGGCCAGGCTGAAAAAATTGGGCAGTTTAACTTATTGACAAACATCCAAGATGGGCCATCCACGATATGAATAAATGCAGGCCAGAGACATCATTTGTTCAGTTTAAGGCTACAAACCGCATGGAAACTTTCTTGAGAGCAATCATATAGTGATTTGGCAAGTGTCCCGTGTGTGTGTGTGTGTGTGTGTGTTTGTGTGTGTGTGTGTCTGAAACACGAAACGGGCCTTATAACTCCGCCGTTTTTCGACCGAATCGCTTCAAATTTGCTGTGAGCCCTCACGGGGCGATGGCAACGGCAACCGAGGCGGCCGTGTCATTTGCGCGGTTTCGCAAATACGCGAAACGCGCATCCGCCGGCCTCTCGGCGCCCGTATCTCCGGCGTTTCTGGGCCGATTGCCTTCGAATTTGGCAGAAAGATGACTGGGGACGTTGACTATCGATGTGCCAAACCGGAAGTGAATCTATTACTTAGGCGCATAACAGCAGCATGATGCACAACGGGCCTTATAACTCCGTCGGTTGTCAACCGAATCGCGTCAAATTTGCTGTCAGGCTTGCTGTCACTGGGGCAAAGCCTGGCAGCAAATGTGAAGAAAATCAGGAGAGCGCGTCACTCTCAGAGCAGCGCCAACGTGAAACAGGGCTTTTTAACTCTGCCGTTTCTTAACGAAATCGCTTCAAATTTGCTGTACTCAGCATTACCAGTAATTGGCGTTACCGTTACTAGGCGTTACCGTTACTAGGGAGAGGTCATCACTCTCAGAGCAGTGCCAACGCGAAACGGGGCCTTATAACTCCACCGTTTCTTTACCAAATCGCTTCAAATTTGCTGTACTCTGCGTTACCAGTACTTGGCATTACCGTTACTAGGCGTTACCGTTACTAGGCGTTACTGGTACTCGGCGTTGCGCTAGTTTAATATCAATTGTAAAGTTCCATGTAAAACATTACCAGAAGATATTTTTTTAAACTGTTATTGGTGTCGCTGAGCGGCAGACATTTCCTCAGCCACTTTTCCCCTCCCGTTTCTCTCCATTGGATTTAGCATTCAACATATCATAGTAAAAAAAGAGGCAAGTTACTATGTTTAGGCATTGATATCTTCAGCTATAATGTTGCATGGAAACTGTTACTATAATTAGATCTATAATTATGTCTATAATTGGATCTGTCATGCAAGTTTTGGGTTATTTTGTCTATGAAAAAGATTCGTGTCTTGGAATGTATATGGCACATCATTTATTATCTCTTAAGATAAAAGGGAACAGAATTTTGGTGACACTTTGGCTTAAACCATTCCATTACTTAAACAAAATAACAAAAATGTGTGACAGATAGACAAAACCAAAAGCATATGCCTCATATGAATCTTCATGTGCCGAAAACAGTATCAAGACTTCCATGTGTGTCAAAGCGTAACATAGCAGTCTGCTATAGAATCATTTCGTCATCTGCAGTATTGAATAGAGATATACCCGTATTGCTTAAACTATGCCATATATTTTTTCTTACACAAGTAACACTCACCAACTTCAATACCGACAACTACAGTACTGGAAGTGTAATGATACAACATTAACATTTTTTAAGCTTAGGCACAGTGAGTTACTATACTAAATTCATCAAGAATTTCTTTAACTTTGCAAGCATGTTGTACACACGAGACTTTCTATTGCACATACACTAAACTGTGGTGTTTCTTAGTAAGCTAGTGCAGCTAACAAGACAGAGAACATCCTTTGGAAATGGTAACAGAGGACACAATCCAATTGCTGGGGCTCATTGAACTAATGCACCTGCCTACCACAACCAAGAGGGTCAGGATGTGGAGGATCTGGTTCACATGCAGCTTGCTAAAGCATAACTTGATGGTGGGCCACTGGGGAGTGAGCTTGGAAAGATAACATGTTGGTGGTAAAGGTTCTTTGGGCTGCATTTGTTCCTGAAGCTGTGTGTAATGGTAGTGTTGAGACAGATGAAAGGCTCCTCTCCATACAACCCAGACTGAGAAATTGAAGATGTCATTTGGCCAACATGGTCAATCATACCGATGGCTTGGAGTCAAAACGGACTATCTTTAGATAGTCCATTGATGTATTATTGGATTTATTACAAAAACTAATAACTTGTATCAAGCAATGACTGCAGAAATATAAAAAGGGGGGTTTGCTTTTTATATTTCAGCAGTCTTTTTTTTAATACAAGTTATTAGTTTTTGTAATAAATCCAATAATACATCAATGGACTATCTAAAGATAGTCCGTTTTGACTCCAAGCCATCGATTTTTTTACACTGAATTTTTATTTTTAATGTTCTGTCACATCCAGTATATCAAGACGTTAACAATGATATTCAGTTAGCTACTGTTAACGTCACTAACATTGATGACAATGTGGTGATGACACAGCTGTTCCACCCCATACAAAATCAAGCTATTTAGTTAAAAGACTGAATTTAGAAATCTTAAATAAAAACTGCACCAAGCTTATGCTTGTAAAAATATTTGGGCTGTATGTTCTTCATTGTATTTTTAATATATTTCTTCCATCAGATTTATGGTAAAAACTTATTTGTTGAGCAGTATCATACAACATATTTAGTAGAAATGTTCTTGAATAATACACAAACATAAATAAAATTGCCCATGAGTGAACATCTAGCAATATCCACTGAATCTAAATAATTTAGTCACATACTACAACATATTCGTGATTGTAATTTATGAAAAGCAACATATGGTAAACTAAAGTTGGCTTGAAACAATTTCTGAAAATATAGATAAATTAAATGTTCCTCCCGAAACAGCTGTGATGAACATGACTCAATATTCAGTCAAATTATTGAAATGTCCATGGCCAGAATGTCCTGCCATAAGATATGACTTCAATGTTGGCAAACACAGGCTTCGTTTATAAAACGGAAGGCCTTCTGCAGCAGCACTATTTCTTTCAGAACTGACCCATTGTGCACCATAATAGGGGCATGTCCAGTGACAGTCACTTCAGCATTCAGTGGAGGATGTGTTGTACAAAACCAATACTCTTTATTACACTGCTGTTGGCAATAACTTTGGCATCAAGATTTGGTTTAGAAGAGGTGTGTTTTGGGTGATATTGAAAATTGAATTGTCTTATTTCTGCTTATTTATAGGCATCAGGTCTTCATGGTTCATTTAACATAACAGTCAATCACTACATATAAGACTGCTATGGTGAGCATTCTTCTTTCATTCTTTCAAAGTTGTTTGAGAGAGAGAGAGAGAGAGAGAGAGAGAGAGAGAGAGAGAGAGAGAGAGAGAGAGAGAGAGAGAGAGAGAGAGAGAGAGAGAGAGAGAGAGAGAGAGAGAGAGAGAGAGAGAGAGAGAGAGAGAGAGAGAGAGAGAGAGAGAGAGAGAGAATCAAATCAAATTGGGTTTTTTTGTATTGCCATTAGCATATGTTTAAGCCCTTATGGCAAGGGGGTACTGTCAAATAACATATACCATTTTAGTTGGCATGCAAACAAAAGGCAGTCTAGTCTTAAAGAAATGATAATAGAATCAAGATAAGAAATAAGATTATTCACCAAATAGTCAATTTCTTAACACCTCCTACTCTCTAGTTTACCAGCTCGCTCCCCTTCACACACACCCCACAAAACAGAGAGAGAGAGAGAGAGAGAGAGAGAGAGAGAGAGAGAGAGAGAGAGAGAGAGAGAGAGAGAGAGAGAGAGAGAGAGAGAGAGAGAGAGAGGGAGAGAGACAGAGAGACAGAGAGAGAGAGAGAGACAGAGAGAGAGGCAGGGACAGAGAGAGAGATATGTTGACCTGATATCAAACAAAAAAAATCAAGATAACGTTAAGGAACATCTTTGTATTCAGCTCAAAATCTTTTATTAGTAGTTGACACAAGCAGGAAGTTGTTGCACTTAATTATTAAACATGCAGTATTATGAGAGTGCTTCAACGAAAGACTGGAGAGAAATATAGAGATAGAGAGAGATATATATAGAGAGAGAGATAGAGAGAGAGAGAGAGAGAGAGAGAGAGAGAGAGAGAGAGAGAGAGAGAGAGAGAGAGAGAGAGAGAGAGAGAGAGAGAGAGAGAGAGAGCAGGGGAGAGACAGGAAGAGACAGAGTGGTGATGTATTTTGGTCAGATCATCTCCACTGATATAAACACATTTTTGCCAAGGTATTCGGAATAGCTTTTGCCTCCTCTGCTATCAGATCAAAGTCAGACGAGAGACAGAGAGGGGGGGGGGGGGAGAGGGAGTGAGAGAGAGAGACTGACAGAGACTGACAGAGAGAGACAGAAGACTGAAGACTGAAAAACTGTATTACTCAAGGATTGAAATTTTAGGCCAAGCCTATTCTTTCAATCTTCCAATCTGTCCTTGTGACAAAAAACAAGACTAAGACAAAATACTGATGAGATAGAGAGAGAATGAATTAATGAATGAATAACTTTCCTTTATTGAATGAATAACTTTTCTTTATTGAGGATAATAGATTAAGCAACATTGCTTTTTTCATCCACAGAGAGAGAGAGTGAGAGAGAGGCAGACAGATAGACAAAAGAAACGGAGAGTAAAAAGCAGAGACAAAGTAGAAATGAACACATAAAAATATGGACGTGATAGAAATATCCATTATGTTAAACTCCTTATTTTCTTTACCCTAGAACAAAGGCCCTGACCCAAGAAGGCTAGTTTATTTTTCGGAGAGGGGGGCAAGCAGCCACATGAAACAGCCCAACAGCTAGCTGCAGCTGCTGACTGCATATGTTAACACCCCCACGCAAGTACCGTATTTTTTGGACTACAAGGTGTACCCCCCAAATTTGACACAAAATTCAGATTTTGTTATTATATTTTCTTATTATATTATCACTCACATTATAAGGCTCAGTGGACTCAGTCTGGGAAAAAAAAGTATCGCCTTATAGTCCGAAAAATGGCATAGGTCACCTTACCCGTAGCATCAAAAGCAGCACTGACCCGACTTATCAGTGCCATCCTTTAATCATCAATTAACGAGTTAGCCCACCTGGCCCCCAGCGGATTTGTGATCTACACACATTAAAATTTTAGAAACAGCAAAGAAAAATTCTTTATAAGAAACTTCAAGGTTATAGTACCGTTATATAGAGCGGTTTCTCCGACTAATGCTCGCCATGTTCAATGCTAAGTACTGTTTCCTTAAGTATCCAGTTTGCTGCACCACCACCACCCCCTCCCCACCCTGCCTCCCCCCACCACCCCCCATTATATGTGTCATTCCCTTTCATCTCTCCACCCCCACACATTCTGGCTTCCCCCTCCACCCTCTCGCTGCCCAACAATCCACTCACTCGCCTATAAATCCTTAGCATCGTTTGCGTCATCGCTCACGTGCGCATCGGCGCCCTGGATTCCACCTCGCTGGCTCGCAGCGCGAACAAACAGACACTCAGATAGCCCGACACACTGTGAAATTAATAATTATTATATAGATTGAGGTCACGTTCGGGGCTGGTCGTTTGGTCTGTGACAATCCCTGAACCCAATCGGTGTTAATCCAGTTAGCCGAAAACCGAAAACGTTGGGTTGCGACAGAAAACGTTTTCAATTGTTTGCTTCATCTCCTCATCCCCTCCTTCCCCACCCCTTCCTGCCCTTGATTACCCCCATTTGCCCCACGTTATCATCATGCAGCTGACCCTAACTCCTCCCACATCCCCGAACCACTCCTAAGAAAAGCTGAGCGGGAGGGGGAGGGGGGTTGTTTGTATTGTATAGATGTGTCTGAATGCACAAACAACTTTATTTGTCTCTTTCTATGTCTATCTCTTTCCTCCGTCCCTCTATCTCTCCATCCCTCTATCTCTCCGTCTTTCTGTCTGTCTGTCTGTCTGTCTGTCTGTCTGTCTCTCTCTCTCTCTCTCTCTCTCTCTCTCTCTCTCTCTCTCTCTCTCTCTCTCTCTCTCTCTCTCTCTCTCTCGAACAAGACTGCTGACTTAGTACTTACCAACTTACAAAATGACGTGAACAACTTAGTGACATGGCCCTTCATCCTAAGCAAATCAAAGCTTATGCTAATTGCCACAACACAAAAGCGACAAAACATAAAGTCTGATTTACCAAAAATTAATGTCCATGACAAGTTAATAGAAGAAGTGGACTCGCATACTATACTTGGTCTGGGGGTTGACCACAATCTTTCTTGGTCATACCATACCTCTAGTCTCAATCGTAAGTTATCTTAAAAAACCCATTTCAACTGAACAGAATCAAGCACGTTCTTGATATTCACACCAGACAACTCTTCTTTCATGCATACATTCAGCCTGACATTGATTATGTTTCAACTTCTTAGGATCAAGCAAGCAAAAACTGTCTAAGACATTTAGAAAGTATTTATAAACGTGCATAAAATTGTTAACATACTTCCCTTCCACTTATCAGTTACAGCAACAGTTGTAAAATGTTGATTTAGGTGTTCAGCAGGTATTTTAGAAACCTGAGCAGAACATGACATTTTCCCCGACAATTGTTAATAGCCTTTCAAATGCTTTTTGAATTTCGTTTAGAGGAAATCAAGTCCCTGAAATATTTTTTCTTGGCCTTTCTTGTCCGTCACCGAAGGTGATCGGACTTTGCGATGGGCTGATTTGTCTGTTTTTTCTTCTTTTTTTTCTTCTTTTTTCCCCCTGTCTGTCCCAAGGATATCTCCCGAACCGCTTGACCGAATCGCGTCAAATTTTGTGTGAAGGTGTGCCACCTTAATAGAAAGAGATCCGCGCAAACCATTTTGCCGTCGTGACCTTGACCTTGACGTACGACCTTGAAAACCGAAAATCTATTTTTAGCCATATCTCGGGCACCGATCGACATAGGATGTTGAAACTTGGTATGAAGGTGGTTTGGCTTATGCCCGTTCTGATGATGGCATACCGATTAAGGTCAAGGTCAAGGTCAAAAAGATCGCTGGAGCCTGAAAATCGGAGGGTCATTTTTTCTCCTTCTGTCTGTCCCAAGGATATATCCCGAACCGCTTGACCGAATCGCGTCACATTTTGTGTGCTGGTGTGTCACTATGAGAGAAAGGCATCCGCGCAAACCATTTTCCGTCGTGACCTTGACCTTGGCGTACGACCTTGAAAACCGAAAATCTTTCAGGGGCCATCACTCCCACACCGTTAGTGTTAGAGTCTTCAAATTTGGCATGAAGGTACTTTGGCTTATGCCCGTTCTGATGGTGGCATACCAAGGTCACAGTCCGGGCGATCAGGAGGCCTTGAAAGTGGTAGGGGTCTACACATTGGGTTTTAAGCCATATTTTCCACATTGGTACTTGACAGAAGCGCTTCAGATTGTGTGTGGTACTGTATACCCTAGAGAAGAAAACATCCGAGCATAAATTATCACCATGCTGACCTTGACCTTGAAGTGTGACCTTGAAAACCGAAATTTCCTTCTTTGCGCTATATGTTTCTTCTTCAAGCTGTATCTCGTGAACTAGAAGACAGAATCCCTTCCAATTTTGTGTCAGGATGTGACACTCTACGGGGTGTCGCAAGTGCGTGGCATTGCTGGTGACGGACATGTCTGCCGCTCGGCGACGCCCTTGTTTTTTTATGTGTTCTTCTCTAATGTTCAATCTTGTAGATTTTGAATGCTAGTTGTAAAATTCAATGCATTTTCTAATGTCCTAGAATATTTTCATTTGAATGGTGTGTGTGTGCGTGCGTGCGTGTGAAGTGAAATGATGTACAAAAGAAAATATAACAAGAGGCAAAGCCTGCAAGGCTCACGTCTGATTTTTATTACTATAGCAGGCATGGGAATTCCCATGACAATTCCCATGCCTGTATAGAGAGAATACTGTTATGTAGACACTTGTGCATCTGAAAACAGAATTAATTTTTATTTTACTGTGTAAATTAAAATTATTTCTATGCACCCCTCTCCCTTTCTTTAAAATGTAATTACATATATGCGCATGTAACATAGTGGAGCCCTATTTTTATTTTTGGCAAACAAGTAAAATTGAAAAGCATATTGACCAAGCTTTCAGAAAAAACATAGTGACCAATCCCCCCCCCGCCGGGGTAAGGGGGGTCTATGGACACCTGTAGTAGGCCTAGTCTTTGCCTGTGGGTCTAAGCCTCTTACTCTTAGAAAATTAATAATTGAAGTTGCGTGATCTGTTACTGTTTTAAACTGATTGTTCATGCGATGAAAACTTGTTCCACATCATCTACATTTCTGTAAGATATTTTATATTAGTCCTAATATTTTATTTTCGTTTCGTTAATTCCCCCCCCCCCCCTCTGCCACAAAGCAAAGGTCAAGGTCACAGCCAGCAAGCTCATCCATGTTTATCTTCCCCTGTACAGTCTTTGCTCATGGTGATCAATCGTCTAGGCCTAACAAAGGATTCGTACGTCGAAGGCAGTGAAATCGACGAACACTGGATTTTCCGTATATTTTTTTTCAAGACTGAAATGATTGTGGGCTAAATGTTAGGTACGTCGTCTTGATTATGAGGTAAGGCTTGATCTGTAGGCCTAGACCTTGTTGTGTGTGCGGTCGCCGAAGTGCGATAATAAGTATTGCATGGGCAGAGATGATGCGCGAATGAACACGAACAACAGTTGTCAAAGGCGCAAATAAAACGAAACAACCGGGCCGTCAACGCCCCACACTCGGTACATCCCTTTTGTTACAGAAAATATAAGTTAACGACGTTAAAATGTACCTATTTGTACACACCTGAAGTCTTATGTTTATTTTTAAACAGCTTTTTTGTATATCTAATGGAGAGTCTTCTTTCCAGTATGAGTATCTGATCTGTACAGCACAACAGTAATCTCTGCAAAAAATGATTGTATTTCTTATGCTCTTTGTAGATGCATCTGACAGCTTTGATCGTTGTGAGTTGAAGGCTCATATCAAAATCAAGTATCCTGCTAACTTTAACCCTCCAACGCCTTGTATTCTTAGAGAAAATTAGAGAAAACGACATTGTTAAAGTTTGGAGATTGCAAGGTTAAAGGTTGCACAACAGTAATCTCTGCAACAAATTATAGTCTTTCTTGTGTCCTTTATTGATGCATCTGACTACTTTGATCATCGTGACTTGAAGGCTCACGTCAAAATCAAATATCCTGCTAACTTTAACCCTCCAACACCTTATATTTTTAGAGAAAACGACAACGTTAAAGTTTGCAGTGTAAGGTTAAAGGTCGGGCCACGGACGCAACACACACACACACACACACACACACACACACACACACACACACACACACACACACACACACACACAACCGAACACGTACGATACTATAGACTCACTTTGGTTTTTTTAAAACGACGTGAGCCAAAAACCAACAGGTTTAAGAAAGAAGAGAAGGAGACATACAAGATTAAAACATAAAAAAGAACTTTGACATCGTAAGAACAAGAAATCATAAGAAAACATTAAAATTAATACATGAGGGGAACATATACCCCCAGCCCCTCCACTCTCTCTCTCCACCCCCTTCCCCTCCTCCCCTCCCTCACCCCGCGCTGTCTCTCCCCCCCCAAAAAAAAAAAAAAAAACACACCCTCAACTCTCTCTCGCGCCTTCTCACTCACACACACACACACGCACGCACGCACTCACCTACACACACGCAATCACACACACACCGTTTGGGATAAGACATATTTATCAGCAGGTTGACACACGTCAGATTAATTATGGTTAAAATAGGTATGGAATAAGAAGGTCTTCATGCCTGATTTAAAAGCGTTAAACGTTTGTGCATTACGAAGGGCTAAAGGTAACGAATTAAAAAGAGTAGGGCCAGCAAAAGAAACAGAACGCTTGCCATATGTAAGTGGCGACAACAAGTGTCGCCTCAATGCTGCCCTGCCACACTTCAAGCAGTACGTGACCTGCCCCACGTGCAACAACAACACCATAGACCTCTGTTATGGCAACATCCCCCGGGCCTACTGCCAAACTCGGCAGGTCAGTGCACAACATGGTGCAGCTGGTGCCCACCTACCGGCAGGAAGCTGAAGCAGGTGAAGCCAGTCGTCAGGAACGTGAAGGTCTGGACAAGCCAGGCCATCGAGACGCTGAACGGCTGCTTCGCCTCCACTGACTGGGACATCTTCCTGGCGGAGGACTCCATGGACACTGCAACTGAGGTGATCTCGGATTACATCAACTTCTGCGTGGACATGATTGTGGACTCCAAGCAAGTCAATTCCTTCGGCAACGACAAGCCGTGGGTGTCCCACCACCTGAAGGGTCTGCTGGGTAAGAAGAGGAACGCCTTCGCAGAAGGAGACGACAGCACTGTGAGGGAGGTCCAGCAAACCATCGATGCCCAGATCACTACGAATAAACGATGCTACAGGGACAGGGTGGAGGAGAAGTTCCAGAGCAAGAACGCCAGGCAGTGCTGGAGAGGCCTGGAGAAGATGACCGGGTACAAGGCCAAGAATGCCCAACTCCAGACCACTGACGAGGCCAAGCTTGCTGAAGAACTTAATGCGTTCTACTGCCGGTTTGACAAGCACGACTTCGTTCAGGAACGGAAGAACGCCACGGAGGAGGTCATCAGTCATCCCTTACGCCCTCTGGACATCACCGAGGAAGAGGTGAGGAAGGTCTTCCATAGGGAGAAGACCCGCAGTGCTGCTGGCCCAGATGATGTCTCTGGCAGGACTCTGAAGGAGTGCAGGGACTCTCCATGTTTGCCAAACTGTGCCAACGATCCTTGGAAGACCTGGAAGGCCTCAACCATCGTACCAGTCCCCAAGGAGCCACCAAGGAGCTGAACGACTACAGACCAGTGGCACTCACTTCAATTCCATTCAAGTGCCTGGAGAAGATCGTTCTTGGCCACCTCAGAACAGAGACTGCTAACCACCAAGACCCACTGCAGCTTGCTTACTCAAGGAATAAGATGCTATCCTGGCCCTCCTCCACTACATCTTGCAACACATCGACAAGCCCAAGACCTACGCCAGAGTCCTCTTCATTGAATTTAGCAGCGCCTTCAACAAAATTCAGCCGCATCTCATGGTGCAGAAGCTCCAGGCCATGTCAGTCAACCCCCTGCTCATTCGGTGGATCTTCAGCTTCTTGACAGAAAGGTCACGAGTCCAAGTGGGCTGGGCACTGTTCAGCAGACTGATCACCAACACCGGAGCTCCCCAGGGATGTGCGCTTTCTCCTGTGCTCTTTGTCCTCTACACCGTCGACTGCCGCAGCACCGAGGACTCAACTCTGCAAATCCTGACGGAGCTGATGGAGCAGGACAGTCCCAGTACCTGACTGCTGTCCAGAGGCTTGTCGACTGGTGTGACACCAACTTCCTGGAGCTCAACGTGTCCAAGACCAAAGAACTGGTGAGTGACTTCCGTAAAGTCATGACGGACGTCCAGTCCATCGTCATCAAGGGCCAGCCAGTGGACACCGTTGAGTCCTAGAAATATTTGGGCACCATCATCGACGACAAGCTGTCTCGGACTCCAAACGTGGACGCCTGCTGCCGGAAGGCCAACCAGCGGATGTACTTCCTGCGGAAGCTGAAATCCTTCCACGTCTGCCCAAGGATCCTGTCCCTCTTCTATCAGGCCACCATCCAGAGTGTCATGCTCTTCAACCAGCTCTGCTTCTTCGGCAGAGCCAAGCAAGCTGATACCGACCGGCTGGAGAAGGTCACCAGGACAGCTGCACGTCTGGTGAGGGAGGACCTCACTTCACCTGCTGTCCTCTACCAGCGAGCTGCTGTCAAGAAGCTGTCGGGGATCATGGGCGACGCCTCTCACCCTCTCCACCCCCTCCACCCTGCTGCGGAATCCTGCCGGCCGACCAGGGGCAGCTCTCGGCGCCTGCGGTGCCTCAAGGCGATGACCAGCTGCCTGCAGGATTCATTTCTGCCCACCGATGTGCGCCTCTTCAACGCTGCCCTGTGAACGGCGCAGCCACCCAGCTTGAGCCCAGCTCCGTGTGTGTGTGCGTGTGTGTGTGTGTGTGTGTGTGTGTGTGTGTGTGTGTGTGTGTGTGTGTGTGTGTGTGTGTGTGTGTGTGTGTGTGTGTGTCTGTGTGTGTGTGTGTGCATGTGTGTGTGTGTTATTGTGCGTGTGCGTGTGTGCGTGCGCGCGCGTGTGGGTGCGTGTGCGTGCGTGCGTGCGTGTGTGTGTGTGTCTCTGTGTGTGTGTGTGTGTGTGTGTGTGTGCATATGTGTGTGTGTATGTATGTGTGCGTGCCTATGTGTATACGTGTGTGTGTGTGTGTGTGCGTGTGCGTGTGTGTGTGTGCGTGCGTGTGCGTGTGCGCGTGCGTGAGCGCGCGCGCGCGTGAGAACAAGAGAGAGAGAGCACGCGAGCACGTGAGGGTACATGTGTGTGTGTGTGTGTGTGTGTGTGTGTGTGTGTGTGTGTGTGTGCTGTCGTGTGGGGGGTGTTGTAAGTTTAGGTGCATGATGTGTATTTATGTAGTCTACATGTGCTCACTTCACCCACTTGACTGTGGTAGGCTAGGCCTAGTTGAGAATTTAAACAATATATATTGATTCAGTTTAAAATATTTCTTATTTATGCACTTATATATTGATCTGTGTGGATGTGCTTTTGTATTTTACTTATTTATTTTAAAATCATTTTCATCTTATATTAGTCATCTGCTAATTTTTAATATGTGTGTGTGTGTGTGTGTGTGTGTGTGTGTGCGTGTGCGTGTGCGTGTGCGTGCGTGCGCGTGCGTGCGCGTGCGTGTGCGTGCGTGCGTGCGTGCGTGCGTGTATGTGTGCGCGTGCGTGCGTGCGTGCGTGTGTGTGTGTGTGTGTGAAGGGGGTAGGGGGGGGGGGGGCGGCAAATTTAGACCAAATAACAACTTTTGCGTTGCCACTGTGTTTAACGTGTGCTAAGTGCATGAGCACACGGGACCTCGGTTTATCGTCTCATCCGAAAGACTCCACGTTCAGACCGCAAGGCCTAGTGCAGAGTGAGAGGAAAAATCCCCTGTACCCAGGTTCGAACTCGGGTTTACTTGACACGAGGCGAACGCGATACCTCTGTGCCTCTCTATTTGGCCTTTGGGTAGTTTCCCTAATACCAGGGGTCTCAAATCCCTTTATCCGGTAAAGTGAGGGTGTACCCTGTGGAAGGCTTCTCCATTTCACAAATTATTTTAGCTCAGCCCACCGGAATAGAAGTTGCCCCTTTGCTATCTCATACTTTGCCAGTCATGGTCAGAAACGACAGATAGGCATAGGCCTACACTTTATACCCACTTACTTCAGTGATTTTTATTTTTGGTGAGCAATTGTCTTAAGGTTGCGAGCAATATTATCTTGTGAGCATTCGTCTTGTGAGCATATGTCTCAACAATGTTACGCACACACATTTTCGATCACTTAAGTAGTAGATGCTATTCTTTGTGTCACGGGACAGGGGGTGGGGGGGGGGGGGCGGTAAAGATTCCCTGCCAACTACTATGAACTGAGGTTATTAAACAGAAAGAGACAAACACTCTCAGTTATTAGGATTTTGGAGTTAGATATTGCTTTTATCCTATCTCGAGAGGCTTGCTGTTTATCACACGAGGTCGAAGTAACGGATATGTATCAACAGAAAAGCAAGAAAAAGAAACAGGCTCAGATCTGCAGCGAAATGAAAACGCATCCATTTTTCACAACAGTGGTCGCAGCACACACACTGTAACACGCATTCTTGTGCAAAGAATATAGTTCAACAAAATAGGAAATTTTAACACAAATGTACTTCATAAGATGTGGTGACAAAATGTAACGTTTAAAGATAAACACAAACAGAAGCAACGAACTGAAACACTAACGACAATTGCTGTTATTTTAACTTGTAAACACCAAGAATAAAACGTACACACTTAACGAGAGCGAGTCAATTTCAACACACCGTGAAAAAGAGGGGAGTCAGCCCTGAAAACACGCTTTTTTAATTTTTTTAACGGAGATGCGGTAGCTCTTCGCACAGGTTCAGTCGGCTCATTTTTATTTCCAGACTGAAGATGAATTCGAGCTGTTTTGCGACAGTGCTGCGTCTACATTATCAACATGGACTCTCCCTGTGCCAAAATTGCATAGCTCGAATCGTCTGCTAATATCGACGGTCATGGAGTTGAGTAGCCTAGGCCTAGATCCACGGCTAGAGACGTGTCAAGTGGCACGCACAGAATGGCTTGTGTAGATCTGTGACAGCTGGCACTGTTGATTGAGTCGTACCATCAATCTTCGTTGTGTACCAGCATTAAATGTTGTCGTCAGTGCTGAATGGATCCTAGAGGTAACACTGCACAGCTTGTCAAATTCTGGCTTTGGTAGGAACAGCTCGCGTTGACAAGACGGTAATGACATGTCAAGATAAATAACTGTAACGTCAAGTTTCCAATAGCAACGGTGTATTCTTACACCTTTTATCACGCGCGTTTACACTAAGCCTATGGGTTAATATATGCAAATGATATGTCAAGATATTGTTTTATATCCCACGCTTGGCAGGCTTCTTTCACTCTCTTGAGATCGGTATAATTTTTATATAGTAATAACATTATCAGACATATCTCATACCATCTTAAAATGTCTTCTAGTGTACCTTTCGTAGCTTGCTAACTCTTCGCTTCCATCAATCTCATTCCATGTCCCTTAATATCCCCATCAAAGAATGCTTCCGGTCGCAACAAGAGGGATCTGTCTAATGGCTTATAATATAATTACATCTCTTTGTCAAATGAGAGGCGATATCTGTTATGGCGAAAGAGAGCGAGACATAGAGAAAGAGAGATGAGTTTCGCGTTGCTAAAAAAAAGTCTTCGAAATGGAACAACACCTGGTATCAAGGTCTAACTTAGACCTTAGATTCTAAGAATAATAATTCCACTTAAACATCCCCCCACCGCCCAATTCCCGATCCTATGTTATATCACACTCTTTCTACATACCCCGTAAAGAAAAAACACAGAAATGTTGCTAAACTTGAGCCAACATCATGCCACCCCTACCGATATTACCACCCACATCCCCACTACCCACGTACCTAATTCGAACACTGCACGGTGTAAGAAGAAGGAAACGGGCACATTTTGCTGTGACTGTTACTTGGTGAGTGCTCCGTTCTTCACACTGATTGGTTCCAGGGATTGTCGCTGAACTAAACGCCAGACTCTAGCGTGACCCGAGTGTGAAACAACCGCAGAGTATTTTATACATTTAAATGGAAGCTCGTATTTGTTCTTCTACGTCCCCCCCCCCCCCCCCCCCCCCCCCCCCCCCCGTTCTGTGGTGGTTTCTTTGCTGAATAGCTTTTTTTTTTTCCTTTCTTTCTTTCGCGAAGGACGAGAGAGTGTGGAGGGGAAGGAGGAGAGAGAGAGAGGGAGAGAGAGAGAGAGAGAGAGAGAGAGAGAGAGAGAGAGAGAGAGAGAGAGAGAGAGAGAGAGAGAGAGAGAGAGAGAGAGAGAGAGAGAGAGATATTTAGAACTCGTGATGCTGTGGGGGAGGGAGGGGGAGGGAGAGAGAAGAGAAGAGAAAGAGAAAGAAGGAGAGAGAGAGAGAGAGAGAGAGAGAGAGAGAGAGAGAGAGAGAGAGAGAGAGAGAGAGAGAGAGAGAGAGAGAGAGAGAGAGAGAGAGATATTTAGAACTCGTGATGCTGTGGGGGAGGGGAGGAGGGAGAGAGAGAGAGAGAGAGAGAGAGAGAAAGAAGGGGGAGAGAGAGAGAGAGAGAGAGAGAGAGAGAGAGAGACAAACAGAGATACAGAGAAAGACAGAGACAGACTTCGTTCATCCCTCCCCACACACGGTTGGCCATTCTCGAAGGCCCATTCTCCATCTCCTAATTGACTACTTCCCAGAGCTGTCATATAGGACTGGCAATAACCAATGGCCAATTACTAACAGTTCATTTCTGCAAAGAGAGAGAGAAAAAGATAGAATACTGGCTGGACACTAATGATCAAGGTGGCATCATTTCTAAGAGAGAGAGAGAGAGAGAGAGAGAGAGAGAGAGAGAGAGAGAGAGAGAGAGAGAGAGAGAGATGAGAGAGAGAGAGAGAGAGAGAGAGAGAGAGAGAGAGAGAGAGAGAGAGAGAGAGAGAGGAAAAGAGAGAGAGAGAGAGAGAGAGAGAGAGAGAGAGAGAAGGGGGGGGGGGTGAGAGACAAAGAGAGAAAGATATATCCAGATAGTGAATACGCGAAAGAGACAGGGAGGGGGGGAAGATAGGAGATGGGAGAAACAGGGGGAAGATATGAGAGGAAAGAAAGACAGAAAGAGAGAATGCGAATGTGAATGCGAATAATTTATTCAAATAGGCCAAGGTCCCTTATGAAAGGGATGTGAACAGACAAAGATCAACAGCCATAATAAACTTAGCAATCCAACAAATAATAAAAAAGGAAGACAAATCATCATCAATAATACTAGCGTCGCTACATATAACAATTGCTTCAGTCAGATGGCAGTTAATATCCAGTCAGAACATGGCCAAAAAAAAGACTATAAAATAGCAATGTCTCTAAATTTGAAAGTGTTATACATAAAAAGGGCCAGATTCCGAATATCACTTTCTTTCTTTGAAGCTAACAACAAGATTAATTTAAAAGCACATGGATTACGAATATATTTTTGTGGGATACATTTTTGTCGGATATCGCAAAATAAAATGCAATTCATCTTCAGTGCATTCTTTACACAATGGACACATAAGTTCAGCATTAGTATTATGCGCGTGTATATACTAATTAATACTGTAACATGGAGGATGTGGGTGGGTGTTTTCTCTGTGACTCTGTTGGCTATTCATTCATTTATTAATTCATTCATTCACTCACTCATTCAGTTTATTTCATTTGTCTTTTTCCTTTATCTGCTTATATTTTCCTTGATCAGAGTAGGCCAGCATGCAGTGCACCAGGAGCTGGGCCCTGTTGTGGTCAGTGTGTAAACGGTTTAGTATCAGTGTATGGGTTGTTATGAACAATGAAAGTAAAGTGTGTGAATTAGTGATATCAGTGTATGGGTTGTTATGAACAATGAAAGTAAAGTGTGCGAATTAGTGATATCAGTGTATGGGTTGTTATGAACAAGGAAAGTAAAATGTGTGAATTAGTAATATCAGTGTATGTGTTGTTATGAACAAGGAAAGTAAAGTGTGTGAATTAGTCATATCAGTGTATGTGTTATCAGTGAAAGTATGTGTTAATTCAGTGTAACTGAACAATGAAAGTAAAGTGTGTGAATTAGTAATATCAGTGTATGTGTTGTTATGAACAAGGAAAGTAAAGTGTGTGAATTAGTAATATCAGTGTATGTGTTGTTTTGAACAACGAAAGTAAAGTGTGTGAATTAGTAATGTAATTGTATGTGTTATTCTGAACAATGAAAGTAAGGTGTGTGAATTAGTAATATCAGTGTATGTGTTGTTATGAACAATGAAAGTAAAGTGTGTGACTTAGTAATGTCAGTGTATGGGTTGTTATGAACAAGGCAAGTAAAGTGTCTGACTTAGTATTATCAGTGTATGTGTTGTTATGAACAAGGAACGTAAGGTGTGTGACTTAGTAATATCAGTGTATGTGTTGTTATTAACAGTGAAAGCAAAGTGTGTGAATTAGTAATATCAGTGTATGTGTTATTCTGAACAATGAAAGTAAAGTGTGTGACTTAGTAATATCAGTGTATGTGTTATTATGAACAATGAAAGTAAAGTGTGTGAATTAGTAATATCAGTGTATGTGTTGTTATGAACAATGAAAGTAAAGTGTGTGACTTAGTAATATCAGTGTATGTGTTGTTATGAACAATGAAAGTAAAGTGTGTGACTTTGTAATATCAGTGTATGTCTTATTTTGAACAAGGAAAGTAAAGTGTGTGACTTAGTAATACCTGTGCAGGTGTTGCAATGAACAACGAAAGTAAAGTGTGTGACTTAGTAATATCAGTGTATGTGTTGTTATGAACAATGAAAGTAAAGTGTGTGAATTAGTAATATCAGTGTATGTGTTGTTATGAACAATGAAAGTAAAGTGTGTGACTTAGTAATATCAGTGTATGTGTTGTTATGAACAACGAAAGTAAAGTGTGTGACTTAGTAATATCAGTGTATGTGTTGTTATGAACAGTGAAAGTAAAGTGTGTGAATTAGTAATATCAGTGTATGTGTTACTATGAACAATGAAAGTAAAGTGTGTGAATTAGTAATATCAGTGTATGTGTTGTTATGAACAATGAAAGTAAAGTGTGTGACTTAGTAATATCAGTGTATGTGTTGTTATGAACAATGAAAGTAAAGTGTGTGACTTAGCAATATCAGTGTGTGTGTTGTTATGAACAAGGAAAGTAAAGTGTGTGAATTAGTATTATCAGTGTATGGGTTGTTATGAACAAGGAAAGTAAAGTGTGTGAATTAGTATTATCAGTGTATGGGTTGTTATGAACAAGGAAAGTAAAGTGTGTGAATTAGTATTATCAGTGTATGTGTTGTTATGAACAATGAAAGTAAAGTGTGTGAATTAGTAATATCAATGTGTGTGTGTTATGAAAAATGAAAGTAAAGTGTGTGACTTAGTAATATCACTGTATGTGTTGTTATGGACAAGAAAGTAAAGTGTGTGACTTAGTAATATCAGTGTATGTGTTGCTATGAACAACCAAAGTAAAGTGTGTGAATTAGTAATATCAGTGTATGTGTTGCTATGAACAATAAAAGTAAAGTGTGTGAATTAGTAATATCAGTGTATGTGTTATTTTGAACAACGAAAGTAAAGTGTGTGACTTAGTAATACCTGTGCAGGTGTTGTAATGAACAACGAAAGTAAAGTGTGTGGATTAGTAATGTAATTGTATGTGTTGTTCTGAACAAGGAAAGTAAAGTGTGTGAATTAGTAATATCAGTGTATGTGTTATTTTGAACAACGAACGTAAAGTGTGTGGATTAGTAATGTAATTGTATGTGTTATTCTGAACAATGAAAGTAAGGTGTGTGGATTAGTAATGTAATTGTATGTGTTATTCTGAACAATGAAAGTAAGGTGTGTGAATTAGTAATATCAGTGTATGTGTTGTTATGAACAAGGAAAGTAAAGTGTGTGACTTAGTAATATCAGTGTATGTGTTGTTATGAACAAGGAAAGGAAAGTGTGTGACTTAGTAATAGCAGTGTATGTGTTGTTATGAACAAGGAAAGTAAAGTGTGTGAATGAGTAATATCAGTGTATGTGTTGTTATGAACAAGGAAAGTAATGTGTGTGACTTTGTAATATCAGTGTATGTGTTGTTATGAACAAGGAAAGTAAAGTGTGTGACTTAGTAATATCAGTGTATGTGTTGTTATGAACAAGGAAAGTAAAGTGTGTGAATTAGTAATATCAGTGTATTTGTTGTTATGAACAAGGAAAGTAATGTGTGTGACTTAGTAATATCAGTGTATGTGTTGTTATGAACAAGGAAAGTAAAGTGTGTGAATTAGTAATATCAGTGTATGTGTTGTATGAACAAGGAACGTAAAGTGTGTGACTTAGTAATATCAATGTGTGTGTTGTTATGAACAAGGAAAGTAAAGTGTGTGACTTAGTAATATCAGTGTATGTGTTGCTATGAACAATGAAAGTAAAGTGTGTGACTTTGTAATATCAGTGTATGTCTTATTTTGAACAAGGAAAGTAAAGTGTGTGACTTAGTAATACCTGTGCAGGTGTTGCAATGAACAACGAAAGTAAAGTGTGTGGATTAGTAATGTAATTGTATGTGTTATTCTGAACAATGAAAGTAAGGTGTGTGAATTAGTAATATCAGTGTAGGTGTTGTTATGAACAATGAAAGTAAAGTGTGTGACTTTGTAATATCAGTGTATGTGTTGCTATGAACAAGGAAAGTAAAGTGTGTGAATTAGTAATATCAGTGTATGTGTTGTTATGAACAACGAAAGTAAAGTGTGTGAATTAGTAATATCAGTGTATGTGGTGTTTTTAGCAACGAAAGTAAAGTGTGTGAATTAGTAATATCAGTGTATGTGTTATTTTGAACAATGAAAGTAAAGTGTGTGATTTAGTAATATCAGTGTGTGTGTTATGAACAATGAAAGTAAAGTGTGTGACTTTGTAATATCAGTGTATGTGTTGTTATGAACAACGAAAGTAAAGTGTGTGAATTAGTAATGTAAGTGTATGTGTTATTCTGAACAATGAAAGCAAGGTGTGTGAATTAGTAATATCAGTGCAGGTGTTGTTATGAACAACGAAAGTAAAGTGTGTGGATTAGCAATGTAATTGTATGTGTTATTCTGAACAATGAAAGCAAGGTGTGTGAAGTAGTAATATCAGTGTATCAGCTCATCACTTTTGGGTAAGAAAGTTTGGTTACAGTTTAGGCAATTAAACGTGATCTAGGGCTATACAATGCTCAATAGAAACAAGACAGAGTGCTCCATTGAAAAATTCTTCATAATATATATCCAACAAATATATATTGCTTCACAAGATGAAAATTAAAGAAAACAACAAATGTTCTTATTGTGTTGATGAAGTGGACTTTGTTGACAATTTTATCTTCCGTTGTCCTCCGGTAAAACAATTTTGGAATTATATTGAACAAACAATCTTTTTAGGGACCAATATAAAAGACTACGCTTATCTGCTTGTGATGTTTTGTTCGGTGTGTGTAAGACGAGATGTACACAGGTAATGTTTAAATACGTAAACCTTATTGTTCTAGTTGGAAAAATGTCCATCAGCATATTTAAAAAGACTCAGTCCACCTTTTCTCTTTAAGCCATCTTCGATAGAGAATTTCTTCTAAGATCTTGATTAACTTTTATAATTTATTTGTAATAGGATCTAAGACGTGTCTAGTAGCTACCCTTTCACTTTAACTTCTCCCTTTTTGGATCCTTTTGTGTTAACTTACGCGCGCAAAATCCCCACACTGATTCAGTAATACACGCTATTTGACAGATTATTCAAACCACACTCGTTGAATGTTCAAATGTCTATTTGCTCAGCGCCTATTTGTTTACATCATGATAACATTGCAACGAACACAATATCTAAAGTACACTAGGGAGTGAAATTCTTTGTTTGCTTGCTGCTGCGTTGTTTATTTACGTTTTGCAGGCTTCGTCCATGGACTATTCATGCACGAGCCCCTGAGGGACTCATCCAATCCTGTTCAGCACTTGCGTGTCCTGGCTGTTCATACTGGATGGTCCCTCTAGCAAAGCATAACGCGCAATGGTCCATAGTTATCCATCTCGTACCTTATGTAAAACCATCCATATTAGTATATGCTCTTGTCTATTTATTGATTTTTGTATTTCGACCATTATTGTTAGTTTGGTATTATATTCTTTGGGGTGTTACGGTTTTTTTAAAGGGTGTGTTGGATTGTTATGTGCATGTATTGATAGAACGAAATAAGAAGGAAGTATTGGGTGTATCTCTTAACCGGAAATATTTTTTGTAGACATAATATGTTATGTTAACATTTGTCCTCTTCATGTTAATGGATAATTGTAAGAAGAAGGTACAAAAGTATAACACACATGCATGTAGACACATGATATCACACAGAGACCACACACACACACACACACACACACACACACACACACACACACACACACACACACACACACACACTTTTTCACAGATTCACAGAGGCTATAGGCTGTAAGCCTTTTGCCCTCGATAGTGTAATGTTTGTGTACAGAACGTGATTGACTTTAGTGCCCGTGGATTCAGTTTTGACGTTAGTGTATAACTAACACTCAATTTTACAATTTAATGCATGGTCAAATTGGTAGAAAACATTAGTATTGCTAATTCGTTATCAATGTGATTTTTAAAGGCATTTACAGATGGTGCATTGACGGTATTATGGGACAAACTATTCCATACATTTATTATTCTGTTTGTAAAATATGAGTGGAATTAACGGGTATTGGTTTGTTTTTTGGTTAGTTTAAAATTGTGACCTCTTGTGACATTATGATTAGATAATTCAAAGAGCTGAGTAGTAATTGAGGAATCATATAATCCATGCATAATCTTAAAAACTTCTATCATGTCACCTCTGACTCTCCTATATTCTAAACTGGGCAACTTCAACCACTTTAGGCGATCTTCATAATTCAGGTCACGGGTACCAATTATACATCTTGTGAATCGTCTCTGAACACCTTCAATTAAATCTATATGTTTTCTTAGGTAAGGATACCAGACAGGATTACCATATTCTAGAACAGAACGAATTAAGGATTTATATAATGGAATCATAATGTCTTTAGTTTTGAATTTAATAGTTCTCATTATTAAACCAGCTAAACGATTTGCCTTCTTAACAATGCCATTTATATGTTCGTTAAAACTAAGATATGGATCCACGACAATTCCCAGGTCTTTTTCAGCTGTTGTACTTTCTAGTTTACGGAATTGCTTACCGTCCCTCATATGATAATCATAGTTTGGATTGTGTCTACCTAAATGCAATACTTTACATTTTTCTGCATTACATTTTAAAAGCCAAATGTCTGTCCAATCAACTAATTTGTGAATGGATGACTGCAAATTGTCTCTATCACTCACTGTTTCAATTGTTGAGTAAGCTTTGGTATCGTCTGCAAAACGTTTTATATTACAGTCTACTATGCCAGGCATGTCATTTATGTAGTAAATAAAGAGTATTGGGCCCAATACACTCCCCTAGTAACTGGTATTCTAGATTACACAGAACCATTTGCATTAACATATTGAGCTCTATTATTTAAAAAGTCACTTATGCAGCTAAGTAATTTCCCTTGAATGCCACATCCTTTCAGTTTGTCTATCAGTCTCTGATGAGGCACAGTGTCAAAGGCCTTTTTAAGATCTAGATATATTGCATCTGTGGGGTTTACCATTATCAAAGATGTACATCCAGTCATGTATGGTTACTAAAAGTTGGGTCACGCATGATCGCCCTTTACAGAAACCAAATTGATCCTTAGAGAGAAGATTATTGTTAGTCAAGTGATCACACAATACATCACGAACAAACCCTTCAAATACTTTACACACCACTGATGTAAGGCTGACAGGTCGATAATTCCCTGCATCGCTTTTTATTCCTTACGTCCCTACATCAGCTATCTCTTCACTTAGAGTCCTTCTAGTCTCCCTTGTAGTTTTGTTTCACTATAAGAGTTGACACCGGGTGGATCCTCTGATTGAGGAGATTGTGGATTCGTATAGGATTCTTTCTGTTGTTCCTTGTTGTTGTTATAAGTGTTTTTTGCCCTTGTTTGTTTTATTTCCTTCCATTTAATTTTCGAGTTTCGGGACAAGGGGGGTATAAATGGAAGGACGAGCAGTATTTATTTAAAGCATACCATTTTTTGTTCTTTATCAGTACATACTTTCATACTTATTCGGAACACGTCGACACACGCACTCACATTCACAAACAGCACACCAAACGGAATGAATGAGTCAATACACCACACACTAGGTCAGACAGAAACCCAGACATTTTTGCATAAAAAAATAACACTAAACGTACGCCACAAAATAATGTCCATTGTAGTAGTTCACACACACAAAAATATAGAGAGAGAGAGAGAGAGAGAGAGAGAGAGAGAGAGAGAGAGAGAGAGAGAGAGAGAGAGAGAGAGAGAGAGAGAGAGAGAGAGAGAGAGAGAGAGAGACTTCAAACTTCAAAAACTTTATTTTACAAGGATAAGAATTTAGGCTGGGCCTAGTCTTCCATTCTGTCCTTGGTTCTAAGCATGCAATACATAACTAATACTACAAATGAACATTGAGACACAGGAAAATCGCCAACAGAAACAACAACAACAACAGTCATATAGCAACAACATGGTAGGCAGAGCATCAACGTCAACAATAAAAACAAACAGAATACAGAACTAACCGACCGAATAACAAACAAACAAACAAATAAATTAAAAAAACATCTTTCACTACAATTTACTTCTTCTACTAGTAGTACTACTACCATTACTACTCCTACTACTATTATTACTAATACCACCATCACCATCATCGCCACCACACCAACACACTACTACTACTACTACTACTACTACTACTACTACTACTACTAGTTGAGAGAGAGAGAGAGAGAGAGAGAGAGAGAGAGAGAGAGAGAGAGAGAGAGAGAGAGAGAGAGAGAGAGAGAGAGAGAGAGAGAGAGAGAGAGAGAGAGAGAGAGTTGAGGGGGGAAAAGATGAGTCGCCTCAAAACAAAGCAAAATCATTAATTAAAAAAAGTAGAAAAGAAAATGAAAAGAAAGGCGGGGGGACAGTTTGAAAAACAACAACAGAGGGTAGAGAGAAAGAGAGACAGTCAGAGAGGAAAAAAGAGAGACAGAGACAGAGACAGAGGGGGAGAGAGAGAGAGAGAGAGAGAGAGAGAGAGAGAGAGAGAGAGAGAGAGAGAGAGAGAGAGAGAGAGAGAGAGAGAGAGAGAGAGAGAGAGAGAGAGAGAGAGAGAGGCAGGGAGGAGTAAATAGAGGGAAAGGGAAGGAGTGAGTGAGCGAGAAACAGAACAGAAGAGAAAAAAGAATCCACGGGTGTCATGTTTTCACCAAGCGCTTGCTGGCGTAGAGATGATGTGTTTCATTTGCATCTGACCTGGTTTGGACGTCATCCATAATTGACGTGGAAGCATCATGACGTCACCTGTGGTGATCATGGTTTTAGGGAAGGTCAAGGGGAATGCTTGCTCTTACTTGTGCTACTTAAAGGACATATAAACTCAGTTTTGGCTAAAAAATCGTTTTAAATCGCTTATCTGTATTAAACAGTATTTCTTTGAAAGAAATTGCCTTTCTGAACCGCCTTGGCTATAGTTTGTTTTATCTCAAAGTCCCCTGAGTCGAAAACGACTTGATTTTTTACTTTCAAGCGGGAGGTTTCAGGCAGTATCTCGCATACGAGATGAAAGCGTGAAACCCCAGACAAAATTGAGTCATTACAGACTTGGCACCGAAAGTAAAAGTAAAACAATGGCAGAATTCATGGACTACGTAGCTTCTTCACAGATTTTAGGCTTACCGTGTTATCAGTTTTGTTTCCAACATGACTTCCGAACACCAAAGTGAACACAACTGATGTCCACTGTTCCAATCTTTGAAGAAAATGACGTCAATATGACACATAAGTCACCAGAAGCGCCTTCAACAGGCCGTATGGCGTAGAGAACAATAGCGAAAAGTAGGAAAGTTAGGGGGCCTGTTCCTTACCATAAAAATATCAATAAAACACAAAATAATGATCAAAATGCCGCTTTTTTAGTTTTTTCATTTAAAAAAACCGATCTTTATTCAAAACAACACGTCACAGCAGTGTGTGTCAGTATAATTAATTATAGGGGAAGACAGAATGGCAGAATTGTGCATTTTCAAGCAACAAGCATGACATTTGGCATGATGGTATCTTATGGTGTGTTTATCAATTCCTGACGTAGTGACATTTGCAATTCAGCCTTTAACCCTTTTAGTGCCAAGGATATTTTGGGGGGACAAAAATACATTTGAAAAAATTCTAGTGGTATGCATTTTCATGAAACAAACATGAAATGTTTATCGATTTCTGACAGAGGGACATTTTCTATTCAACCTTTAACCCCTTCAGTGCCAAGGACCTTTTGATCACAGGCAGTTATATATTTATTTTAATTCTAGTGTTGAGTATTTTCATGTAATAAGCATAAAATTGGATATGATTGTTTTTTATGGCATGTTTATCAATTTCTGATGTAGGGACATTTGCAATTCAGGCTTTAACCCCTTCAGTGCCAAGGGCATTTTGATTGTGAACAGTTATTTGATTAAAACTTTTTTATAGTGTTGGGCATTTTCATATAACAATCATAAAATTTGGCATGGAGGTTCCTTACGGTGTGTTTATCCATTTCTGACAGAGGGATATCTTCAATTCAGCCTTTAACCATTTTGGTGCCAAAGGCATTTTGACATCAGAATTTGAATTTAACAAAATATTCTAGAATTGATCTATTTTCATATAGCAAGCATGAAATTTGCCATGATAATTTTTTATGGTGTCTTTGTTAAATTCTGACGTAGGGACATTTGCAATTCAGCCTTTAACCCTTTCAATGCCAAGGACATTTTTATCACAAACAGTAATAAATAAATAACATTCTGAATTGTGACTCGGAATGAGCAGCGTGGGAGCAACGCCACTGTACGGCCCAGAAGATGGGACAGCAAAAAAAAGAAAAAATTCTAGTGGTATGCATTTTCAAGAAACAATTATAAAATTTGGCAAGATATTTTCTTGTGGAGTGTTTATCAATTTCTGATGTAGGGACATTTAACCCCTTCAGTACCAAGGGTATTTTGATTGATGACAGTTATAAAAAATTTTAAATCTAATGTTGGGTATTTTCATGCAAGAAGCATGACATTTGGCATGATAATTTATTTTGTGTGTTTATCAATTTCTGACATTGGGACATTTGCAATTTAGCCTTTAACCCCTTCAGTGCCAGGGGCATTTTGATCACAAACAATTAAACAAAATTGTAGTGTTGGGTATTTTCATGTAACAAGCATGAAATTTAACATGGTGGTTTCTTATGGTGTGTTTATCCATTTCTGATGTAGGGATATGTTCAATTCATCCTTTAACCCCTTCAGTGCCAACTGCATTTTGATTGCGGAACTTCATTATATATGTCCTAAGCACTGACGGGTTAAGAAGCTTGGATTTTGTAACCAAGAAGCAGCTCCTGATGGCTGCACATCTGTTTTCAATCACTAAACTAAAACAATCTTCTACAATCTTCTGTTGGTCACTTCAATTCAAGATATCAACCTTTACTAGTACATCCACCCACCCACCCACCCACACCCACACCCACACACACACACACACATGAGCAGGCACACGCACACACACACAAGCACACAAAATCCCCAACAAACACACTCACACGCACACACGCACACACACACACACACACACAACACACACCGCACACACACACACATACGCGCACACGCACACACACACACACACACACACACACACACACGCATGCACATACACAAACCACATACATCACACAATCTCTCTCTTTCTCTCTCTCTCTCTTCTCTCTCTCTCTCTCTCTCTCTCTCTCTCTCTCTCTCTCTCTCTCTCTCTCTCTCTCTCTCTCTCACACCCACATACACACCCACAGACTCACCCACAGACACATACATAGATCTCCACAGACGCACACAGACACACACACACACAAATAAACACATAGATCTACACACGCATACACACATGTGCGCACACACACACACACAGCGCACACACCCACCCACGCACACACACACACACACACACACACCCACCCACCCCCACCCCCCCCCCCCCCCCCCCCCCCCCGCCGACACACAAACACACGCGCGCGCACACTCACTCACACACACACACACACACACACATAAACAAACACACACACGCGCACACGCTCATTAGCTTTTACACAATCATTACTCTGACAGTACATTCTACAAAAGTCTGATAGGGCCAAAATAGATCTAGATGTTTAATAAGTCAAGAAAAGGGGCCACAATGGTCAGCTCGGTGACCGTGGGCCTTTTAACAGAAGAAGAAGAAGAAGAGGATACTGTATCTAGATTTAAACTGTTTCTTTCAATTCAATCTGTTGAAGTCAAGGCTTAATCTATCAGTGCACCCATTCCACATTATACACAAGCACAATCATAATACACTTACTTACTCACCTGTGTAATCGATTGGAATACAAACTGTGTAACATAATACAATTAATGACTTGATTAGGAACAATGATATAAAATAATAGTGCCGTATTTTACAAAAATAAACGTAAAAGAAACATACTGTGCGTGCTAAGTTTATTTTTCTGAAACAAGATTTGTACATTGAAGAAGCATTACCTCCAACTTCGTTTTTCAATTGGGGCCCTCTATTTTCGTCTGCTTAGTTACCAGGTCAGGTCAGGTAATTAGGACATTAGGCCTCTTCAACGTACCAATTTTGAAATGTCAAATAAACAACAATAAACTCATAAATTTTGATGTCCCTACGTCAGGAAATGTTAAATAAGCTCCCCCATGTCTGTTCATACTATAACCTAATTTTCAACTTGTATGAGTACTCAGCTTTTTTCATACCTTTCCGTCTTCCACTGTGTGTGAGCGATAATTAATGAAAATCCGTTTAACGTCCTCCGGTCTGACACATGTGAAACATTTTTACATTAGTAGATATAAAGATGGTGGGAACGATCCTGGAGGCAGTGCAACTCCAGGAAAATCCCCAATTTTTAGCATACAGATGTATATAAGAATCATTTTAGATGAGTGTGTGTGAGCGCGTCGACGTCGAAAATGGTGTTTTACGTCCTCTTGGTCTGAATCAGACACATATGGGACATTTGTAAATACAAATATGGTGGGAACAATACTGGAGGCAATGCCCGGAGGCAGTACGAAACCAGTAAAGTCCCGATTTTTTTTATTAATGCAGATAGGTGTAGCGGTAACCACGCCTCGGTTACACCTCATCGGCTATGGCACCGCTACTGATGTAACGAGTGTGTGTGAGCGCGCGAGCGAAAATGGAGTTTTACGTCCTCTCGGTCTGAAACAGACACATATGGGACATTTGTAAATACAAACATGGTGGGAACAATACTGGAGGCAATGCCCGGAGGCAGTACGAAACCAGTAAAGTCCCGATTTTTTTATTAATACAAGCTTATGCTTGCCAAGTTACGCTGTTGTGTGTGTGAGCGCTGACTGACTGACTGACGTGTTGGCTTAACGTCCTCTCAACCAACTAAGGGTCATGTGGGACATTTTTATATATTATCGGGGATTTATAAATAAGATGATTAACTTTGAAGATCTTATCAAGATTGTTATAAGTCAGTGAGATTTTTTAAACTTAGTTACCAAGGACTCAAGAGGGGGATTTTTTTAACCAAGGGAGGGAAGCTTTGCTTCCTCCTTCTTTTTATTTTTTTTTTTTTTTTTTTTTAATATTTTTATTTTTTTTTTTTTTTTTTATATTTTTGTTTTTTGTTAGATATAGAACAATGATTAAGTAACTCAGAGTTAAACAATAGGATTTCTTTTTTCCATTGAAATCAATGTATAAGGAGAAACAAGACTTCGTTGGGCAACGAGTATTGATTATTTTGGAGAGTATAGTGATTTAGAAACGAAAACCAAAAGAGGTTTTTTGGAGATTTTGTGCAAAAAGAACCAGAAGGGTCCAATCTTCATCATTATTATTGATCAATGTATGGTAGTTATAGGTTTTATTGGCTTTGGAGGTGATAGTTATAACTTCATGAAGTTCTAACTGGACAAAAGGACAGTCTGAAAATAGGTGGTCTAAGGTAAGAGTATGATTACAATCACATGCATATTCGTTATATTTACAGTAGTACGACTCTGTCCGAAGACGGAAAATTAGAGATGATAGGTGATATGGAATTGGTAAGAATAAGCCTTTTTTAACTGGTTTATGATCCCAGTGATGATCTTTAGCGTACTGTTCTAGATCAGCTTTCCAGTTAATATAGGAGGTATCTTTAAGTAGGCTATTACATTCGTTTACTGATAGACCTATACTGCAGGAGGCAAGATTTAAATTACCTGCTGCTTTTTTAGCTGCACAGTCTGCTTGATCGTTACCTTTAATACCACAGTGGGATGGGATCCAGGTTAGAGTAACCTGAGTTCCCTTACAATTAATTTGATGAACTAAGAAAAGGATTTCTTGTATGATTTCTGCTCTGTTATTTTGAGGGGATTGAAGACCCTGTAGGGATGACAGTGAGTCGGTGTATAATACCACGTTGGTAGCGAGTTGAGGGAGATCGTTTACAAAGTCCAGAGCCTTGAGAATTGCCCAAAGTTCGGCACTGTATATAGATAGATGAGGATTTAGTTTGAAAGATTTAGTAACATTAATACCTGGAATTGTGAAGGAACATCCTATTTTGGTAGGTGCAAGTTTTGACCCGTCTGTATAGATTTGAACTGTGTGACGTGAGTAATAAAAAATTTCTTTAGCTGCTACTGTTAGCTGATTAGTGTCTTTTTCTTTAGAATATATAGTTAAACTAGTATCTATATTTGGAGGTTCCCATTCCCAATTAGGAATACCGTGTTTAGGGTGAAATACCACATCCTGTAGTTGAAAATTAGAATTGTCTATTAGATCTTTAGAGAATTCATAAATGTGTTGGTACTTGGGAATTATATGTCGTTCCTGTGTTTCGGTAAATTGGAAAGCGGAACTAACTGTTGAAAGGAATTCATCCTTACCATATACATTTGCTGCCTGAAGGCGAACCATAAATTTTGCACAATTTAGTTTAATGAGATGTTCTACTGGAATCCAATCGATGTCCCTATAAATTAACTTGCTTACAGCGTGAGGGGGGATCCCCAGGGCTAGTTTGAGTGCCCGGAGTTCCAAGGAGGCTAATTTCTTTAGTTGATGTTTGGGGAGTGTGTAAAAGGCCTCCATACCATAAGTTAGTCTACTCCTTACTAAGGCCTGAACCAGGTAAGTTAAGAATTTTGGATCCTTAGCCCAGTTTTCATGAGATATAACCTTTAAAAAGTTAATAGCATTAGTGCTTTTAGTGATTAAGTGTTCAATATGAGCATTCCAGTTTAAATTTGAGGACAGGATTACACCTAGGAATCTTACTTGTTGAACTGGTTTTTTGATTTCATCATATATAATGATGTTATACTGATCGTTTAGGGTCTGTCTTCTAGCGAAAACCATGAAATGACACTTTTCTGGGGAAAGATAAAAGCCATGAACCTGCATAAAACCTGCTATTAAGTCGACATTATGTTGATGTTGTTTAAGGGCTTTATTAATCTGTTGTTTTGTTTTTCCATTCTTTGGGTTAGTCCAAATCGCTATATCATCTGCGTACATGGAAATGTTACAATGTTTAAACGGAAGTTTAGGTATTTCGTGTAATATTATATTAAACAAAGTAGGGGCTATAATACTCCCCTGAGGAACTCCCATGTCTATTTGATGTTTAGTTGATAGATGTTGACCTACTCTGACCTTGATTGTTCGGTTGGTTAGAAAAGATTGAATAAAATTTAGCATATTACCTTGAATACCTATCTTGTTAAGTTTTAAGTAATAGTCTACCCCGCCAGACCGAGTCATAGGCGGCTTTTATATCGAAAAAGGTGGCCAGAGTTCTTTTACCTTTGGCCATTGCTTTCCTTACGTGGGAGGTTATTTTAACTATGTGTTCCGTGCAACTACGGTGTTTTCGAAATCCTGCTTGGTATTTAGGTAAGATATCATGTTTTTGTAAAAAGTCTTCCAGACGGTTTTTGGCAATTCTCTCATATATTTTCCCTAGATGTGGGGTAAGGGAGATGGGACGATAGCTTTTAGGATCTCTGGCGGGCTTACCGGTTTTAAGGATCGCTACTACTTGGGCTTCTTTCCAAGCCTGAGGTATATCCCCTGTTTCCCAGCAGAAATTATAAAAGTGATGTAGGACTGTAATGAACGACGGGGGGAGCTTTTGAATCATGATGTAAGAAATAATGTCTTCACCTGTAGCTTTTTTGACACTTTTAATATTTCGAATAGCAGAGGTGAGTTCTACCCGTTTTATGGTTGCATTTATTGACCTAAAGTTGTTAGAGGACTTAGGAAGTTCTGGCGTAAGTTTACGCTTATCTTGTTCTACTTTGGGTAGAAATTTAGTTTGACTAGCCCTAGCAAACATCTCAGCCAGAACATCGGCTTTTTCTTGGTTGTTTTTTGTAAGCTGATTACCATTTAAAATTTTCGTTTCTGGTCTTTTACCTTTGGATTTGATTTTCTTTAGTGTTTTCCATGCTGAACCTAGGTCTTTGTAATTTATAATGTTAGCTGATTTTTTAAAGAATTCTAGTTTGGCTGCTGCACAGGTTTTGTCACTATGTTTTTTGGCTTTCTTCTTACACATTAGGCTATCTTTATCTGGGTGCTTCTTGCACTGTGTGCAGGCAGAATGTTTGGCCTGCACTGCTTCCGCACAAGCCTCATTCCACCAGCCTTTGTTTTTAGTAGTAGCAATTTGATTGGCCTTGTACGTTGGAATAGTCTGATTACTGCTTTCTAGAATTGACTGTTTGATGTTTCGTGTGTGAGCGCGCGCGCCTACGTGCATAGGCTATTAATAACATTTTGTGAGCGCGCGCGCCTACGTGCATAGGCTATTAATAACATTTTACTATACGATAACGTTATGAAAATTACCTTAACAGAAAATAGTTATTACAAAACAATACAAATGAGTTCTTCAAAGGTAAGTTAATTGTATACGTTATCTAGATATACAAACTTTATTTGTTGACAACAATATCATCCAAAATTGTCGTGTGATACAGAAAACAAATAAAATGAACTAAATAAATTTATTATTGAAATGACAATTACCTCCCCTGAAAGTGGAGTACATATTGTTTTTAACGTCCTAACTGTGCCTTTTAATATTGCATTTTAACTTAAAATTAACTTCCTGATTTTCTTCTTTCACTTACACGTTCAATGACTCGCCTCTACATGGGTCTGCCTATTAAATCTTCAAATCTTAGTTGACAACATCTAGATCTAACTAATGACTTCACCTGGTCTTCTGTCTCTTGTAATTTGTGTTTTTTGCTCGTCTCTTGCATCAAACAAAGTTGGCACTGCATCAGGGACTAGTTCTGCCCTGAAAGAGCAGCCTGGCGTCAGCCCACTGAGCCGTGATCCTGGTGTAAAACACCACTCTTTGAAGTGCTTAGAACACAGCCTGTCATGTTTTTTTCAGTTCCCACACCTGGCTCTTGGGATCTTCTTCTTCTTCTGATTGGGGATGTTTATCATGCCCCACGCCCAAACGTCATCGTTTAGACTGTTATTGTATTGGGCTGCAGGGTGCATGCTTTGTGAGCTTGCGTCACCCATTCCACCTACACCTTACACGGCCTACTCGTACTGAATAGTGGAATGGGCTTTGCGTGCGCGCAAGATCTTGTGCGTGCATTCGCACACGGGACCTCGGTTTTAGGTCTCATCTGAAGGACCAGGAACTAGGAGTAAAGTATCTTTCCCAAGGATACAATACCGTGATCAGCCGGGTTTGAACCCACCGCACCCACAGGATTACGAGCGGTGACTCCACTCAGCCTCTGCTCGATGCTCTGGTTCAATAAAAAATATTGGCTACCGGGCCATTTTTGCAGGCAAACAGTATCTTGGTGGGGAAGCTGGTGAAAGGTGTAATTCGATTCAACTCTTTGTTGTTTAGAACAGCCAACTGAAGCACAATATCGAGGCATTTTCTTTGATGGACCCCTAACGCGTTCTTTCGCTTTCCTAGTTGGTACCATTTTCGTCATTTCCTGTTTCAACACAATGGAAGTATTAGGTCTATTTTTACATTGAAGCCTAATTTCGCTTGGCGCCCATTGCGTCATAGCTGCCAACAAGTCTTGTGACATTGACTTTATTAAAATATAAATACAATTCTAGAAAATCTTCCTTTTTACTTCATTTATAGCAATTTTTCATGTTCATTTATACAACACAATCAAATTCCAGTGTATCTCAGCATGTTTGCGACATGTTTGCCACAGAGTTGTCATATCCTTTGTTGATTTTAAAAAAAGTTTGTTGTTTTTTGTTGATAAATGTGTTTATTGTTGTTGGTTTTTGTATGTGCACCTGGCTGCAATTTCTCAGTTATGAGATAATAAAGATGATTTGATTTGATTTTGATTTCATACGCGGGATACCTGTGGTGCTAATTTTCCCCTAGTGGCTGACTGTCAGTGAATGAATGACGCATGGATAAGATGACATAAGAATGAAATGACGAAATTGTGAATGAAATGGTGAGTTTTAGCCATATGGGACATTGCTAAAGATTTATATTAGAAAATGGGGGAAGGGATGGAATTGTTTTTAATTGTTTCTTTAAGTAAAGTTATTTTATTAAATTTTCTTTTTATAATTAAATTATGTCTTGATTTAAAGGTCAAGACCTAGTTAGATGACATGGCTTGCACCAAGGCCGCTATAAGTTATAACTATATACTCTGTTTAAAGTGTTATTAAAAACTTTTGATTATGACTCCATGAGCTAAGTATGAATTAAAATTTCCAGGACCACTTTTTTAAAATCAACAAATGTTTAAAAATCGAAGAAGGTCTACAAATATGTACAATATTTACAAATAAACTTTATTTCCGAGAAAAGGTTAACAGATTTAAAATCAAGCGATATTTGACTTGTATAAAGCCTAAATTGTAGGTCTTAAAACCCTTTACTTTATCTGTCTGTTATTAACTTCGGTTGAGATGCGTATTGCGGGATGCAAGATGTAATTTGATGATAGAGTGAGGATCCCTAGTATCAGCTTAATATGTACAAACCCTCGACTCCAGAGGCGCCAAAACATAGTATGGGCCGAGTCTGTGCAATATCATATTAAAAGAAGGCTATTTGGAGAGCGCTTGTTCAATGCTCTACTTAAAGGGATCTTTTCTCTTTGGTGGTGCATTTGATTGATGCTTATTATACAAAATATAATTTAAATGAAGTACAATTAAGATTTGACAAGTTTTTCCGATATTATGGTATTAAAAGTTTAAAAGTAACTCCCAAAGGTTGTTTGACTGAGCGCCTCAGCCATCCAGACCATTGGGGACCACCCCTCAGTTCCGTTTGAAAATTTATTATTTTAGCATAATTTATTTTATGGGTTTGAAATTTTTGTGGTAGTGGTTTGAGTTCAGTTTTAGCAGTTTCACATAAGTCAAATAGGTGGTCTATGTCGAGTACCTCACCGCATGGGCATTATGGTCTCGACATATTTACACAGATAGGATTCGGTTCTCAATCTAAAGATTAGTGATTGTAACGAAGGCTGTATTTTAAAGAAAAGTCCTTCTTTGATAATTTTGTGATCCCAAGAGTGGGCTTTAGAGTATTCTTCTAATTGTTTAGTCCACTGAAGGAGAGCTGCTGATTTTAGTTTTGGCAATGAATAATTTAATATTTGTCGGAATTCCGGAATTTCCCATAGCAGCTCTTTTAGCAGCTCTATCAGCTTGATCGTTGCCGGCTATTCCGCTATGGGATGGGATCCAAGTTATTTGTAAATTTGTACCTTTTAGAGTAATTTGATGGAGGAGTATTTTAATTTCATTTATTATTCCGTTCTATTTTTGGTCTCTCCTTGGAGAGCCTGGATAGAGGAAAGGGAATCTGTAAGTATAATGACGTTGAGTGGTGGATTAGTTATGTTATTTAAGAAGGCACAGGCTTCCATCAATGCCCATAGTTCTGCACAAAAAATGGAGAAATTTGAAAGATTTAGTTACTTTTAGTGCTGGGTTGGTAAATGCACATCCAATGTTTTGGTTAACTTTTGAACCGTCAGTGAAAATTTGTAAATGTTCTTTTTGACTCAGTACTTTTTCCTTAGCTGCTATAGATATCAAGTTGATGTCTTGTTTAGAATAGGTTTCGTTTAGCGTAGTATCGTAGTATATTCCCTCCCTCTCCCACTGCGGAAAAGCCGCTGTGGGGTAAGGGGAAACATCATAGAAATTTAGGTCAGCCTCTTAAAATAGGTCCTTGGTATAATATACTATATTTTTAGTTTTTAAATATAGTTGGGGGGTTTTGGTTTGTAGCTTAGAGTAATCGAAAAAATGGGTAATTGATATCTTGGTAGAATTCTTTATCTGTACCAGTTTTAGCGGCATGCCATCTTGTCAGGAAATTGGAACAATTAATTTCATTACGTTTTGCAAGGGAAGCCATCCTATGTTTCTGTAGACTAAACTGTTTACGGCATAGGTGGGTATCCTGAGGGCTATTTTTAGAGCTTTCGTTTCTACTGTTTGTAAGTGTTTAAATTGAGTTCGTGATAGGGAGTGGAAAGCTTCCATCCCATAATGTAAGTCGACTGCGGACTAGGGATCTGACTAGATGAATACGAAATTTGGGGTCTTTAGCCCATCTCTCTTTTGAAATTACTTTAATAATATTGAGGGCTTTTAATGCTTTTTTAATGGTATATGAGATATGTTTTTGCCAATTTAGATTTGGAGTTAGTATTACTCCCAGAAACTTAACTCGAGAGCATTGCTGTTTAGTATTTCCTAGGATATCAATTATTAATTTAGTAGTAGTAATATTTGAGAAAACCATGAAATCACACTTATCCGAAAGCGTAAAGCCATTGTCTCGTAAGTATGCTTCAATTGCGGTGGTGCTTCTTTCATTATTATTATGACATATTTGAAAGTATTTACTCTTAATAGCTCTGTTTGTAGGAGTCCAAACAGCGATGTCGTCTGCATACATAGACATTTTAGTCTTTTTAAGAGGAATGTTTTGAATATCATGCAACATTATGTTGAATAATGTAGGGGCGATTATGCTGCATTGGGGAACACCCATGTCTAGGCTGTATGTTTCCGAGAGGGACTGCCCCACATTAACTCTCATGTTTCTGTTGTATAAGGTTTTAATAAAGTTGAATGCGTTGCCCTTGATACCGAGCCTGCCAACTTTTTGAAGTAGTTTCCCATGCCAGACTGTGTCGTATGCTCCTTTGATATAAAAAAAAAGGTAGCTAGGACTTTTTTCCTACGACAAAATGCTTTTCTGACATGGGATGTTAGTTTGACTACCTGTTCCATGCAGCCTCTATGTTTTCGAAACCCTGCTTGGAATGGGGGTAAAATATTATTTCCAATGTGTTTTCACAATTCTTTCATACACCTTACCCAGATGAGGGCCGGTAACGTTTTGGGTCCCCTCTCGGTTTTCCGCGTTTGGGGATCCCTATCACCTGGGCCTCTTTCCAAGCTTGTGGAATCTCTCCCCCTCCCAACATCTGGAGTAGAAGTGATGCAAGATCTTTAAATATGAAGGGGGTAATTGTTTCAGAATGTTGTAGGAGATGAGATCACCTCCTGTTGCTTTATTAACTTTCCTAATGCTACGAAGGGCCATAGCAAGCTCGGTAAGTTTAAGTGGAGCATGTATTGGGTTTGTATTATCTGTAGATTTAGTAAGTTCTGGTAAACTGTTACTTCTATCTTGCCTACTCTCTCTGTGATTGATCGTGCTAGCATAATATGGCGGACTCCCAGTGGTGCAAGACATTTTTTGAAAAATATACAAGTTTGTTTATATTTGTGAAAAGTGTATCGCTAAAATGTTTGTATTGTAGAATATATGGATTATTTTAAACATATTCATTTCTTAGAAGGACTAAACCCGCGTTACTAAAAGAACACATCTCATAAAACTCAACAACAAAAATATTAAGGTTTATAACTCTTGACGTGAGTCCCGTGGAAAAATAGGGGTGGGGTTGAAACTGTGTATGGTGTTCAGTAAAAAGCACGGTGACATACTGTTTTTGTGTGTTTAGTATGGAGAACATACCTTATTTCATCTATTATAATAAACCTAGAATGATTTCATCGTTGAGTTTCTTTCTACAGGCATTTGAACAATAACATTTATAACAAATATGTGTCAATACGGCAACAATATTCCAAAATTTCCTATTGACTAAAATAATTATATTTCCTTACCATTTGACATAGATTCTCATACTAAGTAGATTGCAGTATCAGGCAAGATTAATTGAAAGTTTTTAATAACTAAAGTGTATGAAAGATGTCCAGTTTTCAGTAGATCTGATTTTACCCGAAAATTATCCAACCCCCCACATTTCGACCACGAATTACAAGAAAAGTAGCATGGTGACCCTGTGTTTCCTTTTCAGTTTTGACCTTAGAAGTATGTGTAGTTGCTATGACAAAAGTCTTGATCATTTGTCATCATGGGAAGTAAAAGGCGCGTATCCCCTTCAAGCCATAACAACCGATCCAAAGATTCAGGTCTCGTTTGTTACAAACATGCTGCCTGCCACAACATGGAAGCAAAGAAGGGCTAGGCCGTAAACACATATACGCGCAAATTCCGTACAAAAACCCATCTGCAATCCACACACACACACAATTTGGAAGTAAGAAAACTGTAGATTAGAATGGTGTTTTGGCCCAAGATGCGCCAGGACATTGAGAATGCGGTCTCACGGTGCTCAGCTTGGAACAGCTGCAAAGCCCATCTCCAGAAACAACCCCTCATCAGCCACCCTGTTCCTGAGCTCCCCTGGTCCATTGCTGCAGCTGACATTTTCGAATGGGAAGGGCGGCAGTACCTTGTTGTGGTAGATTCCTATTCTGGATGGTTTGAGATGGACCTATCTTCCCACTCAGTGATCACAAAGATGCAGCGCCTGTTTGCCACACATGGCATACCATAAAAACTGCTTACAGACAATGGCAGACAGTTTGTGAGCCGTGAGTTTGAGCAGTTTTCCCAGGAGTAGAACTTTGCTCACACCAAAAGCAGCCCATACTACCCAAAGTCCAATGGTTTGGCTGAGAACGCTGTCAAACAAGCCAAGCAGCTTCTTGCGAAATCAAAGAAAGATGGCTCTAACGTCATGCTGGGCTTGCTCAACCTAAGAAACACACCAAGAGATGCAATGGGACCACCAACACAACGTCTCATGTCCAGACGTACCCGGACCACCATCCCCACATCAACAAAGCTGTTGAAACCCAAGCCACTGAACACTACCAATGTTCAAAAGCATCTTAGAACAGCACGGCAGCAGCAACAGATGTATCACAACAAGACAGCCCGAGATCGAAGACCACTGAGACCCAATGAAGTGGTACGTGTGCAAACGGACAAGGGTTTCACCAAGCTGGCAGTTGTCAAATCCAAGCGTGATGCTCCAAGATCATACATAATCACATCAAATGGAGCCAACTACATTCGCAACCGGCAACATCTGGTTCCAGTGAATGAGCCAAAACCTCACTGGAATTAACCAGATCACAGCCTACAGAGCTCTGCACTGCCCCCGACAGCCACGTTCCCAGCCCAGACCCTTCCCCTGCAATCCCAACAGGCTACTTTGCATGCCCCTGCTGCAACATCACCACCCCCTCCTACTCCACAAAAACCCTGCATGCCAGCCAATGGCCAGTCTGGTCCCCAGGGAAACCAGCACCCGTCCATCCCTTCTCCCCGATCTTCCCCTCCAGTACCCAGCCCAGTGTCCATGCCAGCTCAGTGCCAAGGACCGGGTCAACGCCTGCCTGTGGTGACACACTCTGGAAGACTATCCAAGCCCAACCCAATATATTTTGACACATGAACATCCCACTGGAAGTGTTTTGTTTCCATTTTGTTTTTGTTTGTTTTTTCTATTTAGCTCACAGCATCATGAGCATTATCCTTTTTTTTAATAAAACAAATATATACAACAGACAGAACGGAAAGGCAGAACTGACTTCTTTTTAAAAAAAATAGAAAACAGAAAGAAAAGAAGACATTGAGTTAAATTTTTAAAAATTATGTTAATTATATATTCAATTTAGTCTTGTTTTATTTTGACAAGGGAGAAACGAGAGAAACATACAGTTAAAATGTATTCATTCATAATTGTGTTCATTCATTTTAATTCAGTTCTTCATAAGGGAGAGAAACATTGCGCACGATTGAGCACATATTGAAATTTAGTTTTAGTTTTAATTTTTAAGTTGCGTCTGATCACTAAGGTCATTTTTGTTGACAAGGGAGATGTAGATGAGAATATTCTATAAATAGCCGACACATGTTTACGTCAGATCTTGACGTCATAGAGATCACATGTTTGAGAGAACACCGGCAGCCATTGTGAATTCAGAGTGCAGAATAAAACGAGAGCCTCGTCTTCTTTATTTTGATGTTGCCTGACTCCTTCTTGAGAGAATGCATGTTCTTCAAAAACATTAAGAGTTATGCTCATACACTAGTAATTAAGACATAATTAGCTACCAGTATAATATTTTGGAAGACTAATTATCGTAGCATATATCAGCATTGCTGTTTCTACAGTTTGCCCAAACCCTAAAAACGATTCAAAGTCATTGCGGTTTAGCCTATTCTTACATGTTCGGCTGTTTTATTTAGAGGAAAGCCGTTTGCTGTTTTACGTAACAATGTAGTGTTTGTCTTCGTTAAAAAACACACACCAAAAAAACGTGTTTTGATATTTCACATTGTGCGTATTGTTTGCATTTCTGTCTTTTAGAGGGTCTATCTGCTTATAGGAAGATTTATTTTTATTGCCCCAGTAGAATAACTGTACAAATGTTGTTTTTGATAGAGCAAAGTGTGTGTGTGTGTGTGTGTGTGTGTGTGAAGATGTTTAATATGTTGTGGTCTCTGTGTATGTGGGCATTTCTCACTCTTTCACATGGTGGCACGGTGATGGGCAAGTTACATTGTGACTGGCCTGTCATTCCGTTGCCGTGGTGGGGGTGGGGGTGCTCACGTGTACAGACACCCCTATTAGGGTGTTCGCCTCTATTGCATTTGATTCTGTTTTTGCTTTTTGTATTGATCGATTGCAAGACAAATTTCCTTTTTTTTAGATTAGGACAATATAAATGATTGATTGAATATGCGATTACCAGAGATATACTGATTAGCCTAATTAATTTAACAAATGTTATGTGCATCGTGTATCCAAGGTTTTTTTAACAGATGTTTGAAATTCAGTTGTTGTTATAATTATGTTTAATCATGTTTGTAATTCGATTGTCTTCATAACTTTTACGCTAGAGTATCACTCAGATGGGCTACAACATAAGTCTATGGTACTAGGCACAAGGGCAACAGTAGGGGAAGACGGGGTAAAAAGCGCATGGGCGGGTAAGAAGCCCACCCCAATTATCTCATGAAATGAAGCAAATTGCAGTCTCATTTTGCCCATGAGACGAGCGTTAATGCCTTCTGTACCACTGTGTGTGAATGTGCCGAGACATCTGGTGTAGCCGCTGTTTCACAACAGCAAGACCTGTATTGAATGCAACAAGCTTACGTAATTGTCACACTTTCCTGGCAACGGAGACCGATCCTCTTAGACGTCATCCTGGAGTAAGGGGTTTATAAACAACCTCCCCTTTGCATGGCCTGCGTATATGTATCCGGCAACACAAAAGTAACCCCAATTTTGCGTCGAGGTGAAATCGTGTTCGTAGAAAATTGTATGTTTGGGAAAAAGACAGGATCTTGGGAGAGCATTTGCATTAAATAAATACAAATGTGTGCCAGTGGATGTTATGTTCTTGTTTGTTGGCTCCTTTCCTGCGGCGCTGTCAACTTAAAAAAGCAATGCTGTTCTTATTACAAAATATCATTGTACCCTAATTAGGAGTGTGTATGTGTGTGTGTGTGGGGGGGGGGGGGGATATGGTGTTATTGACTCAGTTTTTGTTGTCCCAATTTAACGTTATTGTAGTCATTTTGTATATGTTAACAGTAGCTATGTTGTTGTTTTTCTTCTCTGTTTGTTGCTATATACATTTCGTCCCATAATTAAGCCCAGAGAGAGAGAGAGAGAGAGAGAGAGAGAGAGAGAGAGAGAGAGAGAGAGAGAGAGAGAGAGAGAGAGAGAGAGAGAGAGAGAGAGAGAGAGGGGGGGAGAGAGAGGGGGGGAGGGGGGGGGAAGTGAGGAGGGGTGTGTGAATTTATGTCACCACTATCATTAACACAAAATCTATCTATCTTTTTTGTTTCCTCCTCCTTATTCTTATTCTTATTCTTCCTCTTCTTCTTCTTTTTCTTCTTCTCGCAAAGCATTATTATCATTTGCCCCTTGCTCATTTCGCAGCCCACAGACCAAGTTAATGGACTGCTTCTTTATGAGGTCAACAAGTTACTTTGTCTGTTTCATCGCCTTCTCATCAATCACATTTCCGAGGGACATTGCAAAAACAGCCGTGGCAAAATTAGTGTGGGGCAAACTGACACACATGAGGGCTAGAATGCAATTCTGGTTCGAGGCATGCCCTTTTGAATGAAGTTTCATTGATATGTGCAGATTACATTTTTAAAAAGAGGCACGCTCTCCTGCTCAATATTTCAAGATGGCGGCCAAGATGGTTGCCTGACTTCGAAATAGCTTTAAATTGTGAAGTACTACACATAGCATTATATATGTTGTGAGTTTTCTTTACAAAAAGTGCACGTGAATTCAGGGAGGGAGATAGATGGGAAAGGAAGGAGGTGAGCGAACTTTGCTGAAAGCATTCTATGGCGCATCCCTTGAGCCTATATATATATATCTCTCTCTCTTTTTGTTTGCTTGCGAGTTTTAAAAGTTAATTATTATCTTTTAAAACATATTTAGAGCTTGTCGCTTTTAAGAATCATAATCAGCACCAATTAAAACACTAATTGCAATGCAATGAAGCGCTCGAACCATGACTGAATAGTCTATACCATCCAGCCCTAAGCTAAATACCATATAACTCTAAACAAATTGAGTGCCAAAGGAAGAAGCCTAGCTAGATTTTAGATCCGATTCATCTTTTAATTAATTCTGTTGTTTTTGTTGTTGATGACGATGGTGTAGTTGCTGTTGTTTTCCTGTTGTTATTTTGTTTATGAATGTATGTAATAATTAACTTGCATAGATTCATTTATTTATTTATTCATTTATTTATATCATGTTATATGCATGGGTGTTTTGCTTGCGCAGACTTCGCATTTTCCCATACTTCAATCTCAATGCTGCTGCTATTACGCTTACTAAAATGCAATTGAGGGCTACTCCCTGTGTGCAACAAATAATCCAGTACAAGCTCTCTCATTGGCTTGCGACTTGGGCATACTTTACCATTCAATTCACAAGGACGCTTAGAAAATGAACCAACCTATGGGCGATTTTGCCCAGATAAATCATAGCAAAGATCAGTGTTCTTTCTGTCTTGTAAAGACGTAGAGACAGACAACAACAAAGCAAAACTTTGTCTACGGAAGAGGTCAAGATCTGATCTTATTCCTCATTTCTGAGAGGAAATAGAATTATGGCAGCATCTGTGTGGCCTGGATGAAGGTGTTTTTTTCCCCCTTAAAATAAAGAATCATCGTACATAACTGCTTCTGAAATTGATATTACATTATGTCATACCACTGCTTCTATGAAATACTCTTTTTTTTAAAGCACAATGAGCCAAAAGTAAGCATGGCATAGAATAACATAACAAGTGTAAGCTTACTATAATGGATCAGTGAGGTAGCAATGTAAATACCCCCCCACCCACCCTCACCCCCACCCACCCTCACACCCACACCAACACCCCTTTTTTGTCGCATTTAATTCAGGATCGCTACACCACTTAGCCGACAATATTTCGATTATCAAACTTATAAGAAAAGGAAGCAAATGCCACCCATGATGATGTGTGTATTATTAGGCCTACTCACCCCCTTATTTTATTATCTCTGTCTCTCTATGTCTATCCCTGTCTCTGTCTCTCTCTCTTTCTCTCTCTCGCTCTCTCTGTCTTTCTCTCTCCATCTCACGTTTCACTCTACCTGAAGCAAGCCAGAAGTCTGTGTTAGTGTTATAAAAGACGGTGGTCAATCCCAACACAGATTCTTGAAGACAATATTGACTTCCACACTCTTCAAGGCTTCACCAGGCTTTTAAACTTTCAGAAGAGAAACAAGCAGCTAAAACCATTCAAACGGTGAGCAACAATTTGTAAAAAATACAGTTTCATAACATTTTCCAAAGTGAAATGTAATGCGTATATGGGTATGTAAATTCTGTTAATCTAAAAACTAATGTGTAAATGCAAAACGCCATTTGTTTACGTTCACCACATTTGCAGAACGTGACTGTGTTGTGTATTTGTTTGTTTGGAAGTTATTGTTTTCTCTCTCTCTCTCTCTCTCTCTCTCTCTCTCTCTCTCTCTCTCTCTCTCTCTCTCTCTCTCTCTCTCTCTCTCTGTGTCCCTCTCTCTCTCTCTCTCTCTCTCTCTCTCTCTCTCTCTCTCTCTCTCTCTCTCTCTCTCTCTCTCTCTCTCTCTGTATCCTGCTCCAGGCTCTACACTCTGAAGTGGTAACTTCAGCTTTATAATGGCATACATGTTTATGCACCACGAGGTTTCGTATTTACTGCACGCTTTGAAAAAGAAAAAAACAACGCTATTTTGAGACGAAACTCTGATACGTATTTTTCACTCAAAAGTTCCCTCATACCATTTTTGTTATCGACTAACCTAGTAAAACTAGCTATGCCTCATTACATGTTCACATAATACCATTAAAGGGGAACCCTAACGGGTGTGCTTTGGCAAAAAAACTCGTCGAGATCACCAGGAAAACACCCTTTACAGAGATCGCAACTCACTTTGCTCTGGTTTCCTGGAAATCAAACCGTCAAATCGGCGATTCTTCCCTGGCGGAGGTGCTGGAAGTCAAATTCTTTCTGAGTTTAGACCAAATCGCTTACACGAAATGTCCACAATAAAAGCCTTTTTATTATTTTTATTTTATACAGTTTACCAAAAGGAGTTTTGCTCACTACAAAGGAAATAGCTCCAGAGAACAAAAAGCTTCAACCACAATGAGTGGCCTCCACCCACCCCATCCAAAATGGCTTCTCTCTTCGGCATCTCCGCCAAGGAATCGCCGTTTTGACGGTTTGATTTATAGGAAATCAGAGCAAAGTGAGTGTTCCGATCCTTGACAAGGCTGTTTTTCTGGTGATCTGGACGATTTTCTAGCAAAAACTGATCCGTCAGGGTCCACCTTTAAAGCTACTCTGAAGTCATAGAACAATACACTTAAAGGAACAAAGCAATGCAACCATGCAACTTTAACTTTGCCAGAAACTCGAAACTTTTTGTACATCTATATGGAAGAAGACTTACCTAACTTTAGACGTACATCTTTGAAGACGAATCAGATTCCAGATCATTTCATTTTGTCCCCCCAGGCTTCTAAGACATCAAGAAGACACAAACAAGGCAGCTTCAATAACTTTGATAACTTGTTTAAAAAGTGTTAACACATCTCCAACATCATTACCTTCAAAGTTTTATCACACAAAAGAAATTGTCACATATTTTCCTGCAAGTATACTCTCTCTCTCTCTCTCTCTCTCTCTCTCTCTCTCTCTCTCTCTCTCTCTCTCTCTCTCTCTCTCTCTCTCTCTCTCTCTCTCTTCTTCTTCTTCTTCAGGGCTGGGTGAAAAAAGCTGTTATTGCTTATCTCATGTTCCCTGGTTAAATAACATTTCGTTTCCGTTTTCTTCTTTTTAAATAACCTACTCAGCTGCATTTTCAAAAAAGAAATGTGTGACGAGAGAGAGAGAGAGAGAGAGAGAGAGAGAGAGAGAGAGAGAGAGAGAGAGAGAGAGAGAGAGAGAGAGAGAGAGAGAGAGAGAGAGAGAGAGAGTTCCTTGTTTGGCTATTTGAATGAATTGTTATTAGTATTTTATTTCTTTTATTATTTGTTTTTCCCTCGTTACGTTTTATTTCTGTTATTTAAATGAGCTGATTTGTAAAAAGGCCTTCAATGTGCCTAAATCTTTACCCATTAAAAGTTCAATCAATCAATCAATCTTCTTCTTCTTCTTCTTCTGGTTGTACGTATGTCTATGTGTCCAACAGCATATTATCTACCTTTCTCTTCGTCATTCATCCTAACCTTCAAGTCATTATGATGTAATGATTATGTTTTCAGATGGAAGCCTTGAAAGATTATTATAAATACTCGACATTCATGACAAATGACTATAAAATCATAATTGTTAATGCGTACAAAAGCAATGTTTCTGCGATATTCGTTTTCACAACTAGACTAGCGGATCGGATTAATGAAAATGATAAACATCCTTTAAACAGACCCCATCTCTAATGTGATTAACGTACCGATCCTTTAAAATGGTGCAGTAGATCATGCGAAGCTTCAATACACCAATATAGACGAGAAAACGACGAAGTGACCAATGGTCTCAGTAAATCTTATACATATGTCACAGTGATAATTGGAATTCAGGGGGATTCGGAATCCCACTAGTGGAGATTGGAATTCCGATTTGCCCTAGGGCAAATCAGAATTCCGATCGCAACTGAAAAAATTTCAGTGAACATCGGAATTCTGATTTGCCCTAGTGGAAATTAGAATCAACAAGCTAGTGGAAATTGGAATTCTGATTTCCACTACTGGAGATCATAATTATAGGAAAACACTAATGGATTAAGAGAATGCAATGAAAACAAAGCAAAATGAACACATAGACTCACACACAGATTTATAAAAAATACAAAATAATTAATGCAAAACATTATTTATTACAAAGAAATTATTTCTGATAACAATTAGATAAAATGAACACATGAACACATGAGAATGCAATGAAAACAAAGCAAAATGAACACATAGACTCACACACAGATTTATAAAAATACAAAGTAAATAATGCAAAAACATATTTATTACAAAGAAATTAATTCTGATCAGATAAAGATATACGAAAATTTTAGAAGTAAAATTTGAAAATAAAATAGTTGAAATACGCACATTTAAAATGCAGAAATTAAGAATAGTTTAAATACGCACATTTAAAATGCTCAAATTAAGACTGTTTCGATTTAAACGAGTGCTTTCCTGCAAGATCCTGCACACAAGAACGAAATTTGGAGAACAAACTGCTTTTATACATAAATGAACGGCATTAATTTCAGAAAAAAAAGACTTCTGACAATTGACATCACAATGTATTTTTACATGATCCGGTTATCAGGATGACATTTTGTGCCACACCCAATGCCCGCTTTTCGGCAGTAACACTTCTTGGTCGCACAGTCACCCTTACAGTTGCACACAGTAGGCTTTGCAGACATTGAGGCAACTGTCTGCCAGCCTGTTTCAGCTCCTGAAGCCCGAATAAGAGTGACCTCTGTGAGAGTGCTAGGGTCTATGTCATGCAGGATTGCAAAGTGCACTGATTTCATGTCAACGAGTTCTTCTGAATGAAACCATTTTTTGATTATCCCTGAAACAGTGAACAGTCTATACATTTCACGATTGTTTTGAGACCGTTTTACTGTCATCACTTTACAGGCAAGAAGACGAGCATCTGTGTTTTTGTTCTGTCAGCCTGGTGTATCTTTACACCCACTGTATCGCATTCTTTGTATGATACAATCAGCTTCTTCACTTTTTCTTCATGCTGTTTTGCCTGCTTTCGGGCTGACTGAAGGTAATTCCTTCTAGCACACAGACGTTGTTTTTTATTTTTTGAACCACTATCATTATTTTCGACCATATTGCAACGTTTCCAAAGAACAAACTGTTCCACCATCAAGGGTTCCTTCACATGATTGGCTTCGGCAGGAACAAAAGAAGGGTCAAAAACTTCTGAAATGGACAAAACAGCATGGAACTCTTTGTTCACAACTGCACCATCAATGATACTTCTATTCAGTTCTTCAGTTCCAGCTGCCACCATTGAGATATCATGTAAAAGCAAAACGTTTCTCCCTCTTTTTTTAGATTTACTAGTGGCATCATTTGTGGGAGCAGTCATAGCACAGTCGGGGTGATCATCCACAATAACGTCCAGGTGAACACCAACAGCAGACACCTCAGGGACGTCAGGGTGAACACCAACAGCAGGGACATCAGGGTTAACGCCAAAAGCAGGGACGTCAGGGTTAACGCCAGGGACGTCAGGGTTAACGCCAACAGCAGGGACGTCAGGGTTAACGCCAACAGCAGAGACATCAGGGTTAACGCCAACAGCAGGGACATCAGGGTGAACACCAACAGCAGGGACGTCAGGGTGAACACCAACAGCAGGGACGTCAGGGTGAACACCAACAGCAGGGACATCAGTGTTAACGCCAACAGCAGGGACGTCAGGGTTAACGCCAACAGCAGGGACGTCAGGGTGAACACCAACAGCAGGGACGTCAGGGTTAACACCAACAGCAGGGACGTCAGGGTGAACACCAACAGCAGGGACGTCAGGGTTAACGCCAACAGCAGGGACGTCAGGGTTAACGCCAACAGCAGGGACGTCAGGGTGAACACCAACAGCAGGGACGTCAGGGTGAACACCAACAGCAGGGACGTCAGGGTGAACACCAACAGCAGGGACGTCAGGGTTAACGCCAACAGCAGGGACGTCAGGGTTAACGCCAACAGCAGGGACGTCAGGGTGAACACCAACAGCAGGGACATCAGGTTGAACACCACCAGCAGGGACGTCAGGGTTAACGCCAACAGCAGGGACGTCAGGGTTAACGCCAGGGACGTCAGGGTGAACACCAACAGCAGGGACGTCAGGGTGAATACCAACAGCAGGGACGTCAGGGTTAACGCCAGGGACGTCAGGGTGAACACCAACAGCAGGGACGTCAGGGTGAACACCAACAGCAGGGACGTCAGGGTTAACGCCAGGGACGTCAGGGTGAACACCAACAGCAGGGACGTCAGGGTGAACACCAACAGCAGGGACGTCAGGGTGAACACCAACAGCAGGGACGTCAGGGTGAACAGCAACAGCAGGGACATCAGGGTTAACGCCAACAGCAGGGACATCAGGGTTAACGCCAACAGCAGGGACGTCAGGGTTAACACCAACAGCAGGGACGTCAGGGTGAACACCAACAGCAGGGACGTCAGGGTTAACGCCAACAGCAGGGACGTCAGGGTTAACACCAACAGCAGGGACGTCAGGGTTAACGCCAACAGCAGGGACGTCAGGGTTAACGCCAACAGCAGGGACGTCAGGGTGAACACCAACAGCAGGGACGTCAGGGTTAACGCCAACAGCAGGGACGTCAGGGTTAACACCAACAGCAGGGACGTCAGGGTTAACACCAACAGCAGGGACGTCAGGGTGAACACCAACAGCAGGGACGTCAGGGTTAACGCCAACAGCAGGGACGTCAGGGTTAACACCAACAGCAGGGACGTCAGGGTTAACGCCAACAGCAGGGACGTCAGGGTTAACGCCAACAGCAGGGACGTCAGGGTTAACACCAACAGCAGGGACGTCAGGGTTAACGCCAACAGCAGGGACGTCAGGGTTAACGCCAACAGCAGGGACGTCAGGGTTAACGCCAACAGCAGGGACGTCAGGGTTAACACCAACAGCAGGGACGTCAGGGTGAACACCAACAGCAGGGACATCAGGGTTAACGCCAACAGCAGGGACGTCAGGGTTAACACCAACAGCAGGGACGTCAGGGTGAACACCAACAGCAGGGACATCAGGGTGAACACCAACAGCAGGGACGTCAGGGTTAACGCCAACAGCAGGGACGTCAGGGTTAACGCCAACAGCAGGGACGTCAGGGTGAACTCCAACAGCAGGGACGTCAGGGTTAACGCCAACAGCAGGGACGTCAGGGTGAACGCCAGGGACGTCAGGGTGAACACCAACAGCAGGGACATCAGGGTTAACGCCAACAGCAGGGACGTCAGGGTTAACACCAACAGCAGGGACGTCAGGGTGAACACCAACAGCAGGGACGTCAGGGTTAACACCAACAGCAGGGACGTCAGGGTTAACACCAACAGCAGGGACGTCAGGGTTAACACCAACAGCAGGGACGTCAGGGTGAACACCAACAGCAGGGACGTCAGGGTTAACACCAACAGCAGGGACGTCAGGGTGAACACCAACAGCAGGGACGTCAGGGTTAACACCAACAGCAGGGACGTCAGGGTGAACACCAACAGCAGGGACGTCAGGGTGAACACCAACAGCAGGGACGTCAGGGTTAACACCAACAGCAGGGACATCAGGGTTAACGCCAGGGACGTCAGGGTGAACACCAACAGCAGGGACGTCAGGGTGAACACCAACAGCAGGGACATCAGGGTGAACACCAACAGCAGGGACGTCAGGGTGAACACCAACAGCAGGGACGTCAGGGTTAACGCCAACAGCAGGGACGTCAGGGTTAACGCCAACAGCAGGGACGTCAGGGTTAACTCCAACAGCAGGGACGTCAGGGTGAACGCCAACAGCAGGGACGTCAGGGTTAACACCAACATCAGGGACATCAGGGTGAACACCAACAGCAGGGACGTCAGGGTTAACGCCAACAGCAGGGACGTCAGGGTTAACGCCAACAGCAGGGACGTCAGGGTTACCGCCAACAGCAGGGACATCAGGGTTAACGCCAGGGACGCCAGGGTGAACGCCAACAGCAGGGACGTCAGGGTTAACGCCAGGGACATCAGGGTTAACGCCAGGGACGTCAGGGTTAACACCAACAGCAGGGACATCAGGGTTAACACCAACAGCAGGGACATCAGGGTTAACGCCAGGGACGTCAGGGTTAACACCAACAGCAGGGACGTCAGGGTGAACGCCAAGACTGTCAGGGCGAACTTCAGCTTCCATCCGTCGAACCACTTCTTCTGGGAGATCTTCTTTTGTGATGCCTTGCTGTGCCATTTCACGCCACAGGACCAAGTTTGACCGAGGTAACTGGCCAAACACTAGTTCATATGGTGACTTCTTTGTCGTGTGCGAGACAGACGCGTTGATGGCATTAACCACAAACTTCAACCCCTCGCTCCAGTTGGCTCCATTGGTATCCATCCACTTGCCCAATTTGATTTGAAGATCACCATTCCCACGTTCCACACATCCGGAAAAAAAATCAGAAAAAGAGGAACAAGGGCATCTCCGAGCAGCAGCAACGCATTGTGACAATGCAAACGCGGCCAGAGTTATGTCCTCTCCCCCCCCCCCCCCCCCCCCCCCCCAATAAACACACCACTTTCCACCCTTACAGAACGCATAAAATACATAGCCCAAAATTTGAAGCGATTCTGTTCAGTAGTTCACGAGATACAGCTGAGCTTTTATACAAACTTCCTTGCACCATGTCCTCCTCCCCCCCCCCCCCCTCAACCCCCAATAAACACACCACTTTCCACCCTCACAGAACATATACCCAAAATTTGAAGCGATTCTGTTCAGTAGTTCACGAGATACAGCGTCCTCTCCCCCCCCCCCCCCCCCCCCCCCCCCAATAAACACACCACTTTCCACCCTTACAGAACGCATAAAATACATAGCCCAAAATTTAGATGCAGTGAATCTCTAACATTTCACTGTCCCTACGACCAACAGGGTACAAGAACTTTACCTTTTTTATCTTTACGAGTGTCACTTATTTCACTTAAAATAAAAATTTATGTTTCTTTGTTCAGGTGTTATTAATTAATTATTCATCTAATAATTAAAAAAATCAGCAAAGGAAAAACAAGACAGTCTAAATAATCACATTTATTATTCATAATAAAAGAACAGCAAAGAAAAAACAAACAAAATCATTTAAAACCATCATATTCAAGTTCATTTCGCTTTGTTTTAATTTGATTCTCAAATACCCTAGTGGAAATCAGAATTCCAATTTCCACTAGCTTGTTGATTCTAATTTCCACTAGGGCAAATCAGAATTCCGATGTTCACTGAAATTTTTCCAGTTGCGATCGGAATTCTGATTTGCCCTAGGGCAAATCGGAATTCCAATCTCCACTAGTGGGATTCCGAATCCCCCTGAATTCCAATTCTCACTGTGACACATACAATAATTGAAGAAAGTAATGGACATTTAGAAAAATCGAATAACATGAACAAACTATGATTCTGACAATATGTCAGATTTGTCAGGTAATTAATATGTCTGGTGCATGTGTTTATAATATACGAACGATCCGAAAGCTGAAAAATTGAATCATTTTGATGACTCGTGGAAATGTCAAGTTATGTGGAAAAAATAAAGAATAAATAGGAGGAAAGGGGCAGAATATGTTGATGTTGACTTAACGTATCTTGCTTTTGTTTAATCTTTCAAGTAAATTTGATTTATCAAACAAATTAATGACACAACACATTTATCATGCCCAATATGCAAAAGTGCAAATACCCACAATTGTGCCTCCATTATTAGACGCACCAAGGATGGCATCATGCGGTAATTATGCGCCTAGGTGCAGACTTACTTTTGCAAGACAATACTCATCATAATTCTAAAAACTCTTGAACAAATTTCATTACTGAAATCATGTATCGAACCGTCAAGAAGCTAAGAGGATTAAGAGGATTGATTTCCATTATAACAGCAGATATATGTAATGGGGTGGTAAGGGTAAGGCTTGGGATAAGGAGGAGTTGATGAGAGATAAGGATAGGATATGAATAAGGAGGAGGGTGAAGATAGCACACACACCATGCAGGCCAGAAACATATAGAGGAGCCCAGACAGTTGTTTGCTTTTGTTTATTTATGTAATAGAAATAAGACTACGGAAGACAGCTAGGAAAGACAGTGCATCAATAACATCCTGCAAAAATACAAAATTACATGCATTAATATATACATAGAATATCAATGATTTATGCATAGTTGTAGGCTTTGTGCCATAGCACTAAATGTTAAATAACATGAGGAAATACAGTCACAACAGTGGAAGGAGCTCACTGCATGACTTATATAGCATGATTAAACTGACATTGACACAAGCCTAGCTGGGGTTTGGAAGCATAACATAGGCTGGTTTTACCTGACCCTATGCTTGCTTAGCTCATTGCACAAACATTTAAGTTTATGTGAGTTAACCCCAAACCAAGTATTGTAACACTCACATCATCAGATGCTATGTTACTAAAAAATAGACTACGCATCAAAGTAATCTGAATAAGATCAGTTTTTAGTGGAAAACTGACTAAAAGACAAATGTAGGCCTATTGAGAGTTTATCGTTGAAGTAGCAAGAAACTCAATCAAAGGGAATGCCTTATTAATACTATAGCAGCAGTATTAACACAACAACAGCTAATCATGCAATACATAGCTATCACACAAGTAGAAAGTAATGCCTGTTCACATTGTGTGAAGCAGTGGCACAATAGCAATGACTGAATAACTGCACATAGGCCTATGTGGGCTTAACTAGGTCTGATACACACCAGTAGCAGTGATATGAGGTGAGTGTGTTCATATCAGAAGGCCCTATCACACACAGCTGAAACAGGGCAAAGTAGGCCTACACGCATAGTATGGCATAAGCTTAGATCAATAATATTAATAACATGGAAATGAGTAAGGTAGGCTTATTAAGCAACAATAGAAATGTAGGCAAAATGCCCTTACATTGATTACACAGTAAATCGACGTCACACATGAGTGGATTTGACGATGGAACAGAACGATCGGAATGTTCTAACTTTCAGTTTCTGAACAACATGAACTTAGGCCTAGTGTGGTAATGTTTATGAATGAACTGACGTCACGAACAAGTTGGTTCTGTGACGAGAATAGCTGACCAGCCGCTGTCAAATTTTAATATATAGGGTCAGTCCGTTCTGCAAAGCCTGCATTACATGATTGAGACCAAATCGGCTCTGTTACCTATAGAATAACCTTAAACATCGTTAGAGTAGAAAGGGGGGTTGCGTACTCCTTAAAATGACGCAAACAATGACGCAAGCATGACGTGTTTCTCTACAATCTCTACTATGTCAAGGTGGGGTATGTGCGTACCCCATCAACGCGCAGACCTGTTTCTACTCTATATCTTTTCACGCACGCTAAATATGGGCTTAGTACATGCCAAAACTGACATCTGTCATACTCCAGATCAACACTTCTCTTACCCACAATACAATACCTTTAACCCCCGGACCGTTGCCATCATTCATTCGGGTGCCAATACCCCCTCCCCAGGCCTGTATCTATTCAGAGGTGAGTCTGCTCACCTTTTGACGTTGGTTGGGAAAGCGCCAATAGGAATTGTTCGGAAATAATTAAGGGGAGTAATTTCATGGTGTGTGGGAGTGATCTCGCCTAATTCAATCGCTCAAACAGGGGAAGTTACTCTACCTTCAGGTAAATCCCCAGCCCTCGCTTCATGTGTTTGAGGAGACACACAGCATGTAGAATGCAGTGCGTCATTCTAAATTTGATGTAATTTATATTTTATGTCACAGTTTGCAAGTTCTATCACTTTGTAGCAACTGGACACCCCTTATTTTTCTTTAAAAATAATGTTTGCAAGTCGCTGACTGGCATCCTGCAGTTTCAAGCTTCGACGCCATTGTTGCATTGTTGTTATGGTATTTGACCGAGTAATGGTCACAACTCTAACTTTCACGAAGTGCTCTTCCCTAGTTTTTTTCTCTGAAAATCGTCTATTAAAGGCAGCGACCACGGAAGGGGGCCGTCTAAAAAGATGAAGTGGGTAGCTTGCAGGAAGAGAGAGTTCACCCGTGTGATGTGCGTTTAGTTCAGGGTAACAATGCTCCTGCTGTGACTTTCTTTTCAACATCGATGAGAAGTACGGGAAGAATGACGGCCCTCAATCTAGTCTTTTTTTCTTGTCGCCGACGAGTTGAAAGACGATATTGAAATATCCAAGTCTGGAGAGAGTATTGTCAACCCCTCTACCTCTCCCTTCTCAACATACCCCTCCCTCCCCCTCTAAATTCAATGCTCACCCCCAAACCCACCCCATGATTTCCCGCCCTCGCCCTTGCCCTCACAATCACTCCACTTCTATTTTCCACCCATCGTTTTCAACTCTTCACAAGGCCTAGGCGCTGCTGCCGAAATAACCCTTTGTGATTATTATTGTAATCCATAGCGCTAAGCTTTGTCAAAAGAAAGAAAGCTCTTCAAATGTCCTTAACAAATTGTTATCTTCCTTGTTTTGCCTACTAGTTATTGGGGGGGGGGGGGGGGGGGGGAAGAAGAATGACAGAACTTTCGAAGACTACCACACCAGAACGTCCCTAAAGGAAGTTGCCATGAGGACGTAAATCTTTCAACAACAACTGCTGGAAACGATGCATTTAGTGGAAGCAAACGATTACACCTAATCAAAATTTGGAAACAAAGCTAACAGGAAATACGTGGCTCACTACGATTGCCGCCATCTTGGCAGTCTCAACAAAGAACCTCTGAGAATTGTCACAGTGTATTCTGAACGCATTTAGATCTTTTTCGTTTCTTTTCTATCTTTCTCTATTTTCTTTGTTTGTTTAGTTCTTTCTCTTATTTGCATTTTGGGATGAACTGAGAGAAAGAAGAAGATTGACATACATACTTGACTTGAAATGTTGAGTTTTTCTTTGGAAAGTAATTCATTCAAATAAATACAATATCAGAGGTACTTTTACGGGAGTAAAAACAGAGAACGAAATAGAGAATAAAAAAGGGTGAGATCATCAAAGAAGGCATGGCGATGATGGCGCCATGTTATAGTAATCCCCATGAACAGTTAAAATGGCTGTATAACTTGACAGAGCGTTGGATCGTGTCTTCCTTGTATTGGGGAAAGTAAATGATAGTTGCTGAACCATTGAGTTAGAAAGAAACAATTGAAAAGAGCAATCTGCAAGCTTAATTTGTAATATATCTTTGTCGGTCTCTCTCTCTCTCTCTCTCTCTCTCTCTCTCTCTCTCTCTCTCTCTCTCTCTCTCTCTCTCTCTCTCTCTCTCAGAGATTGATGTCTGCTCCTTTTGAAAAGAAATCGATGGAGCGAGAACGATGCGTTATGTCAAGCAGCTAGAGTTTTCCAAGACACAAAATGAGAAAGACGATGGTGATTTTAATCCTAGGTGACATTTTAATGCCGCGCCATTCGACAAGAAGGAGGATTGTCAACTTCCTGTGTCGCTCTTCTGTGTTTGAGACGCGCTAAAGTTTATGAACCATGCAGCGGAAGGAAAACCCTCCGTCTGCATTGAACTCAGTCATTCATTTTTCCTTGGAAACTTTTGGAAAAGCTCACCCTAAGCCTTTACCCTTACCCCATCCCACTCACAATACAACCCATGTTTTTATATTTGTGATGGAGTCTTATAAAAAATGTGATTTTGATGTGATGGTAAGACCGTTTGAAACGGTGCATTTAAGAAAATGAGATTTATGTCAATTATATGCATCTGCATTACAGGTATCTTACTTCAATAACAAATAATTTAATGGTATTAATTTTTCTGCATAAAGAGCGTAATACTAATGTTAAAAAAATCAACGTAGCTGTTCTGATTTTGGACGGAAAATTGATGATAGCAAACAGAAAAGATACAGAGAAAGAGCAAGCATACTTTTTGTTTTACTTTCAAAACATCAAACTGTTTATTTTACTTTTTCATATATCTCAAAAACGCCAAGCCGCGTTTATTGAAAGAAAAGTCTCTATATATTTAGAAAATACTAAGCTGCGTTTATTGAAAGAAAAAAACCTATCTACATAATATCTATCAGGGGTTGAATAACACTTTATGCAAAATTATAATGCATTATAACATGTTGCCACTACTGTTTTTTACTACCTGCACGTGGAGAAAAAAACGAGTCATGGAAGATCATGAAATGAGAAAGATCCTGCCTTTGCCGGGGACACATGTTTTGACAGGATCACTGTCAGAACGACATCAATTATCCACCACAACTGTCGACTCGGTGTTGTGACAGGACCCTACAAAGCATCCATCCCATCATTGAAGACCGTTGAAGCTAACAGACAAGGCGCAAGTTGACTGAAGTTCAGTTAAAAGAAGAAGAGGGGGTAGAAAGAACAGATCTCCCAACAGCCACCTTTTCCCTCATCTTCGCCAGCTATGTAATCAGGTAGAAAATGACAAATGTCTCAGCCCGAGGCTGACCCCTTTTTCTCCCTGACAAACATTCACCAGTCCCTATTTCATCACAGCATGGCTTGCTGTACAAAGTTCTATAAGAACGGGAGGAGTGACAACAGAAACTATGCCCAGTATGTTTCTCTGACTGCCTGTGTGTGTGTGTGTGTGTGTGTGTGTGTGTGCGTGTGCGTGTGCGTGCGTGCGTGTGCGTGTGCGTGCGTGCGTGCGTGTGCGTGTGTGTATGTATGCGTGTGTGTGTGTGTATGCGTGCGCGTGCGTGCGTGTGCGTGAGTGTGTGTGTATGTATGCGTGTGTGCGTGCGTGTGCATGCGCGCGCGCGCGCGCGCGCGCGCGCGCGCGCGCGCGCGCGCGCGTGTGTGTGTGTGTGTGTGTATTTGCTTAAAAAAATCGGTTTCAATTACTACCGACCGATATGATAATTGGCATAATTACTGTAGGGGTCCTGCTGCGCGCATTCAAAACAAAATGGGATTCCAGAAACTAACGTTTCTTGACCCAGTTAAGTTTCACACACAAAATTGACTGAAAATTGGCTGTCGGGAAAGGGTTAACCCTTTTGCTTCCTGCTCGGTGTCTACTACTAGGGAAGTGTGATGTCATTGATGATGTCATGGCTTTTGATGTTATAGTACTGGAATGCGAGTTTTTAATTTAGACAAACCGAGAAAGAAATGTCTCTTATAAGCGATGTTTTGTAGGCGTTAACCATCCTGACCCCCCCCCCCCCCCCCCCCCCCCCCCCCAAAGTAGGGGGTGGGCGTTTACAATGTACATACCCCTGTGTAACATTTTGCCCCAAAGTGGGAAGTGGTAATTTCTTCGGTAAGTACCCCTGTTGGGGGTGGACGTTTAAACGAACATGGGCTTATACAAGGTGCTTTACAGTACTCAGTTATGTTGTCACATTGAATATAATGTCTTAGTTTATTTGAAACACTTCGCCCTATTTAACATGACATGTCAAAGTCAAGGTCAAGGTTACTAAATGTCACCAGTACATCATCGCCGTACATACGTCATATTCACGATATTATACCTAGGTCTATCATATTTCCTGATGAACCAACCTGACAAGATTTGGATCTTTAACTACGACAATGTAAAAGATATGGCTAACATAAGAAAATGGGATTTCCAAGATCAAATTTCAAGGTCAATGTTATTAAAATATCGTCATTGATTGATTACAACATGTATCGTGTAAGTCAATAAACCAACTAGTCAATGTTTAAAAATGTGACTGTGAAGATGCGACAGGTATGACCAAGCAAGGAGTGAAACTTTTCAAGGTCAAAGGTCAAGGTTACCTAGGTAAAAGTCATTCAAGGAGAAAAAAACAACTCCAGGTAAGTAATTCTGACAAGTGGATCAAAACGTTTGGAAAGAAACAAATTGACATTAAAGGTCAAAGGTGAAGGTCAAAGTCACCTTGTTACTCGACAACATATACCAGCATCCCATAATACCAATCTGGAAGCGAATCTGTTCAATATTTCAAGTCATATTTCGTAGAAAGACAAACAACTCAAAAACAGTTAAATTTTAACAATTTTAACAAAACTTAATCTCATAACACCTATTGTCCTCTTCCACCATGGTAGCGGGTGATAATTGTTTGGGACGGTATGGTGAGCAATAAGCGTAACAGATAACATATAAAGTGTGTTTGTCTGTGGCACTTGTATTTAGAAAACGTTTTAACAGATATAACTCATATTAATACATCTAAATACTTTTTCACATAATAACTTGTCATAAAACCTTTTTTTACAAAATTGAATCTCATGCGATTTGTGAGACCGACATTGCTCTATTTGTGCCAAAAAGAGTTTTTATTCAATTTGTGATAACTTTTCTGCAAACGGGAAAAATGACGTCATGGTGTGACGCGAGTAATTTTTCCAAAAAGTGCCGTTTAAAATGACGTCATACAACGGTTATTTATTTTCTAGCTTTGCAACTAGTGAAATCGTGTTCAGAAATGAAAGTAGTACCCCAACACTCATTTTCAGCTTTGTTGTTGATGTTTCAATTTTTTAGTGCCAGTCCCTCTTTATGTCACTAATAGCGTAGACATTTAATTTTCTTCTCAGTCTAAAACCATGATTTCGGGGCAAAATTTCTTATTTCAATATTACTTAATTAAGTCGTGATTTATTTGAAAAACTGAAGTGACAAAGCCGTATGAAAAAATCTGAAGCAATTTGACTTGAAATGACCGAAATAATCAGTTTTTTGCTTCTCCCGTCTTTCGACTTGCGTCTGTATTGCATGCGGGTGGCGATATTTAAGAGAAAAGAAAGTTTAATGGTGTGGGGTTTTTTTTTCTTCAATTCTTGTACGTTTATATATATATATATATATAACAAAACAAAACATAAAGTTACGGTTAAATTAATTGAGTTTGTTTCTTAGGTTCACAAAACATACATTGGATACAAAAAAATGTTATCAAAGCAAATTATATATATACATAAGAGGAAAGTTTAATGGTGTGTTTGTTTTTTCTTATTCAACTTTTGATCGTTTATATATACACTATATTAAACTAAAGACAGGATCCCTTGATATTAAACTAAAGACAGGATCCCTTGTCACTGAACACTTTAATTTGCCTGATCATTCCCTCTTCAACCTTCGATGTATTCCCATTGAGAAAGTCAAAGGTAACTGCCGCAAACATCGTCTAGATAGAGAACGATTTTGGATCGCAAAATGAAAACAAGCTCCCCATACATGGGCTCAATACACTGTCCTAGACAACACGGGATATAATGTTCATCTCAAAGCCAACAACGCTGATGCATGCACAAATCAGTAGTTATTGCTATTACCATATTTTTTTAAGGGAACATGTTTTGATTGTAATGCATGTTACTTACTTTTAACTCGTGGGGATGATTTGCTGCTGTTGGCATACTTTGGAGAAAACGTGTTTTGATACATAATTTAAATGTTATGTAGACAACTTACCATTGTCCCTTTAATTAACTATGTATTATTGACGTGCTCTTTGAAAAAATGTTTTAAACAGTAATTTTTATGTAACCTACTTTGCTTTTGTCAGCAAGTCCCCCCCCCCCCCCCTTTTTATTATTTTTTTTATTCATTCCTTCTTCTTTTTCTTCTTCCCTCCACTCCTCGTCTTTCTCCTTTTCCCCGCCCTCCTCCTTTCTTCTTCTTGGTTCTATCCTCCTTCCACCCCCCCTTTTCTGCTTTCCCTATCTTAATCTAGGGGGACTTCCGGTTGGCAGATGTGCACGGACATGGTTTTTCACAGCTCGTAGAAAATATTGTTTTTCTACCCAAATTTTCCTTTCCCACTTTCCCCATAGTCCCTGTTTCCCTCGACCCTTGACCCTTCATCGAAATGAGGCATCAATGGGAGTGGGGGTGCGCTGACTGTGTGACTGAAAGAAATTCTTGTCAGGACGATGGCTAGTGAACTCTTTTTGTAAACAAACATGGCTGCCACCATCCAAGCACCTGTGTGTTGTGTGTGACACTTGTGAAGTTGTGTGTGACACTTGACTTCAACTACCATCAGCTGGGGAGTGTTTAAATCTTGCTTCCAACTATTTAGTGTGGTACAGCTCCAACTGTAAGTAATTTATTTAAAAAAACCATAATTTCGGTTCCTGTTGTGGTATCAGGGAGTACTTCCTGTAAAGAAACTGAAACAAACTCTCACACACTTTGTCTCTCTCTCATCCACGCGCGTTCTTAACCAGAGTTTAACTTGGACTTTAACACACTAACACAACTTTCCGATTATCACCCCTTTATTCTTAAACTAAACGAGAACAACTTTGGTCCCTTTGTATGAGTAAAAAAATGTTCGTCTTGGGACAGGCACTGACAGGATAATTTTTACAAACACACCGTTCCTCGTGACACCAACTAAAAAACTTATCTGTCTCCGCGAAGCACCGTCTTCTCCACCGAGGTCACAAACTTGGTTGCACCTCCTCCCCAAACGTTCTCCACCCAAACGTTTACAGGTCCGTTGGTGCCCTTGGCACCAACACTCAACCAGCGGCTCCCTCAGAAGCGCGAGGCTGGTCTCCCTTCCTCTCTCCGGCTCCACAGGTCGGAGGCCCACCCAACAGGAAGGGGTTACAGGGGGGACTGGGCCACACACCCTGCAAGGGAACTGAAAAGGCTGTCAATATTCTAGCCCTACTTGAATTAGCTTCGCGGACAGAATTTTCCGTGATTAGTTTCGGTGTGAGTGTGTTTAACCATGTACTGGCCTTTACAAAACTTAGAACTTTAGACAAACACACCAGCACCGAAACTGTAACTTTCTCTCAAAAAGAGTATACAATTTTTAAGACACCATAATGTCTTTGCAAATGTAAATAAAAAAACCTACAATTTTGAAAACCCTGCAAAATTTAGAAACCCAATTTAAACTTTATGAATGAAATACAACTTTGAAATAAGTAAACTTCTTTAAATCCTAGCAATTTAGAAAACAACAACCCAAAATTTACTTTACCCGGACTTCCGAAAAACCCGGTTAAAAAAACGACTGTTTAACAGGGCGCAGCCTTCTAGCTCAACATCGCCAGACACAGTGCTGTGCACAACCAGACAGTGTCCTATTTGGCTGCTGGCTGTGTGAGCAGTCGAGCGAGTTACCCAATAAGTTTACGAAATTCACGTGCTACACGTGTTATAAAGAAACAGCTCTACAAAACTTGGTTTTACCAAGGGTAAAGTATATCTCCGACAAGGAGTTACTTTTTAAATCTGCAACTTGCATTTTAGTTTTACAACATAATATATTTACCAAATTTTATACATTAATAAATTGACATATTATATCGTCAATTTCGGAATTATGCCCTTCCTGACACTTCCTTCGAAGTGAAATGTGTTAGAACGTTGACAATGAGGCCACTTAGACCAGATTAGAGACAGATATGACCCCCCCCCCCCCCCCCCCCCCCCCCGCCCCCCCCCCCCCCCCCCCCCCCCCACCCCCCCCCCCCCCCCCCCGCCCCCCCCCCCCCCCCCCCCCCCTCTTGGCTGAACATTTTCCAAGGTCCATTCTACCTGCTACGTGTTTTACTACTTTTAGTCACTATCTTAGTGACAAACTGCTCGACTTTAACATCAAGTAAGCAGAGACAACATATCATGTCGCAACACTCTTTCACTCACCATAACCAACACAACTCTCAACTCATGGACAACTCCAGTGACAGATCGAGGTACCCCTGTGGTACCTGTGACAGATCCGTGACCTGGGATGATAAAGGCATTGCCTGTGAGGGTTGCGGGCAGTGGTTTCATGCTGCCTGTCAGAGCATGGACACTGATTCATACTCCAAATTTTGTGATAGCGAAAACAAAGACGCCATCTGGAAATGCATTATATGCGATGCAGCAAACTATAGGCAAGGCAAGGCAAGGCAAGGCAATAAATTTATTTCATACCCCATTTGGGCACAGAAATATAAAAACATACACACACATAAATACATTTCCAAGAATCAACCCAAGAGTGATGTCCAAAATCATTTTAAAGATAACCCATACCATAATATTACAAATAATGTAATGTATTACTAAATTAAAAACAAAATGGGGAAAAGACATGATTAATAGCATTTATCTGAAAGAACCGTTAACAACTGTAATGAAGTGCTTTAGTTTGAGTAATATTTTCTTATTTTTTGTAGAGAACAAAGCTTTGAATTTATAAGCATTAGTGCGAGTAAAAAAATAGTTGGGGAGGTACCTTCTCCTGTCAGTGTCAAAGAAAGGACAAACAAACAAGTAGTGAAACTCATCTGCCACATCATGTACATTACATTTTTCACAAATTCGTTCATGTCTGGGTGTACCAGTATAACGCAATGTGTTCACAGGCAAGTTATTATTATTAGTTCTGAATTTTAACACAGTAATCATATAGCTATATGGCAAGACTAAGTAATATGGGTCAACACAAAAAGACGTTTTAAACATTCTGTAGTTTAAATATAATTCGTCATTATCTACATGCATATACCAAGATTGTAAAAAAGTGTCTTTTAAGCATCTTTTCACCTTCTCCTTGAACCACAATGGATTTGCATCAAGAAAGTTTTGATTCAACCAAAAACTACTCAAGCCAGTTTCATTTAGTAGTGTATGGATATATTTGATGTATCTGTTTTCATAAACATGGTGGTTTGTTACAAGGTTAAACCAAAATGATAACATTCTACATTTAACAGTTACACCAACAGGGAATTTACCCGTTTCCCCCAAAATCATGAGAGAAGGAGTCGACTGTCTTACTTTCAGAACCAACTTGTAAAATCTTAACTGCAGTCTCTGAATAATATCATTCATATCAAAGCCCCAAATTTCACAACCATATGTAAGGATAGGAAGTACAGTTTTATCAAATAGGTCAATTGTTAGATCTGCAGGAAGCATCAATAATTTAGCTTTCCTCAACAAAGCAAACATGGCTCGGGAAGCTCGGTCATAAAGATCACGTTGTGCGACATTCATTTTGTTATTATAATTTAACTTTAACCCTAAGTACATAAAGTTCTGAACAACCTCTAATTTTTCAGTCGCTATAAGAAAGTCGGGAAAACGTCTAACCTTACCCTTAGAAAAAATAAGAACTTTACATTTCTTGGCATTTAATTTCAAATTCCAGCTCCACAACCTTTGATCTGTTTGGCCTAGACCAAATAGACCTTTCCTCCTTCTCGCAAGACCAGTCTGGTGAAGAACATTTCCAGCCTCTTCACACATCTACTCCAACTCGTGTGAACCAACAAAATAAACAACAAAACCGCCTTCTGAGACTTTTGAATATCAATACGCAACCAATAACTGGCAAAGTCCCAGAGCTCCAAAACCTCATCCAGAGCTCCAAGCCGGATATCATCATAGCCACAGAGACCTGGCTAGATAGTTCTGTCTCATCTAGTGAACTATTTCCCCGGCACTACAAGACGAGACAGAAACAGAAGAGGAGTGCTGATAGCAGTGACTGATTCTCTCACCTGCCATGAAGCTACAGAACTTGCCGTCCCTGAATGCGAAATAATCTGGGTAAAGATCAAACTGAAAGGCAGGAAACAACTACTGGTAGCTTCCTACTACCGCCCAAATGCAGGTGACAAGGAACGTCAAAGAAGATTCGACGTTTCGGCAAAACGGGCAGTGGCTACAGGTGCTCGTGTGCTAATTGGTGGAGACTTCAACTTTCCTGCCATAGACTGGACAACAACAAGGGTGAAGTCAACAGCAGTCCATCCTGTGCTTCATCACATGTTCCTTGATTCCATCCAGGACATGGGACTCGAACAAATGGTCACCTTCTCCACCAGGGGTGAGAATACATTGGACCTTTTTCTAACCAGCAACCCCTCCTTAGTGCCGAGAGTTTAAGGCATGCCGGCACTTTCAGACCATGATGTGATCTACCTAGAATACCAAATGCATCCAGACAGGCAACGTCAAGTCCAGCGTTCAGTACCACTGTACTCAAAAGCAGACTGGCCCGGACTGCGCAACACTGCATGTCAGCTCTCCGACTTCATCACCACTCAATTCTCAGTCAACAGCGACACCGAGATGATATGGGCCGAAATAAAAGGAGGGCTCCAAAACGCGGTCAGCACCCATATCCCCATGACCACTCTGCGAGGGAGAAACAGCAAGCCTTGGGTGGATTACAAAACCAAAAAGTTGATCAGAAGAAGAGACCGGCTTTACAAACGGTGGAGAAAAACTGGGCGTGAGGACATCCATGGCCAAGTCCGGGTGCTCAAAAGACACATCCAGAGAAGACTTCGCCGAGCATACTGGTCATATACGGAAAAGCTGATCGAAGATTCAAACGAGGATCCCAAGATGAAGAAACCCTTCTGGACCTATATCAAACCACAGAGGACAGAAGCAGCTAACGTTTCCCCCCAAAAAGGATGGAAAGCTAATCACCGACCCCAAGGAAAAAGCAAACATGCTGAATGCCCAATTTCAGTCATCCTTCAGCTCAAGTTTCTCCTGTTCTGCAGAGGACTTCAAAACCAGAACAGGCCTTGACCCTGCACCACAAACAGACCCTACCTGTGACTCCATCACCATCTCAGAGGCAGGAGTAAGAAAGCTGTTGAGAGGACTGGATCCCAGTAAAGCCCCTGGACCCGATGGAATCAGCCCCAGGATCCTGAAAGCTCTGGATGACGAGATCTCACCTGCTTTGACACTGCTCTACCAGTCCTCAATCAACGCCGGCATAGTTCCAAAGGACTGGAGAGTCGCCAATGTGACGCCAGTGTTAAAAAAAGGTGAGCGCTACAATCCGGCTAACAACCACCCCATCTCCCTCACCAGTATCCCATGCAAGATCCTAGAACACATCGTTGTCAGCACGATAATGGGACACGCTGAAGCAAACAAGATACTGAGTGAGGAGCAGCATGGTTTCCGCAGAGGCAGGTCCTGTGAGAGCCAACTTCTGGGTCTGGTGGACGAGCTCTCGGGAAACATGGAGAGGGGACACTGCTCTACCAGTCCTCAATCAACGCCGGCATAGTTCCAAAGGACTGGAGAGTCGCCAATGTGACGCCAGTGTTAAAAAAAGGTGAGCGCTACAATCCGGCTAACAACCACCCCATCTCCCTCACCAGTATCCCATGCAAGATCCTAGAACACATCGTTGTCAGCACGATAATGGGACACGCTGAAGCAAACAAGATACTGAGTGAGGAGCAGAGCACGGCTTTTGCAGAGGCAGGTCCTGTGAGAGCCAACTTCTGTGTCTGGTGGACGAGCTCTCAGGAAACATGAAGAGGGGAAAACAGACTGACGACCTAATAATGGACTTCGAAAAAGCTTTTGATAAGGTCTCCCACGCTCTTCTCATCCACAAGCTCCATCATTATGGAATCAGAGGTCCTGTCAACAGATGGATTGAGAGCTTTTTGGCAGGCAGACAGCAGAGAGTGGTTGTTGATGGAGCTACTTCCGATGTAATCCCTGTGGAATCAGGAGTCCCCCAAGGATCTGTGCTTGGGCCAGCCCTCTTTCTGTTCTACATCAACGATCTTCCCAGGGAAGTAGCCTCAACCAGCCGCCTCTTTGCAGACGACACTGCCTGCCACAGAACAGTTGATTCGCCTGAGGATCATGAAGACCTGCAACAAGACCTAGACAAAATGGCATCTTGGGAAAGGAAGTGGAGCATGTCCTTCCACCCGGGTAAATGCCAGACTCTCCACGTGACCAGGAAGAGGAGTCCCCTGATCGAAAAATACCAACTCCACGGCCAAGACCTTCAAAGAGTAGAGGAGACGAAATACCTGGGAGTCACCATCTCACAAGATCTTAGATGGGACTCCCACATCTCCAATGTGACCAGCAAAGCCAGCAAAACCCTGGGCTTCCTCCGGCGGAATCTGAAAGTGGGCTCGGTCAAAATCAAAGAGACGGCATATAAGACACTCGTCAGGCCCACCCTTGAGTATGCCTCTCCGGTATGGGATCCGCACACTGCGAAAGATGTCGGCAGGGTGGAGAAGGTGCAGCGAAGAGCTGCCCGCTGGGTGGTGAACAGGCACCGCCAGACATCCAGCGTGGAAAACATGTACACTCAGCTGCACTGGACTCCACTCGCCGACATAAGACGCGCTTCCAGACTGACTGCCTTCTTCAAGCTTCATAATGGGGACATTTCCATCAATACCCCGTACAGCCCTTCCCTCAATCGGACAGCCAGACAAACAAGACAGTCACACCAGTCAACCTACCTTCTTCCCTCATACAAAACGAGCTACAGAAAGTTCTCTTTCTTTCCTCGGACCATCGGAGATTGGAACTCCCTTCCACCAGAGGCAGTGACATCAGCCTCAATGGAAGGCTTCAAGTCCCGGATTTAAATAAGCAGCGCCCCCCCCCCCCTCCCCAATTCACACCCAATCCCTCCCTCCACAACCCTGCCTACCCTTCCCGTGCTCCGGACCCACCTTGCACCCCCCCCCCCCCCCCCCCCTTCCCCCCCCCCCTCCCCCATTACATTGAGGCCGACCTGATGGAAGTCCCCTTTAGTACAACAACAGAACTATCAACAAGATGATAGTGGTTGTTTAAAGAAAGAAGAAGAAGATCTCTCTTTATCTTACTCCTCTCTCACACTTTTTCCTTCCCATCTTTTTTTTATTATGTTCCCTTATTTGTGTGTGTGTGTGTGTGTGTGTGTGTGTGTGTGTGTGTGTGCGTGTGCGTGCGTGCGTGCGTGCGTGCGTGCGTGCGTGCGTGTGTGTGTGTGTGTGTGTGTGCGTCGCTAATCGCGAATACACGTCGCTAATCGCGAATGTAACTGTTACTATACTCTATTCACGATGGCGACGGTGTGTGTGTGTGTGTGTGTGTGTGAGTGCAATTCAGAACATCCAACTAGCATAAAGTTTTGTTTTGTTTTTTGTTTTGTTTTTTCAATGTGAGCTTATTTAGTTCATGCTCAAATGATTTTGCACGTGCAGCTATATAAATGTGTGATTTTGGGGGGATTTTTTTTCTGGAGATTTGTTTTCTAACCTGAGTAATGTTTATGCCTTTTTACTTTTCTTGTGCGGCTCATTCCTCTGTCGTTTGAGACCTTGATAATGTGCAGTAAATACCCAGCACGAAATATTGGGACAAATATATACACTTGTAAGTTTTGGGCTCACGTCGTTTTTTAAAACAAAGTGAGTCTATAGTATCGTACATGTTCGGTTGTGTGTCTGTGTGTGTGTGTGTGTGTGTGTGTGTGTGTGTGTGTGTGTGTGTGTGTGTGTGTGTTGCGTCCGTGGCCCCGACCTTTAACCTTAACTCAAACCTTAACGTTGTCATTTTCTCTAAACATATAAGGCGTTAGAGGGTTAAAGTTAGCAGGATACTTGATTTTGACGTGAGCCTTCAAGTCACGACGATCAAAGCAGTCAGATACATTGATAAAGAACAAAATAAAGATAATCATTTGTTGCAGAGATTACTGTTGTGCAACCTTTAACCTTGACTCAGTCACACTCTTCAAACTAAAGAAGACTCTCACTCTCCACTGAAACTTTAACGTTGTCGTTTTCTCAAAAAAACATAAGATGTTAGAGGGTTAAAGTTAGCAGGATACTTGATTTTGACGTGAGCCTTCAAGTCATGACGATCAAAGCAGTCAGATACATGGTAAGGAACAAAAGAAAGAAAATCATTTGTTGCAGAGATTACTGTTGTGTTGTACCGAGTAGGAGATACTGGAAAGAAGACTCTCCATTAGATATACAAAAACGCTCTTTAAAAAGAAACACAAGACTTCAGGTGTGTACAAATAGGTACATTTTAACGTCGTTAACTTATATTTTCTGTAACAAATGGATGTACCGTGTGTGTGCGTTGACGGCCCGGTTGTTTCGTTTTATTTGCGTGTTTGAGTTTGACAACGGTTGTTCGTGTTCATTCGCACATCATCTCTGCGCATGCAATACTTAGCCTACCGCACTTCCGGCAACAAGGCCTAGGCCTAGAGAATAAGATATCACGCCTTACCTCATAATCAAGACGACGTACTTAACATTTAGCCCACATTCATTTCAGTCTTGAAAAAAAATATACGGAAAATCCAGGGTTCGTCGATTGGGGTTTGGTCACTGTTTTTCTGAAAGCTTGGTCAATATGCTTTTCAATTTTACTTGTTTGCCAAAAATAAAAATAGGGCTCCACTATGTTACATGCGCATATATAAACATACATATAATTAACTTTTAAAGAAAGGGGTAGGGGTAATTTAATGCATAGAAATAATTTAATTTACACAGTAAAATAAAAATTATTTCTGTTTTCAGATGCACAAGTGTCTACATAACAGTATTCTCTCTATACAGGCATGGAAATTGTCATGGGAATTCCCATGCCTGCTATAGTAATACAAATCAGACGTGAGCCTTGAAGGCTTTGCCTCTTGTTTCAAATCGGTATTGTTCTCTCTCTCTCTATATATATATATATATATATACAGAAAAAGATAATACAGAAAAAGATAACAGCCGCACAAGACTTGTGCGGCTGTTATCTTTTTCTGTATTATTTGATTCATCTGTCCTGCACAGCTCACCGTCTGATGGTGATCGCCGGTCTATTGGATTTATTTTTTAACTATATATACAAGGATTGAAGAAGAAAAAACAACCACACCATTAAACTTTCCTCTTAATGAAACTTTGTTTGTGACCAATGTATCAGTTTGTGAACCTAAGAAAGAAACTCAATAACTTTAATTTTAACTTTACGATTTGTTCTGTGTTCTGAAAAGAATAAAAGAAACTAATGTGCTGATTTACTTTTTCTCCCAATGGGGCAGATAGACAATGCCTATGCAAAGACAGCTGTTTCGTCTTTGAGAAAGACTCTTCAGTCTGCATATCGGCCTGCAAAGAATGTCCACAGTGAACATTCAAATTGAGCTAGAAAACTTTATCCAAGAGAAAGGTTGTCCTCTTTGCACCAGATTGAAAGTCCACAATAAAAGCAAACCAGCACTTAATTCAAAAGAAATGGTAAAAATCTTGTGTAAAATAACAAAAATAATAATGTTCTAAAATTACAATCCCTCGAAGAGAGTAGAGTTGGTGGATCCAGTGAAGGATTCAATAGGGGAGGTCATATAAATCGTAGTAAACACCAACATACTCCCGGTGAGGAGTATGATATAAACGTACAAGGATTGAAGAAGAAAAAACAACCACACCATTAAACTTTCCTCTTAATTATATATATACACAACATAAAGAAATCCAAGGATTCACACCATAAACTAGTCCACACATTTTTCTTGTTCTTCTTTTTACTAGACTATAGAAAAAATGATAAATAAAAGAAAGACTCAAATAAATAAATAAATAAATAAATATATATATAAAACTTTCAGACTAAAAACACCAACAAACAAGATTAAAATAAGTTCCGATTTTTCGACATTTAATTCTGTCTTTTTCCAGGTGGATAAAATTGACAATGACACAATCAAATGCAGTGCCTCAAGCAGCAAAATAAAAACATGATTAAAATTCATTCTTTAAAAAAGAAAATGTAAACATTTCGTGCATTACGAAAGATTGATGTAAGAGTGAACAGGTAAAAAGGATGTGAAAATTGCGTGAATTTAGGAAGATTAAGGAAAGAGTGAGTAGGGGAAATGTGAGGTAGGGGGGTGGGGGTACTACAAGGTGAGTGAGTGAGTGTGTGAGAGTGTGTGTGTGTGGGGGGGGGGGGGTATGTGTGAGTGTGTATGTCTGTGCGGGTATTAGTGTGAGAGTGTCTGTGAGTATGCACTAGTGTGTGTGAACGTGCGTGTATGAATGCACGCGCGTGGGTGAGAGAGAGAGAGAGAGAGAGAGAGAGAGAGAGAGAGAGAGAGAGAGAGAGAGAGAGAGAGAGAGAGAGAGAGAGAGAGAGAGAGAGAGGGAGAGAGAGAGGAGAGAGAGAGAAGGAGGGAGAGAGAGAGAGAGAGGGAGAGAGAGAGAGAGAGAGGGGAGAGGGGGAGAGGGGGGAGAGGAGTGAGAGGGAGAGGTGGAAGAGAGAGGGGGATAGAGAAAGAGAGAGAGAGAGGGGGGGGGAGAGAGAAAGAGAGAGAGAGAGAGAGGTGGGAAGGGAAAAGAGAGAGAGAGAGGGGGGGAGAGCTGTGTGGGAACAGAAAGGAGATAACATAATATTGTAAGGAGGTGTTTTGGAAAACACCATCCCAACTAGAACATCATGGAACCACCATCTTAACAAATCCATGACCTAAATACATGTTATTTCTCACATGACCCAATTATGGAAAGAAAAATTATAGCGATGCTGGATAGAGTACCTTCCTCCGAAACATATCCTCCCTCCTATTTGTTATCTACATAAGACTAATACACCTTGCTATCATGCTAACAAGGTTGAACAATGTACATGGCTAAATAACAGCAAACTAGAACAGTGTACAAGATTCAAGGAATTAGTTTCGAATGTTGTTTAATTTCAAATGTTATGTGTAACTATAAACATAACGCAGCAACAATCCCTCTGAGAAGTGATGTGTGCTGTTATTATCGTTACACACAGGCTTGGCTCTTAAGGCCTTCCTTTCTGGATGGTTGCTCGGACGAATAATAATTATCTAAACAACAATGTTTTATAAGGTTGCATTATAGGCCTGAAAAAAGGATTAGCCATTATGAACCAGATATCTGCCATATTCCTTGTCTAAACAAAAATCAACAATTTTATACCTTTATTGCTAACGTAGCACTCAAACACACATTGAACAGTATGAACCGTTGGGGGGGGGGGGTTGTTGAAGTATATAGAGGACTGGAGTTGGGGGGGGGGGGTGAAGATGGGGGGGGGGAAGGGGGAAGGAACCAGTGCCTAGTCCATGACGTTGAGGCCAAAGGGAACGAGAGTTCTTAGCTTATTCATCCAGAATTTCTCTCCTGAGCCTGTGTGGAAGGTTCTCAACAAACAACTGTTCTATTACCAAGCATTTCATGTTGGAGAGTGAGTGGTTGGGAAGGTTAAAGTGAAGGGTCACTGGAGTGCCTACATTCTTTTTGATATGGGACCTGTGAAGATAGAAGCGTTTCTGGAGAGAATTCTTCGTCTCCCCAACATATTGGGTGTTTTGGCAAAGGTCGCAGAATAACGTTCATATAATGTTTCTACTCTGGCAAGTTGTACTTTGACGGATGGTGAAATGTTCTCCCGTTTGGTGGCTCCGGAATGCATCCGTTTCCACTGCATGCTCCTTGCAGACCACACATTTTTTAGAGCATTTCAAAAACCCAGGGGCAGAGTTGGGGATGTGTCTGGTTAAGGCCGATGGCATGAGGATGTTTTTTGAGGGAGCGACTGTTTCTTAGTCCCAAAATGGGTGGCTGGGGAATTGCTCCTTTAAGCCTAGTGTTATTGAGGAGAACGTTCTGGTGGAGCTCATGAAGCCATTGAAGGAGTGGGGGGTTACAGGGATTGTACGTCACAATGACGGGTGTTCTAGGGTTGGTTGCCTTAGGCTTGTAGGAGAGAGTGTCTGAGCGTGGGACGTTTCTGACTTTGTCCAGAGCATTCTGGAGAACCTTGGGTTTGCATCCCCTGAGCAACAGATATTGGTACATTTGCTCTGAGCGGACCTCAAAGTCTTGGGGTTTGGAGCAGATGCGTTTGGTCCTTAAGAGCTGACTGTATGGGAGATTAATTTTACAGTGAGAAGGGTGACTTGAACTGTAGTGTAGGTAGGCGTGTGAGTCTGTGGGTTTAGTGTGGAGGTCAGTCTCAATGAAACCATTGTCCAGTGAGACTTGGACGTCCAGAAATGGTAGTTGGTAAGTGGAAGAAGAGTATGTGAATTTGATGGTGGGATGAACACTGTTGATATAGGACAGGAAGGATTCGAGTTCAGATTGTGATTTGGTCCAGAGAAGGAGTATGTCATCTATGAAGCGTTTCCAGAAATCAGAAGGCACAGAGACAGGACTGTTGGAAAGTAGATTGGTTTCTAACCACCCCATGAAGAGGTTTGCCACTGCTGGGGCCATCAGTTCCTGATATTTGGTGGTAGACTTTCCCCTCGAAAGTAAAGTAATTGTTTAAGAGCACGTGGTTGACTATTTCAAGAACTGTCTTTGAAGGGGGAACGTTGGAATCGTCAGTCTGTTGGAGATAGTGTTTAACAGCGTCATTAAGGTCTTTGTGGGGTATATTTGAGTAGAGTCTAACGACGTCCATTGTCACTAGAGTAACGTCAGAGAAGGGGCCGTGTTTGAGGTTCCAGTCCTGGATGATTTTGAGGAAATGGGTAGTGTCTTGAATGAAACTGGGGAGGGAAGAGACTGTGTCCCGTAGCCAATGGTCTACGAGGGCAGAAAGTTTTTTCCGTTGGCCCACCCACCCCTGACACTATAGGTCTCCCAGGAAGTTTTTGTAGGGACTTGTGAATTTTGGGGAGGTGATAAAACAAGGGTGTCTTAGCATCTCGTATGTCCGCGACAGCCCACCTATGGGTAGTAGCATCTATAATACCTTTGGCTAGGAGATCATCAGTGAGAGAATTGGATTTCTGGGCAATTTGGATAGTGGGGTCCTTCTCAACTAACTTATAATGAGTGGTATTGTCAAGTATACGATTAGCTTCCCTGATGTAGTCCCCTGTATTTTGTACAACTACTTTACCTCCTTTATCTGCCACACTTATGCGGATGGATCTGTCCCAAACTTTTTGTTTCAGTTCTTCCACAGCTTTTCGTTGAGGTTGAGATAGGTTGGAATGTTTGGGTTTTGCTGCTTTCAAGTTCTCAACACGGTTGCTCAAAGTGTCGCAAAAAATGTCCAGCTCCTTTTTGTCTCCCTTTAGGTGGTTGGAATCCGGTAGGTTTGTAGAACCTCGGGGCAGGGGGCTTGGAATCCGTAGGAGTGTCAGGGTCATAGAAAAGTTCCTTTAGGCGAACTTTCCTGCAACCCTCTGCCACATCTTCACACAGCTGGTGATGGTCCATGGTCCGAGGGGTAGGGCAGAACTTGGGGCCGAGAGCTAACACATGAAGCTGTTCATCCGTCAGTGGCTGGTCTGAGAGGTTCACCACAAACGTTTTGTCTAGAACAGTTTTGCTGCTGGATGTTTTGTCGTTTTTGTTTCGTTTGAATCTTCTGGTTCTGCGTTGGATGAGGTTCCATGCGTGGTTGCCTCTTGGAGATTTCTTTCACGTAGCAATTTATCAAATTTATTTTGTTTTCTTTTGAAATAGCTGGTTCGTTTTGTACAGTACGTATGATATTTGAAGCGGAGAACTCCCTCAAAAGTGAAGTAGTCTGAGTCCTTGAACAGTTTGTGTAGTTTGTCGTCTAGCAGCCCTCTGTCCTTGTCCACAAGAGTCTGATAACTGTCTCTGCAAATTTTGAAAATGTCGGAATTGGCTGCTGTCAAGGTGGTTTTGATGGATGAGTGAAGGTAGTCAACCTTGGGGAGGGCGTCCTTTGCGAATTTCAATCTCATTCCCTTAGGGATGATTTGGTGCTGCATACAACGAGTGAGGAAGTGTACATGTGATTCGTACCTTGCCAGTCTATCCACAGATCTTGTTAGTTGCACTTTGAGACTAAGTGCCGCGTCCATCGTACTGGATCCCGTGAAGGATGCAGGGGAGGTAATCAGTAGAGCAAAAGTGAACAGCACAAATGGAGCCACAAGATGGAGGAGGAATTCTCTTGTTTGGATCGAAGACGATGCTTTAGTGTTATTCATGATCAATAAAACTTTCAGACTAAAAACACCAACAAACAAGATAAAAAAACAATCCGAATTTTCGACATTTAATTATGTCTTTTTCCAGGTGGATAAAATTGACAATGACACGAATCAAATGCAGTGCCTCAAGCAGCAAGATAAAAACATGATTAAAATTCATTCTTAAAAAGGAAAATGTAAACATTTCGTGCATTACGAAAGATTGATGTAAGAGTGAACAGGTAAAAAGGATGTGAAAATTGCGTGAATTTAGGAAGATTAAGGAAAGAGTGAGTAGGGGAAATGTGAGGTAGGGGGGTGGGGGTACTACAAGGTGAGTGAGTGAGTGTGTGAGAGTGAGTGTGAGTGTGTGTGTGTGTGTGTGTGTGTGTGTGTGTGTGTGTGTGTGTGTGTGTGAGTGTGTGGTGTGTGTGTGTGTGTGAGTGTGTGTGTCTGTGCGGGTATTAGTGTGAGAGTGTCTGTGAGTATGCACTAGTGTGTGTGAACGTGCGTGTATGAATGCACGCGCGTGGGTGAGAGAGAGAGAGAGAGAGAGAGAGAGAGAGAGAGAGAGAGAGAGAGAGAGGAAGAGAGAGAGAGAGAGAGAGAGAGAGAAAGAGGGTTGAGAGAGAGGAGGGGGAGAGAGAAGGAGGGAGGGAGAGAGAGAGAGGGAGTGGGAGAGAGGGGGAGGGAGAGAGAGGGGAGAGAGGGGAGAGGAGGGAGAGGTGGAAGAGAGAGGGGGATAGAGAAAGAGAGAGAGAGAAGGGGGGAGAGAGAAAGAGAGAGAGAGAGAGAGGGGGAGGGAAAAGAGAGAGAGAGAGAGAGGGGGGGGGGGAGAGCTGTGTGGGAACAGAAAGGAGATAACATAATATTGTAAGGAGGTGTTTTGGAAAACACCATCCCAACTAGAGCATCATGCAACCACCATCTTAACAAATCCATAACCTAAATACATGTTATTTCTCACATGACCCAATTATGGAAAGAAAAATGTGTGTATTTATATATATATGTGTATATATCTATATATATCTATATCTATATCTATATATATATATATATATATATATATATATATATATGTGTGTGTGTGTGTGTGTGTGTGTGTGTGTGTGTGTGTGTGTGTGATAATTCATTTGGACTATTGACTCCACATAATTTGTTTTGCAAAAAATCATTCTCTCCACTATGAAACAAATAAAGCACCTCCGCTATAAATACATTTTAGCACAACTCGATGGAGAAATAACTGCCCTCTCATACAATTCATTAGAGAGAGTTCAGACCCAGCGGAGCCATGGTCTTCAGCTTGTCCATCCAGAACTTTTCACGACGGAGTCTGGACTCCTTGCTCTGGACGAAGACCTGTTCGAGGATGATGCATCTGACATTCTCGCAGGAATGTCCGGCCAAGTTGAAGTGTTCTGCCACCAGAGTCCCAGTGTTGTGCCTGATATGGGACCGGTGTAGAGTGAACCTCACGCTAACCGAGTTCTTTGTCTCTCCAACATACTGGGCGTTTCTACATAGTTCACAGAACAGCAGGTAGATGACGTTGGTCGATCCACAGCCTAGGTTCTGCCTGATGGTGAACCTCTCCCCCGTCCTGTCACTGGAAAACCCTGTGGTTTCCATCAGATGAAGACGGCAGGCGGGGCACGTCTTGGAACATCTGTGGCAGCCAGGATTCACCCACAGGGCAGGGCAGGAGGAGCTTTGGTTTAATAAGTAGGCCTAATTGACCTACTTACGTTTGTTTTTTTCTTTCCTGTTTCTTGTAGTGTACTAATTTTGTTTTGTGGTTGTCATTGATTTGAATGAGTGTGAATTGTCTGTGTATAAAAGTTTATTGTCTGTCTCCAATCCCTAGCATCATTTGCCTTCATAAAACTGATAATCCTGTACTTTTTGAACATGTATAATAATATTAATGAAACTACTGTTGCACACCTTAATGTTTACCACTTATACAACAAACTGCCAGATATATGTTTGCTTCTAGATGACACACCACCTATTCATGTTTTAGGACTTAGTGAGACCCGCCTTAATTCCTACATTCTAGATAGTATGCTAACCATCCCCAACTTCAATACTATCCGCCGTGATGCATCTAACCAGGGCGAAACTGGCCTAGCAGTCTATGTTCACAACAGTATTTTTCAAGTTGCACGAAGGAGATTAGACCTTGAAACCGCAGATATAGAGTGCCTTTGGCTAGAAATAAAATACCCCAAAACATCCCCCTTATTAATTGGATATTTATATCGAAATCCTGCCTCTTCATATGAATGGCTTGATAACTTTGTACACATGATGGATAATATTAAAGTAAACAACAGCAATATCCTGTTATTAGGGGATTTTAATTATGATTTGTTTAAGCCCCAAAATTCCTGGCATTCAACTACTGCTCTATTTGGCCTTCAGCAGCTTATCTCCACGGCTACTAGAGTCACCCACACTTCAGCAACACTTCTTGACCACATTTACTCCAACAACACGTCCTTAGTCACTGATGTCAATGTTTTAGATTCCAAATGTATTAGTGACCACTCCCCTGTAAAATGCACGTGGA
>CM065695.1:20026645-20027875 GCA_017654935.2 Phymorhynchus buccinoides | reverse complement strand
AACAATCAATCATTATTTGTGAAATAATAATAGAAAATAATACTCAGCAATCAATCAGCTACTATTTATCAACATAAACAAATCAAACTATAATCTGAGGAATAATCTATCTTAAAAAATAAATACACGGATCAACCTAACCAGCCACAGTTGACGATTTAAACATGAACCAATCTACTAGTCATGTGATAGATAATCAAACTATCAATAAATAAATCGGTTAATATTATCAATTAACATATAAATCAGACTAATAAACAATCATGCAAAGGTTATACAAAAACTCGTCGATCTGCACAAGTAGATTAGATATATCATGTCATGCAGACCGTAATAATGTTGCATAAAATGTTTTATGCAAGGGAGGACGGGGAAATGGAAAAATACGCATCACACTCACAAAATCCAAAGCCCACATACTAGCATACCAAGGCACTATACAAAACGAAACAGCCGATTATACGCAAAACCTGGCACCACCATGTAAACAATATATGACAGGATAATCAGGGAGCATGTACACAATCTAGCTTAAGCACAGCAAATAACGGATACTAATAGATTTCATTTTCAAGTGATGGAAAATAGACCGGCAGAATCATAAATAGTCTCTAATAGGTTTTCACCATGTTAACACGCATTTCTTACAACAAACGCTTTAGAAATGAATAAAGCCAATTTTGTACACATTCTAGAATCAGAAAGCAGTAAGGTTAGTCTGAAAGCATTGGGATGAGTATAATATTTTTGTGGAATAAACGCTTCACGTAGGTTACTATATCGAGGGCATACTAATATAAAGTGCAGTTCTGATTCGGGTACAGTAGGGCAAAATGGACAGTCAATGTTGGGTTGTGTCTTTGAGTAACGAAATCTATGACATTTTAATTGAGAAACGCCAAGTCTCATTCTCGTCAAGTGTTTACGATTGGATTCTTAATAATACACATGTAACTGGGAATACCTTGTAACAATCTGAAAGAAGAATATAGCTGATATCTATCTTTTGTAGTAATAACTGCGTCATGATTTTGTAGGTAGCTATCAATCAATCTTTGCTTAAAGAGTGACAAAAAAGATTTAACGTGTTCCACCCCTTGATTTTCCCATACGTAACCAAAGCCCTGCCTATATAATGTGTAACAAATATTACTTACCCAGTTATTTTTACCAAGACAGTGACGACTGTGGAGCATGACGTAAGCTTTTTTAGGAAGGCGGCTCTCTTCC
>CM065695.1:20019145-20021645 GCA_017654935.2 Phymorhynchus buccinoides | reverse complement strand
GGGTACCAGCTATGTGAATAGCGCAAATGACAAATTAAGAATAGAATTGAAGTAATCAAACATAAACGGTTGTGTGTGTGTGTGTGTGTGTGTGTGTGTGTGTGTGTGTGTGTGTGTGTGTGTGTGTGTGTGTGTGTGTGTGTGCGCGTGTGCGTGTGCGTGCGTGCGTGTGCGCGTGTGTGTGTGTGTGTGTGTGTGTGTGTGTGTGTGTGTGTGTGTGTGTGTGTGTGTGTGTGTGTGTGTGTGTGTGTGTGTTCGTTCGTTCGTTCTTTAATTTAACGTATTTCCACCTTACAGAGATCTTAGACGACAACAACAACAAATAAAAATAAAATGTATGTGTATGATTATGTGCAAATGTGCGTTTAAGGGGGTTTGTGGTTGTGCGTGTAGGAAGATACGGGAGGATTGTTAATCTATGCATGCATATAATTTACATGAATAAATGGAGTGAGGGTATGTGTATCTGAGTACCTGTATGATTTAGACCCTATGTTAATGAAACGTCAGTGAAATACATAAACTTAGAATTACTTCTAAACATTTAAAGGTGAAAAAACAATAAATGAACAATATTAAACTCCAAAAAAGGAAAGAAAAAAACTTAACAAGAACATCAAAGCAAAGGTCCAATTGGGCTATCACAAAGAATGTCTTGATAGGCTGTCATTGATGGTTTTGTGTCCGACAACCAAGCAGGTAAATAGTTTTTCATATGTTCACCAAGAAAAATCACATGGAAAGGTATGATGGCCACAAATGCAGGTTACATTTTTACAGAATTTTGTTTTCAGTGCATCAAGCCTGAATTTAAAAACTAAGATTTTGTCCTGTTTTATAATCCATTAGCTTTTAAAAGAATTTTCCTTTTTTGTTCTTTTTTATAGAGCGTAATGTCTCAGTTTGGCTTCTAAACACAGAATCCCAGGATACTTTTTCTAAAAGACTGTAATTTTCATATAGCGATAAAGGAATATGAACTTTTGCTAAACTGTTTTCAGTGGCTGCAATATTTTTTGCTAACCGATCAACTCTTTCATTTGCAAATAATCCACAATGTGATGGGACCCAACAAAAGTCAATAGAAGAACCACGCAAAGACAAAACATTAATTAAATGGTGAATTTCGGATATACGTTCTCCTCTCACTCAGGCTTGTAAGACAGATTTTGAATCAACACAAAATAATATCTGAAAGATGGAAAATGGAAAACTAAGAAGATAATTTAATGCCATAATAATGGCAACAAGTTCTGCGATAAATATAGAGATATTCGTTCCTATATGATATGATTTCTCTATTTTTAACTATGGAATGACGAATGCAGCACCTGATAAATGATTGTCAAGTACAGTGCCATCTGTATATATTTTGAGATGATTTACATAAGTTTCATTTATATGTGTCTTAACATATGTTGGTAGCAAAGGCCCATCACATTTTCTTAAATCTGTGTATTCAATATCATAAGAAGCATTACCAAGCTCCCATTTAGGAATTGTGCTATAAGTTATCTGGGGGGCTACTTTTCTGGGTTCAACACCCGCATCTGTAAACAAATCAGCCTATTGTTTTCAGAGAATCAATTTTCTGTGCCCGCTTAGGAAAGTCTATTTCTGATTTTAATTGAGTTTCCTTTACACACGAATTTTGTGTTGTGTGACTTCTTAGAATATATTTTGCTGACGTAAATTTCATATTTTCTTCAAATGGTAATATTCCAATTTCTGTGTAAGTTCTTAATGTTGAGGCATGAACAGAGCTAACTTGTAAGCTTTACTGTCAATGCTCTGCAACTTTTAGATTAAATATTTGGGGGCTGAAAAAAATATTTCCTGAGCGTAAGATAATTTAGATCTTGCAAGTGCAGTTACTAAATGTTACTAAATGGTTGTTGACTTACCATTTTAAGTAAATTTAAACCTTTTGTGACTGTTGTCAGAACACTTTCTAAATGGTGGTTCCAGCTCAATTTAGAAGTTAAATTTACTCCTAAAAAGTTTACAACTTTTTTTATATTCATCAATTGAAAAGAAGGTAGGGTATTGAACAGAACCATATGCGATTTTTCAGTCGAAAGGGCTAATCCGTTTTCATTCATGTACAGTCATTTTGATATATCTTTTTAATATTGATCATTAATTGATCAGAGAGAGACAATGACAAAGAGAAAGTGACAGAAAAAGAAGAGAAAGAAAGCTAGCACTGGAGACAATCCGTTCATTTTGATATATCTTTTTAATATAGTTAATTGATCAGAGAGAGACAGTGACAAAGAGAAAGTGACAGAAAAAGAAGAGAAAGAAAGCTAGCATTGGAGACAATCCGTTCATTTTGATATATCTTTTTAATATAGTTAATTGATCAGAGAGACAGTGACAAAGAGAAAGTGACAGAAAAAGAAGAGAAAGAAAGCTAGCACTGGAGACAATCCGTTCATTTTGATATATCTTTTTAATATAGTTAATTGATCAGAGAGAGACAGTGACAAAGAGAAAG
>CM065695.1:20006645-20011645 GCA_017654935.2 Phymorhynchus buccinoides | reverse complement strand
GGATTTAAATAGCGAAAACACAGGTTTTTCATCAAGCTGACCACTAGTCATTGTCTGACCACTGGTCATTTACGTTATGAAACGCACAGAACCACTTATAGTTAATGAAATTGCGGGGTTTTCATCAAACTGACCACGGGTTATATATATAATCTGCAAATTATATCAAAGTGACCACTGGTTACCCGTGGTCAGTATGAGTGACTTATATGAAAAACTGCATCAAACTGACCACTGGTCACTCTTGCTGACCAGTGGTCATCTACGTTATAAAAAGAACAAAAGCACTTTAACATAAAAAAGAGTTAAAAAGTAAAAGCACGGATTTATCATTGAACTGACCACTGGTCATTATTGTCCTGACCACAGGTTATCTACGTTGTAAAAAGCACATAAGCACTTATAACACATCAATACAGAATCAAATACGGAAATCACATCACATTGACCACTGGTCATTCCAGATGACCACTGGTCATGTACATTGTAAGAATGACATAAGCAAATAAAGCACACAAATAGTGTTAAATAGTGAATATATTTTTTAATGTCCACTGGTCTTTTGTACTAACCATTGGTCATCTACGTTGCACAGGGTACCCCTGAAACATCATTACGCAACCGAATAGAGAAAATATGCAATTTAAATCAAAATGACCATTGGTCATTGTCACAGGACACGTTGGTCATCGACGTACTTTGTACATAGAAGAAGCAGGCGCACACAGAAATGTGCTATTTACACGAAACTGGCCAATGTCACTGAACAATGCATTACGTTTTGGCATCATCATACCCGTTTTAAAATAAGCAAGCATTGCCCAAGTGGTACATTTTGGGCAACATTTCCGCCCAAAATGTACCAAAATTACACATTGGTACATTTTGGGCAGCAATTGGTACATTTTGGGCAGTAATGTTACATTTGGGGCAATTGGTACATTTGGGGCAGTAATGTTACATTTGGGGCAATTGGTACATTTTGGGCAGTAATGTTACATTTGGGGCAATTGGTACATTTTGGGCAGCAATGTTACATTTGGGGCAATTGGTACATTTTGGGCAGTAATGTTACATTTGGGGCAATTGGTACATTTTGGGCAGCAATGTTACATTTGGGGCAATTGGTACATTTTGGGCAGCAATGTTACATTTGGGGCAATTGGTACATTTTGGGCAGCAATGTTACATTTGGGGCAATTGGTACATTTTGGGCAGCAATGTTACATTTGGGGCAATTGGTACATTTTGAGCAGCAATGTTACATTTGGGGCAATTGGTACATTTTGAGCAGCAATGTTACATTTGGGGCAATTGGTACATTTTGAGCAGCAATGTTACATTTGGGGCAATTGGTACATTTGGGGCATTCACACCCACGCATAGCACAAGCGGTAGCAGCCCCGATTCAAACGTGTGCACTAGTAATGCCCTTGAGGAGTAACTTTTAAGCGCTTGCACAAACATGTTCTGTGAAATTGCAAAAAAGGAAACTTTAAAGTGGGCTCAAGTGACTGGAACCGAGCAAATGCCCGAACTTTTTCCTCCCAAGAAGAGAACGCATGCACGTATTAGGAAAATGTTAAAGACAACCTAAAAAAGGAGATCAAATAGACAGAGAGGGGAAAAAAGAGTGCAAGGGTTTTACTTGGGTTACTCCCGTTTTGCTTATGCCAACAATGTATGGTTTGAATTTTAGAATATGGTACTCTTACTTTACCTAACAGAAGCAATCAGCAGATGTAAATGGGTGCAAAAGGACTGTTTGTTTAGATCATGTGAGTGCGAGTGTGTGTGTGTGCGTGTGTCTGACTTGTGTGGGGCTGCTGACGTACGTGCGCGTGTTTGTGAGTGTGTATGAAGTACAACCTATTATTACAAGCATTATTATGCCTCTTGAGTTCGTATATCGTCAACCTCCGATCCAGAGGCAGGATCCAGAACTTTTATGGAACCGTTTCAGCCGATTGATTTACGCGGCCCATGGCACCAGAACTTTTATGGAACCGTTTCAGCCGATTGATTTACGCGGCCCATGACTGTTTGCCTTGATGAGCGCTAGCCAGCTTGCGCTACTCTATTTTACAGTAAGGGAGAAGGCTGCAAGAGCAATGGTTCCTGGTAGCATACAAGGGGCCGTGTTAACCACGCCGTTTTGTCCAATTTTTATATTATGATTTGGACAAAACGGCGGTTCAACAATCCGCCGTTTATAGACAAAACGGCGGGTTGGAGAAAACGGCGCCCGATTTTGAACCAAACGTCAAAATGAAAGTTAAAAACCTCATTCTTGACAAGTTCTCATTTAAAAAAAATCTTTGTTAAATAAAATGACTAACAAGCTGACCACTGACACTGGTCACTTTCGCCTAATTTTACCGTTTGAATGCTAATTAGTGTATTAGGAGATCATATGAAAAATTGTTGATGTGGTTGACCAGTGGTCAGTGTCACTGACCAGTGGTCACTTATGCCTATTTTCACTTTTTGACTGCAAATTAGTGTATTAGGAGTTCAAATGAACAAATTTGTATGTGTTTTCAGTGGTCAGTGTCACTGACCAGTGGTCATTTTGGCCTATTTTCACTGTTTGACTGCAAATTAGTGTATTAGGAGTTCAAGTGAACACGGTTTGATGTGGTTGACCAGTGGTCAGTGACACTGACCAATGGTCAACCACATTTTTAAAAAAAGAAGGCCAAAGTGACCACTGGTCAGTGACACTGACCACTGAAAACATATTTTTTTGGTTCATTTGAACTCCTAATAAACTAATTTGCAGTCAAACAGTGAAAATAGGCCAAAGTGACCAGTGTCAGTGGTCAGCTTGTTATTCATTTTATTTAACCAAGATTTTTTTTTAATGAGAACTTGTCAAGAATGAGGTTTTATAACTCCAACTTTGGACAAAACGGCGGTTCAAAATCGGGCGCCGTTTTGTCCAACCCGCCGTTTTGTCTATAGACAAAACTATAGACAAAACGGCGGGTTGTTGAACCGCCGTTTTGTCCAAATCATAATAGAAATTTTTGACAAAACGGCGGATCGATAGAAGTCTATAGAATATAGAATTTGGACAAAACGGCGGTTAACAGCCGCGCCACACCGAGTACGACTCAATCCAACTGCGACCCAGCTGTGACATAATTATGTGAGGCATAATTCTCGTGAAATACTACTTTTTTGATGAAATCCTACTAGTTTTGTTCACTAAATTAGTTGTCCCCGCAAATCTGGTGAAATATCTCTATTTTTTGTATCAGACATTTTATGAGGTTCGAGTATAGTGAATGAAAATAGTAGAATTATTTTAAGACGGAACTATTTCACGTGAATCATTCCTCACAGACGTCGTCACAGTCGGATTGCAATTGAATAGAAACTGCACGTGTGTGGCGGTGTTAACCGCCGTTTTGTACAAATCATCGTTTTGTTCAAATTTTCTATTTTCTATTATGATTTGGACAAAACGGCGGTTCAACAATCCGCCGAACAGTGAAACAGCAACACTAGGTCAAAGTCTCCACTGGTCAGTGACACTGACCTCTGGTAAACCACAATAAAATTGTTCGGTTGAACTCCTAATACACTAATTTGCAGTCAAACAGTGAAAATAGTCAAACTGTCTAACTGTCCTGGGCAAAAACAGGCCTGGGCAAGAACGGCCTGGGCAAAAACGGTGCACTCTCAAATCAGACGATCACTGGTCAGTTCCACAACTGCATTCTGCACAAGGCAAACTATCAGTGATCAGTGCCACTAACATGTGGACACAAAGTCGATAAAAATCACATTTTTATTCTTATCAGATTGCGCTCTGTTAAAAATTAAAGACAGCTAGTTATTCATTTTATTTAACAAAGATTTAAAAAAAAAGTTGAGAACTTGACAGGAATAAGTTTTTTTAATTCCAACTTTCATTTTGACAAAACGGCAGTTCAAAATCGGGCGCCGTTTTGTCCGTTTTGTTTTCGGATTTTCAACCGCCGTTTTGTCCGAATCATAATAGAAAATTTGGACAAAACGGCGGTTAACAGCGGCCCCTGGCCCTGTTCCAACTTCAGTCATAAGGCTATCGTACTGTGACAGACGTGAATAAACAGATCTTATGAAATACTACTGCCTAGATGAGTCTGATGACATTCTACTAGTTTCGTTCACTATATTTCCCCATACACGAATCTGATGAAATATCTGCATTTATGCATCAGCCATTTGATCAGGTTTGTGTATAGGATTTAAACTGGTAGGATTTCATCAGATTCATCTAGACAGCAGTGTTTTATCAGATTGATACCTTACTATATGATTGTCTTAGTTGGATAGCCGTACGACCGAGATTGAATGTTTTACAACCAAGCCTTTTGCAAAGCTGTGACTTTGCAAGCTAAATAGAAGGCATTGCTCTAGCAATGTTCTCTAGTGGTTTAGTTCGCCTTTGAGAGCCATCCCGAATACCTTCTTCTTATTCTGCGTTCACAGACCATATGGCCATAATGAGTGAGGGGAGCATGTGTCCGGTTTTCAGTTTTCACTGGTCTCCCCCGCTGCATTCAGCCGACACATTCCGATTTCGGCTACTATGGAGCTCATAGGAAAACCTTATTTGGAAAATGTTATTGGTAAAAAGGGAGGAAAATGGGTCAATAAGTCATAAATAGTAGATGATAGTAGTAAGAAAAGGAAAGGGCAGCGTTGAAGAGAGTGATAGAGGAAGCTATCAGCACGGACGTTCCAGAAGGTGGGGGAACTAACGTCCAGCTCCACGTGTGGAGGCACGAGGCATCCACCCACTGCCCCATCCCAAATAAACGATATTTGTTTCTTTAAAAAGTCCTCGTGACTGCGAGATGAAGGGTCAATACTTGCATAGGCTGTTCTACGCTACGCACACATTCCAACCCAGTTTTCATTAACAGCCTGTCTGGAATTCATAAAGGACATTCGAAGGACAAACGTGAAATAATGTTAGAGGGCCATTTGGAGCTTGAGGTCACATA
>CM065695.1:19979145-20001645 GCA_017654935.2 Phymorhynchus buccinoides | reverse complement strand
GGCCTAAAGGTTGTGATGTAGCTTGAACAGGTGGGTCTTGAGAGCTGATTTGAAACATTGCAAGGACTGGATATGGCGGATTTCGCGTGGTAAGGAGTTCCAAACTGATGGGGCCGAAAAGGAAAAGGAGCGCTCACCAAACATTTTTGTTCGTGTACTAGGAACACAGAGAATTTTGGAATCTGAAGATGACCGCAATTGCCTTGATGGAGTATAGACAGAAAGCATGTCAGAGATGTAGCTAGGGGCATTTCCAGAGAAATAAGAATGACATAGAGTGGAAATTTTGTAGTCAATACGTGCTTTGATGGAAAGCCAATGAAGGGATATCAGGAGTGGTTGAACATGATGATACTTAGAGACCTTGAGGACAAGTCTGGCAGCAGAGTTCTGGACTTTTTGAAGCTTGTCAATGAGGTGTTGGGGGCAGCCATACAAGAGTGAATTACAATAATCTAGTTTAGAGAGAACAAAAGCGCAGACTAGTATTTTAGTAGTATCTATAGACAGGAGATGGCGAATCGTACCAATGCGACGCAGCTCACAGTATGCTGACCGACAGATAGTTTGAACTTGTGAGTCAACACTCATATCTTGAGAGATGTGGAAGCCAAGATTTCTAGCAGAAGGAGAAAAAGGTATTTGAGTGTCACAGACAGAGATGGAATCAGGCTTTGGGTACGGAAGTTTTCTAGATGGAGAGTGGATGAACAAGGCCTCCGTTTTGTCGTCATTCAGCTTCAGTTTGTTTTGTAGCATCCATGATTTGATGTTGCGAATGCAGAATTCAAGTGAAGATATAGAAGGAAGAATGGTAGATGGGGATACAGGCTTGTGGAGTTGTGTATCATCAGCAAAAGACTGAGAATCAACTGAATGAGAAGTGATCAACTCGGACAGGGGTTTAGTGTACATGATGAAGAGGACTGGTCCAAGTACTGAGCCTTGAGGAACCCCACATGTGAGGCCAACCATTGCAGAAGATGAGTCATTGATGGAGACAGACTGAGTTCGACCAGAAAGGTAAGACGAGAACCATGACAGAGCAGTGCTTGATATTCCATAGGTGATTTGAAGCCTCTTAAGGAGTATATGGTGGTCAATAGTATCAAAAGCAGCTGAAAGATCCAAAAGAGTTAATATAGATGCGTCACCAGAGTCAAGAGCTAAGAGAATGTCATTAGTTACTTTCAACAGTGCCGTTTCAGTGCTGTGAAATGGCCTGTACGCTGATTGTGAACAACTGATGAGTTGATGTTCATTGAGATAGCCTAGGAGTTGATGAAGAACTAATTTCTCGATGATTTTTGATATGAAAGAGAGGTTGGATATAGGCCTATTGTTCTTGAGAGTGTTTGGGTCAAGGGATGATTTCTTTAGAAGTGGTTTGACAATGACAGTTTTGAACACAGATGGAAAGGAGCCAGATGTCAGAGAGTTGTTGACAATATGGGTGAGAGTAGGGAGTAGTTCATCAAGATACTCTATGAAAAGTGGCGTCGGCATAGGGTCGAGAGGACAGGAAGTGGGTTTAGCTTTTAGAATGATCTTCTTCAATTCAAAGGCAGTAACAGGCTGAAATTCCAAGAACGCGGATGTTGTTCCTATTTGGTCTAACAGGGTGGTAGGCCTAGGTGTGGAAGAAGCCTGATCAAGTTCGTTTCTGATCAGCTGGATTTTCTGAACAAAGTAGTCGTTAAAGACATCAGGAAGGTCACTGACAGGGTGGGTGGTAGGGAGAGGGGTGCTTTTTTCACGCCCCAGTAGTTTGCTGCAGATAGAAAACAGCCGACTAGAGGTCACTGCATTGTTTATTTGGTCAGTGTAAAAGGAGGATCTTGCTGTCAACACTATGTTCGCTATTTTTCGTTTCGCAGCGTTGAAGATTTGTTTCGTAACGGTAAGGGGGGGTCTTAAGCCATGCTCTTTCAGCTACACGCTTTTCTGACTTCGCCGAGTTCAGTTCAGTGCTAACTAAAGGGTACCACGGCTCCAGTCTATCGGCACGCTCTTGGCGGTGACGTAACGGCGCGTGTGTGTCGATAACGCGAGTGAGAGCGCTGTTAAGGTTGTTGACCGTGGGGCATGATTCAGGGCAGATAGTCGCGCGCAACTCTGCTTGAAATGCTGATCTATCCATGCCGCGTACATTACGAGACTGTCTGTACGATGGGGTGTCAGACGGGACAGACAAACATAGTTCACAAACAATACAGAAATGGTCAGAAGCAAGAGATTGAGTGACATGAGTAGAGCGTAGCAAATCATCATCTGGTCTATAAATTACCCAGTCCAGAATGTGGCCACGTTCATGAGTTGGCTCGGTAACAGATTGACAAAAGTGAAACATATCCAAAGCATTAATCGTCTTAGTAGTTACAGGGTTATGCTGAGTATCAAAATGAACATTAATGTCTCCTAATATAATACACTTTCCAGAAAGGTTATTACAGTACTCTAAAAGGTCAGGGAATTCACTGAGAAACATAGCGTCTGTCAGTTTATTTTTGCGGCTTGGTGGAGGTCGGTATACGCAGATGAAGTGGACAGGAGAAGACGACGTTGCCAGGGTAACGCGAACTGCTTCAAAGCTGAGATGTTGGAAGGGAAAGGCAGTGGAGGTAGAAAGATGCTTGGCCAGAGAGTTCTTAGAGATGAGCGCAATCCCCCCACCGCGTGAAGGGCGGGGGAAGGAAGAGAGTGTGTAGCCAGATGGTGTCAGGTCAGCACACTTTGCTTCATCGCCTTGTTTTTTAAGCCAGGATTCTGTTATTACGAAAACATCACAGTCATTGTCCGTAATGAAAGAGTGGATCTCTGCTCGTTTCAGTGGGTCGCTAACAGATCTTGCGTCAAAGAGGATCGGCCGCTGACGGAGGGAGAGAGAAGTTTGTTCCAGGAGGTCGGACCCGAAACAGCGAAAGAGGCCGACCAACAAGTGAAAGCCCTGTCATGAATGTTTACCTCGTTCACGCAAAAAAAGAGTTATGTTTGGTTTCACTTTTGATTTAATAGTATGTTTTAATTTTTAAAGTCACATTAAAAAACACCAATCCAGCTATTCAGGAGATCGATAGGGCAACAAGTAAACGTATTACATAAAGCCCTGTCTGCATTTTTAGTGTAGCACTCTGAGGCATTTCTGTTTGAAAACATCAACATGTTTTTGTTCTTTGGAAACGCGTCCATACTGCTGTTATCTCTGCTAGGGCCTGGCGGCCTTTATTACTGAAATGGCTTTGTATGATTGGTTGACGTTTGCCTGTATTTGAGGGCCAATAGTAACGTGATAACTGTACGACGCACCATTTGCTACAGCGAATATAACTATTAGGCCTTACTCTCAAACTAGGAGTCATCAGCACTGTCTTTTAAGTACTGCAACCCAGGGAATCCGTTGGCCTTTGGGGACCTTCCTCCCCAGTTGTTCTCCAAAGTCCTCTTGCCCGAGGAGTGGGTTTGTACCCCGGGCCGGGGCAGTGGGTGGATGCCTCGTGCCTCCATGCGGGGAGCTGGACGACCCCGCCCCCTCCACGAGTGGATACTGGCGGGGGGGGGGGGGGGTATTTCGTAAAAAAATAGTTCCCCCACCTTCTGGAGGTTCTGTGCTTGTAACTTCCTCTAATCTTCCACTCTCTTTGACTCTGCTTTTTCCCTTTGCTTTTTATCATTTACTAACTTTCTGACTTATTGGTCCTTTCTCCTGCCTTATTTAAAAAGAAAACAATCCCAATATTTGTTCTCCTTTAAGCTCCTCCGAAAACGGAATGTGTCGGCTGTATGCAGCGGGGAGACCAATGAAAACTGAAAACCGGACACATACATACCTTACCCATTATATATGGCCTGGGAACGAAAAAGCAGAAGAAGAAGAAGAAGAAGAATAAGTACCCCAGGCAAGGCATCCCCTCTAAAAGCACATCCCGTCCAGCTCGTGGGAGTCGCAACCAGCGGATCTTTGGGGATCTTCATCAACGCCAGCTATTCTCCAAAGTCCTATTGGCCGAGGAGGAGTGGGTTTGTACCCCGGGCAAGGCATCTCTTGCATAAGCACATTCCCGCCCAGCTCTTGGGAGCTGCAGCTGCTTTGCTCGTCCTATCTGGATTTCATGGTCACACTCGGAGTCGTCTGCGCTGGCTCTGAGTGGTACAACCCAAGGGAGATTAGTTGCCCTTTGGGGACCTTCCCTAACACCGGCTGTCCTACAATCAATTTGCTATTACCCTCGCCAGGCTTTTAGCCGTTACTCAAACTATTTTTGGTCATAATTGTTTTGGCATTGACCCGCCAATAGTATAGTGAGCTGAGAGCATTACTGTAGTCTACAGCTAATAGGAAATCATGGTACAGCTTAATTTATTTTTATGAATGGCCATGTATCTCAACAAACTAGGAGATAACTGAGTCCTCTTGGCTAAGAGAGTGGGTATGTACCCTGGGAAAGGCACCACTATATTAAATAAATTCCACTACAGCGAATACTATCTGCCTCCTGTGCTATCTGAAATCTTAATCGGACACGATTAAGATCGGACATGACTGGCACTACACCAAAACAAACGAACAAACAAAAACTTTGCATGCCATGGTGAATCCCGGTGAGATTTCTGTCCTGAGGCCCTTTTTATAACAACATTAATGTTTGCCTGGAATCACGACATTGACCCAAAACAAAGACAATCCTTGGTGTTCTGTTTTTTGTTTTGTTGTCACACTCTGAGGCGATTCTGTTTCAAAACATTGACATGTAAGCTTAATGTTGTTTCCACTCAAAACGCATACATTTAACTGACCAGTTATTCCCACCACTGACTGACGTTTTTCTTTCACGATGGACACTCATACACACACGCACGCACACACACGCACGCACACACACACACGCGCGCACATACTCACAACACACACGTGTACACGCACACGCACGCACGCGCGCGCGCACACACACACACACAAACGCACGCACAGACACATAAACATACACATACACACACACACACACACACACACACACACACACACACACACACACACACACACACACACACACACACACAAGGTCACACAAGGTCAAGGTCAAGGTCAAGGTAATGACCTTGACGTATAACCTTGAAAACTGAAAATCTATTTTTAGCCATATATCAGGCACCAGTCAACATATGATGCTGAAACTTGGTATGAAGGTGGTTTGGCTTATGCTCCTTCCGAATATTGTTGAACAAATCTCAAGGTCAAGGTCAAGGAGATGGCTGGACCCTGAAAATCGGGGGGTCGGAAAAATGGAGTTCCTAAGATAACAGCATATGACCATGAAGGAATAAGGATAGGAAGATGAAACTTGATGTGCATGTAGGCTAGGTACTGTAAATGTGCCTTTTGGTGTCAAAGTCAAGGTCAAGGTCATGACCTTGACGTATGACCTTGAAAACTGGAAAACAGTTTGTAGCCATATCTCACGCACTAGTCGACATAGGATGTTGAAACTTGGCATGAAGGTGGTTTGGCTTATGCTCCTTCTGAATATTGTTGACCAATCAAGGTCAAGGTCAAGGTCAAGGAGATCGCTGGACCCTGAAAATCGGGGGGTCGGAAAAATGGAGTTCCCAAGATGAAATCAGGTGGGAATGCTGGTTGGGTATTGTAAATGTGCCTTTTGGGGTCACGGTCAAGGTCAAGGTCATGACCTTGACGTGTGAAAACAAGCGGGTGATTCTCGAATGCTACATTCGATAACCTTTCAATCTAGTTTTGTCTTCGTCCATTCGTGTTTCTGTCAGAACACCGTCATTTGTGTGTTACATATGGAGATAAAATCATGGAGACGATTAAGGTGCAACACAGATCACATTTTATTTTATTTTTATTTTTAGCGAAGGTGCTAGCTGATTTTTTGCTTGTCAAAACTAGATGTAAAAAAACAGTTTGTAAAACGTTTTTCAATGGATTATTTAGATGAAACTTGGCAAGAAAAAAACAGTGTAATGTTATGAGTTGTGCGGTCAACGTTTTTATAGAGACCAGGCCGGTCAGGGTTGGCACAGCTTGTTTATTTTAGCTAAACACCCTTTCTGCTTAAACTTCACACTTGTGTTGTGGGCCCTTTTGGCTTGTGCACTCTTTGATGCGTTCCCTTTGCAGACATGTACTATGTGTCATTGTTCTCCATCAATTGTTTTGCTTAGTGTTTAGCCTTGGGGGGCTTTACATATTAACCCTCATCAGTTCTACAGGTCCTTAAGCTGTCTTCGCACCACATCACCGAAGTATTTTGCCTTGAGGGCTTGCAAAACGTTCACAATGATGCCATAGCAAAACAATTAGAGGGTGAAAACTAGAGCGTTAAGACGCTGTATCACCATCTGCGCGGCACATTTTCCGCTCTAGCGATCTTGACCTTTGACCGATGACCTCCATTTTTAAGCTTGGCCTAGATATCCTAATGGCCTATGACCATGAAAAACTAGTCTTGAGACTCCTAGGTCTCTCCGTTCAAACGTCATCGTGTTAAAATACATATCAACCAAGTTTATTCGAGATTTCAATTACAGACAATTATAGCACAATTAATGCATTCTCGAAAGGAAATACCAACCAAATTTACATCACATTGCAAAACACGGCATGAGAAGTTCCAAACTAAAGTGCATATTTTTCCAGCTTGACAGTTCAAATAACTGTCATTACATCAACAAAAAGCACGTGCCAGTTAAGCTCAAATTGAACACAAGCTCGTTAAAGAGAGAGAAAAAACAAAGACGAAAGCAAATGTTACATACATACATACATACGTACATACATACATGCATACATACAGTCAGCCAGCCTGGAGCAAACGTCATTGAAAACATCAATAGCTTCGCTTGCGCGGCTGATGACATGAAGAGAGTAAAAACATGTGAAAACTTAACAAAACTATATGATACATACATTATGAAAGAGAGGATATGGGCCAAAAGGTGAATAAGGAAATCTAAATGTAACACCTTAAACCTAACCACCATGCCATAGAAGTGAACTCTCACCCCGCCGGGGGTGGGGGGTGTTCGCCACTATGAATTTCTGAAGTGTTTTTATGATTAAAATCGAAAGCCAGTTGTTTGCCTTTTTTAAATTGAGGGCTACATATGTCTAGAAGGGTTTGTATGACATATGTTTCCTTCTTTGGTGCCTGTATTTTCATTTTGAGGGTAGGGATAGTTAAATAACCGTAAAAACTTCGATTGTCTTCTTATTTTCGTGTTTTCTCTTCCGTGATGTACATAACGAATCAAACTACCAGCAGACACCAAACAAAGGTACTTTGTACCCTTAAATATTTAGAAAGGCTTCGTAATAGAGAGAGGGGTGGTTAAATCGATATTTCCTTCTTTGGCGTCTGTATTTGAGTTTAAGATGACTACGGTATTTTTAATTTCAAAAGCTCCATAAAATTGTGAAGTTTATTGTTTTGTTTTTTGTTGTTTTCGCCTTTGCTATTATTATAGATGTTGTTCACCCTGTTCTTGTTCATCTGTGGCAAGTCATATAAGAGAGACAGTACTTTAGAATCAGGGTGTGGGCTTTTGTACCATGTACCAGTCTGATAGACCCAAATGGTCTTTTGATCTATTCAGTAACAACTCTTCAACTGCTTATGATACAATTCAAACAGGGAGTGACTAGTTCAATGTCTCAAGGATGATGCTCGTTATCTCAGATAATAGCTAGCATAATACGGCTGTAAATAACCGTTTTTAACGGATTAAACGACCAAAATAGTGTTTTCGGGGCTTGATCTTGTAATTTAATCATAATATTAAAAACCTGTTTACCAATCAAGATTGTGCCATTGAATGCCTGTAAAAAGTCGTTACAAAATAGTGATTTGCTTTCAAGATAACCGTTAAAACCGTTAGAATTATCTTAAATATCTTTGAATTGCCATATCTTAAACTAATGGACAGATACTTATTGCGTTTTAATGCAAATAATGTATTTTTCCTGAAGCTTGATGACCATTGACTCAATTCAATTGACGAACCAGTTTTAACGGCTGTAACTGAAAAAGAAGATGTTTTTTGCTTTTGATAAAGAAAATCTCGAGAACCGCTATAAACGATTTGCATTGCAATTTATAAAAATACATGGACGAAAGAACAGCGTTAATGTTCTGTATTCACATTATCGATTAAATAACGGTTAAAATGCTCAGACTGGTTCCTTTCATATGTATTATATTAATATGGATTCAGACAATTATTTGGAATTAGATATATAATACAGGGAGAGAGAGAGAGAGAGAGAGAGAGAGAGAGAGAGAGAGAGAGAGAGAGAGAGAGAGAGAGAGAGAGAGAGAGAGAGAGAGAGAGAGAGAGAGAGAGAGAGAGAGAGAGAGAGAGAGAGAGAGAGAGAGAGAGAGAGAGAGAGAGAGAGAGACAGAGAGAGAGAGAGAGAGAGAGGAAACAAAAAGGAAATGAAAAATAAACACCAGAAGTTGCTGGTAGGACCCAGAGATGCACCAGCCACGCCTGCCCTATCAACACGAGAGCAGCCCTGCTCCAGCCCTGAAAGTCAGTGTTGTGTTGCTGGTGAGCAGGCACAGATTAAGTATGCAAAGGCACATAGCTACTTCTGGCTTGTGACCATCCGATACGATGCAAAGGAGTCCTTGCGAAATGCCCCCATGGGTGTACCAGCCCGTTGTTCATGACTGCAGATGCAACCGGAAAAAAGACACCCACTCATAATCCAGAATGCATCCAACAGCCCCCACCAAGGACAGGCGAGGCCAGTGCATCTCCAGACAAAGAGAGAGAGAGAGAGAGAGAGAGAGAGAGAGAGAGAGAGAGAGAGAGAGAGAGAGAGAGAGAGAGAGAGAGAGAGAGAGAGAGAGAGAGATTAGAGAGAGATTTGAGGAGTGACTATGAACTACCAAATGACAGAAGGAAAGATAGGACGACTGAGTGAACTAACCAGTGAGTGTAAGAATGCATGGATTTATTGCTTTTAATGTGTGCAATTCATTAAGTAAAGACTTATTTGGGACTGTGTAAGCTACACACAAGTGCACGCATACGCACGCACGCACGCATGCACGCACACGCATATACACACAAACACACACTCACTCACACACACACACACGCAAACGCATATGCGCGTGCACGCGCGTGCAGAGAGAGAGAGAGAGAGAGGGGGGGGGAACAGACAGACAGACAGACAGACAGACAGACAAACAGAGAAGAATGCCCATGAACATTAATTCTAAAAATTAAACAAGACTTACCTGTAAGTTGTAGTTTAATTGTAGTTGTTTGGAGACTTGTGAGTGGCAGGAGCGCTTACTTGAGAGATTGCGCGCGCGGGAACAGCCAGGTTTTAGACGCGATTGACCTCCTCGAACCCTAAGAACTAGGGTGGGTTAAAGCTGCTATGGAGCTGTGAGGGAGGGCAAGTAAGCGCTCCTGCCACTCACAAGTCTCCAAACAACTACAATTAAACTACAACTTACAGGTAAGTCTTGTTTAATTTTTAGAATTGTTTGTCGCCTTGCGATTGGCTAATCGCCCTTACTTGAGATTTTAGAGCGAGGTCAATTGCTGTACTAAGGCCACACAAATGTTTTAAATGTTATTTACAAATTTAAATCTGTACATATTCACATATTCACAGAGAGAATGAGTTCCACTTGCACTTCTTGAAACGAAGTAGTGTTATATTACATATTTACAAATTTGTCGAGGACTGACTGACTGAAGGTCCTTTTGCAGTTGTCCATGAGCAAAGGTTTACAATAAAATTTCTTGAATGTAGTCTCTTTTGTCCAACCTGCTGCGGCCATAATGGAGTCCAAGGGCACATCCCTACTGAACGCCGCAGAAGTACTGGCTGCTCTGGTGTCTTGCCATTTCTTTATACACCTTCGATGTAGTTGGGCGCCACGAGTCCATTGCAAGGTCCGCTGCTTCCTTTGTCATTCTGGCTTCCTGGTAGACTTGCCGCAAATCTTGCAGACTAGCAGATTCAGGCGTTTTTGTTGGATGAGAGGGTGGATCTCGTCTGGTCTGCTGGGTAGCTGAAGTAGCCTGGTCCTGCATCGGAGGCGTATTGGTGGGGCCAGCAGCAGTTTCAACAGAGTTGGATACCACACCTGTGTTGGCCAATCCGGCACCACAAGCACTCCCGTGGTGTTGTCTTGCTGAACCTTCCGTAGGACTCGTGTCACCACACTGACAGGTGGAAACATGTAAACAATCATATTCTCCCAAGAAATACTGAAAGCATCAACAGCGAAAGCAGCAGGGTCAGGTCTATAAGACACATATTTCTCCATCTGCTTGTTAAGTCTAGATGCTTTTGAAATGCTGTGTTCAAGGACGTGCTATTAAGTTTCCACTCTGCATCCATGTTAACATGCCTGGATTCGTAGTCAGCAATGACATTCAACTGACCAGGGATGTAGGCAGCACTGAGCCATATGTCTTTTTCGTAACACCATGTCCAAATGTCATAAGTTAATGAATTGCACATATCTGAATGACTGGTGCCCATGTGTTGAATGCAAGATACGCAAGTCATATTATCACTTTTGATTCTGACATGTTTGCCTGACAATTTGTCCTTAAAACATTGCAACGCCAGAAATGCAGCTTTCAATTCCAACACATTTATGTGAAACATTTTTTTCTGTACAGACCATTGTCCACCAGATGATACACCCTCACAGTCACACACCCAGCCTGTAAGGCTAGCGTCAGAAGTAACAACAATTTCAGGTTCACTTGTACCAATGTCATTACACGCGTCATCTATATTCACAATCCACCAGTTTAGTTCCTCTTTGCTTTTGGCAGATAGAGTCATGATCTGGTCATAATCCCCACAGTTTTCCTTGAGTGCTCTGACTTTGTCCCTTTCCAGGCCCCGATAATGGAGGGCTCCATATTTCACGGCCACAACACTAGCAACAATTTTCCCTATAGCCTGTGCCAGCTCTCTGATTTTCAAGCGCTTTCTGCGTGTCAACTCTCTGCAGCTGTCTTTTAGACCTTTTTTCCTCTCATCGGTCAACCTGACTGTCATTGATTCTGAGTCAATTATCACGCCCAAATACTGAATCTGTTTGCTAGGTTTTAATTCTGATTTGGTTGGGTGAATGAGGAAGCCTAATTTTCTGAGAGCAGTCAAAGTGTCCATCACATTCTTCAAGCACTCTTTCTCTGTGAAGCCAAAAAGCAAACTGTCATCTAGGAAAACTGTAGAGATATGTCCTTTCATCCTCAGCTGAGCAAACACAGGCTTCATTAGTTTTGTGAACAAGCGTGGGGCAGAGGCGAGGCCATTGGGCAGAGCATTATATTCACAGTGTTGGTCCTTCCAAACAAACCTGAGTAGCTTTCGGAATTTTGGGTGCACAGAAACCGAGTAATATGCATCTTTGAGATGAACTGAGCTCATGTAGCAATCTTTTTGAACTAAGGATAAAGCAGTAGTCAATGTTTCCATTTTGAAATGATGGTATGTTATTTCCCCATTCAGTCTCTTTAAGTTTAGAATCATCCTCTGCGACCCATCCTTCTTTGTCCTAGTAAAAATGGGGGAGATCACTTCGCCTTTCTCTTTTTCACAAACTGATATGACACCTTTAGATAGCAGCTTTAGAATCTCTTCATCAACAATGGCACACTCATTTTCGTTCAAAGGGACAGTCTGAGAAGCTGACAATCTGCTGAGATTTTTCAGGGGGGCAGTCAAACTGGATTTTTGCGCTCGACACTAAGCTCAGAATTTCTGGATCAGAAGTGACGAGTAACCAAGACTCCCTAAACTCCATAATTCTACCTGCCTGAAACAAAGAGGCTTCATCCTTAAGACAACTCTTAATCTGTGGTAGCATGGCCAGAAATTCACTGACCTCTGCAACTGAAGGCAGATCTGCTATGGAAGCTAGTAGCGCCTGCCCCCTCTGTGGCTCTGATGGCCTCTGTTGTGGTACTGGTAGTGGTAGTTTCGTTTCTGCATGTGGCCTCTGAACGACCCCCTGTACTGACTGTAGTTGTGGCGAGTGTTGCCTAAAAAAAGCCCTTCTCTCATGTTGGCTGCCAAACTGAAAGTTGTGACGTTTTTTAGGTGCAATCGTTGCCTCCACTCAGTGCATTTCTTTTATGTCTTTCAGAGTGTTGGAGACATCGTCGCCAAACAAGGAAGTTGTGACCGGAACATTTTGTCCACACATCTTGGCAACAGTCTTGCTCACGAAGGGGCGAATGTCACTGCGCCTGCGCAGTGAGATCTCGTGGCTTGCATGGCCGAGTAGACCAATCGCGTCCGTGCACCGCTTGAACTCTTTCTCAGAAAAATCGTCTGCTGCAAGCATTGAGTCGGCGACTCGTGAGACAGCTTTCGTGAGGGCTCTCTGTATGTGTGAGAGCTTCAGGTCGGCCTTGCGCGCGTACTCCGGGATTTGTTTCCAGACGGGCGTATTCACCGTTGGAACTATCATTCCTGTGCAGTTCTTGGGCCGATTGTACGTTTCAAATCGCTTCTTCACAAGGTCGTCTGACAAACTTTCTTGAAATCGCGGGTTGATTATTTTCGCCAACTTCTCGTTGATCTCGTCCCCCACAGGCTCATTCTGCTTTCTGTACTCATTTTCGATCTCTTCTAAGACAGAGCTCCATGCTGGTTCTTTTTCTTCTTGTGTTTCTTTCTCGGCCTGTTTCTCTGCCACCAGCTTCCTGATCTCTTCCTCTTCATCGAGTTTGTTAGAAGAATCTCCGTCATGAATGCTCAACACATCGCAGTCGGAGGTTGAGTGGGAATCCGCGTGATGGCCTGTTTTCCGCCTCTTGTGCGCAGGCTCATCCTCGGGCTCGTTTTGGCGGACTTTGGACGATGAGGATTCTTTTTTCTTTTCCAAGGTTTCGAACTGTCTTGACCACCTTACCTCCATCTGTAGAAGTAGCATTTTTATATCGCTTGATTCGTGTTCTGCAGGCTGAAAGCTGCATCCTTCACTTTGCTCCGTATCTGACTCACTGGAAATCCCACCGAGCTGAAAGCGGCGGTCAAAGATAATGTCGCCAACTGAGAGCGGCGGTCAACTGGTGCCAACTAATACAAGTAGGCCTACAATAGGTTTCCAACAAATTTACACCGCTGAAAGGGCTTGGATAACACAATTTTTTGTTTTCTTTCCTTTTTGCACAATTAACTTATCACAGCAACGCTTAGAAAGGTTTAGATTTCATGTTCTGGATTTGTGGGCCTAGCACAACACGTCTGCACCCAGCAACGTTCTGTCATCGACAGGCTGTTCCCGCGCGCAGCATCTCTCAAGTAAGGGCGATTAGCCAATCGCAAGGCGACAAACAATTTTACACTGGTACCAGTGTTTGCATGGACTGTACATTTCTCATACCTGCCTTTTAAAAAATGAAACAAGAACAGCAAGGGCATCTCCGAGCGGCAGATATGTCCTTTGCCGGCTACGCCCTGTACCTGCCCCGCCCTGTACCTCCCTTGCCCCTCAAATTTTAGACCCCCGTGCTCCTAGTGTCCTTTGGGTGATAAACCTACACACCCGTGACTGGGTGAAAATCCTGTTCCGGGATGCACACCCTTAATGGGTGGGGTGTACACCCTTAACACTGATACATGTCTTCCGCTCGGCGAGATTTAAGCCCCACGTGGCTCATTTTGTGCTACAATGTCTTTTCTTATGGTATTAGACCCCCTCCTTTACTGGGATGAACACCCTTAATCAGTGGGGTGTACACCCTTAAGTCGGAGACATGTCTGCCGCTCGGCGACATTGAAATCCCACGTTGCATAATGTACTGCAATTTCTTCTACTCTTCTTTTTACACCCCCACACACAATTTGGAGCGATTCCATGCCGTATTTCACGAGATATATGAAGGTGAAGAAAAACGGAAACATGTCTGCCGCTCGGCGTCAATGTATTTCTGAGGGAAAATCTATGTACGAATGTGTTATACACTTAGTGTCACATCCTTACAACAAAATTTCAAAAGATTCTATCTTCTAGTTCACGAGATACAGTTTGGACAAGAAATATATAGCGCAAAGAAGGAAATTTCGGTTTTCAAGGTCACACTTCAAGGTCAAGGTCAGTATGGCAATAATGTATGCTTGGATGTTTTCTACTCTAGGTTATATAGTACCACACACAATCTGAAGCGCTTCTGTCAAGTACAAATGTGGAAAATATGGCTTAAAATCCAATTTGTAGACCCCTACCACTTTCAAGGCCTACCGATCTCCCGGACCTTGACCTTGACCTTGATCGGTATGCCATCATCAGAACGGCCATAAGCCAAATTACCTACATGCCAAATTTGAAGACTCTAAGACCAACGGTGTGGAAGTTATGGCCCCCTAAAGATTTTCGGTTTTCAAGATCATACACAAAGGACGGCGAAACGTTTTGCGCGGATGCCTTTCTCTGGTGGCGACACACCACCACACAAAATTTGAAGCGATTTGGTGCAGCGGTTCGGGAGATATCCTTGGGACAGACAGAGAAAAACACAGAAGAAAAAAAAGGTCAAGCCAAAGTATCTACATGCCATGTTTCAAGACTCTAGGACCTACTGTGTGGAAGTTATAGCCCTTTAATGATTTTCGGTTTTCAAGGTCATGCGCCAAGGTCAAGGTCAGGACGGCGAACATTTTTGCGCGGATGCCTTCCTCTCATGGGGACACACCACTACACAAAATGTGAAGCGATTCGGTCAAGCGGTTCGGGAGATATCCTTTGGACAGGCAAAAAAAACAACAAGGGCATCTCCGAGCGGCAGATATGTCCTTTGCCGGTTACGCCCTGTACATGCCCCGCCCTGTACCTCCCTTCCCCCTCACATCTTAGGTCCCCGTCCTCCTTGTGACCTTTGGGTGATGCACCTACAAACCTTTGACTGGGTGCAAATCGTTTTCGGGGATGCACACCCTTAATTGGTGGGGTACAAGAATAACAACATACAGTATTCATACGGCGCTGAATCTTGATAGAAATCAAATCAAAGCGCACACACACGTTAGCATTCAAAGCGCATTCAAACACAAACGCAATACAACGCGAACACACACAGATAACATAAATGGAATATAGCAGAAACAGACCTAATGGCAAGAGAGAGAAGATAAAGAGAGAGGAGCTTTAATGACGGGGAACAGGTGGGTTTTGAGGTTAGCTTTGAAAGCAGAGAGAGTCGGTCGCTGACGGAGGGAGAGCGGAAGTTTGTTCCAGGAGGTCGGTCCTGAGACAGCAAAAGAGCGCCGACCAACAGTTGATAGCTTATACCTAGGGATCTGGAGAGAAAGAGGGTCAGAAACTGAACGTAAAGTGCGAGCTGGCGTATAGATGGAAATATTGTCACAGAGGTAAGATGGAGCAACTTTATGAATAGATTTATAGCAAAGTGTGTGTTTAATTTATACTCAATTCTGTCTGCGACAGGAAGCCAGTGCAAAGAACGCAGAAGAGGGCTAACATGATCGAACTTTTTTTTCCTAAGGACAAGACGAGCAGCTGTGTTTTGAATACGCTGGAGACAAGATAGAGAAGAGACTGATAGGCCAGAAAGGAGAGCATTACAGTAGTCAATACGAGATAGGATGAGGGAAGTAACAAGCTTTGCTGTGGCTTCATCTGAGAGGTATTTACGAATATAGCCAATGCGACGAATTTGATAGTAGCAGGACTGACAGGTCTGAGTCAGGAAACTCTGCATGGAAAGAGTATTGTCCAAAGTGACACCTAAGTTTTTGACTGAGTCTGAGAGGGGAATGATATTGTTACCCAGTTGGATTGACTCTGTGGAAACAGAGGCTAGTTTGTTTTTTGTCCCTACAAGCATTGCTTCGGTTTTTTCACCATTTAATTGAAGTTTATTTTGAACCATCCAATTTTGAATATCAATATAGCAGTTGTTACTTTCTGTAAGAATGGAATCTAGATCTTCAGGGGTTGTACTGTTTTGGAGTTGTGAGTCATCTGCATAGAAGTGATGTTTCATGTTGTGCTGATCGATGACATTGGCAAGAGGTGACGCATACAAAGTAAACAAGACAGGACCAAGCACAGACCCCTGGGGGACTCCACAAGAAAGCCTAACCTGTTCAGACTGACGACCATTGACCAGAACTGATTGTAAACGATCAGAAAGGTAAGAGGAGAACCAGGAAAGAGCGGGGCCCTTAATTCCAAAAGTATGTTCAAGACGAGACAGAAGAATGGAGTGGTCTATGGTATCAAAGGCAGCAGAGAGATCAAGAAGTGTCAAAAGAGAGATTTGACCAGCATCAGAAGCAAGTAAGAGGTCATTGACGATTTGAACAAGGGCTGTTTCTGTACTGTGGTTGGTTCTATAGGCAGACTGATAAGGATGATGAAGATTGTTTGAGGATAGATGACCGTTAAGTTGTTTCAGGACAGTCTTCTCAAGGAGTTTGGAGAGAAAAGGGAGGTTAGATACAGGTCTGTAGTTTTTCAGATTATTAGGATCCAGATTGTTCTTCTTGAGAAGGGGCCTTACAAGAGCGGTTTTGAAAGCAGAAGGAAACACACCTGAAACTAAAGAAGAATTGATGATGTTGGTGATTGATGGCAGAAGGTGTTGATAGATTTGTGAGAAAAGAGAGGCTGGGATGGGGTCAAGATCACAGGATTTAAAATGCATTTCTTTCAAAGTAGAAAGAACTTCGGTCTCAGACACCGGCTTGAAAGAGAGAAGGGGGACACCAGTGAATGATGGGTCTGGAATAGTTGGTTGAAAAGGCATGGAGTCGATTTTTGATTGTAGATCGATAATCTTGGTGGAGAAGAAGGAGGAAAAGGTTTCTGGCAGTTTGTCAGGACTGATATTTGATGGCAGAGGACTTGATTTCTTGTTGCCTAGGAGATCAGACATGGTGGAGAACAGGACTTTTGTTGTGTTGGCTTCAAGAATTTTAGATGAAAAATAGCTTGTTTTTGCCTTGGCCAGAAGAAGAGTGAAGATGTTACGAAGAAACTGATATATCTGACGATGTATTTCTAGTTTTGAGGCCCGCCACTGACGCTCAGCCTTACGACTAGTGCGTTTACTTACTCTAAGTTCAGGCGTGTACCAGGGAGCGCAGGGACGATCGGGCACAACACGAGTGGATGGGGGAGCGTGTTTATCAAGCAAGTTACTCATAGTTGAATTAAAAGTCGAGGCAGGGTCGTCGGAAATACTCACGTTAGAAAGGAGTTCTGTTGCCTCTGAACTAAAAGTATGAATATCTATAGACTTGAGATTACGGCGTGTGACCGTACGTTTATTTCTGGGAGTTTTGGAAAGATTAAGACTGGCGAGGACGGCAAAATGGTCAGAGGAAAGGATCTTAGACACTGACACTGATGAAACAAGTTGGTCGGAATCACGCGCGATTAGCCAGTCTATGATGTGGCCCTTGTTGTGTGTAGGCTCAGTTACAAGCTGAGAGAGGGAGTGGTTAGCAAGTGAGAGGCAGAGACGCTTTGTGTGAGAGGACTGTTGGTTATCGAAGTGAAAATTAAAATCACCTAGCACAATAAGAGGACTGCGGTTCAGAGAATAGGAGTCAAGGAGGGCTTCAAATTCGGGATGAAACATTGAATCGGTGAGATTGTTAGTTCTGCTAGGGGGAGGGCGATAGATACAGGAGAATACAACAGATTGACCAGACATGCTAAGAACAACTTCTACAGCCTCGAAAGACAGATGGGGGAAGGGGAGGGTTGTGTTGAAGGAAAGGGATTTGTCTAACACGTCCCTATACAGTACAGCGAGGCCCCCACCTAAAGAAGAACGGGGGAAGGATTTAATTTTGTAGCCAGGAGGAGTTAGCTGCTTTAGTTTAGGTTCATGTCCATTACTTTTGAGCCACGTTTCGGTTATAAATACTAAATCAAAGTCATGCTCAAAAACATAGTCAGCAATATAGTCCGCTTTGTTCTCAGGGCAGACAGACTGGGCATTAAATACACATACACTAAAACTATCAGAGGATGGAATAGAGTTCAGTGACACAGATGACACGTCACACTGGTGGCTGGGTGCTGTAGGGGGAGGTGGAGACGGAGATCTGGGCGTTGAAGGCAGCAGTAGAGAAGCAAAGGGCTGGTTAGAAGACACATCACAGTCAGAGTCACAGTCGTTGGTCACGCAGTTGTCAACACATGGTTCAGGAACACAACACGGGGATGAAGGGGTGGAGGATAGAACAGGTACAGAGTCACAGTGCTGGAAGGCTGATGAAGGAGAGGTTGTGGCAGATGAAGCAGGAGACGAAGGAGAGTTGAGGGGTGGCACAGGAGTGAAGTCGTCATGGTCGTCAGGCAGGCAGGAAGAGGTGGAAGGAGGCAGACATCTAGATGGTGAGGGTGGAGTGAGTTGGTCAGATGATGATGATGATGAGGCAAGCGGCGCAGATAGAATTGGCACACTTGTCCGGGGTTTGTTTTTACGGGGGTATCTTTTTCTGGGTAAAGACACGCCGAGGCCAAGTAGGCGAAGCTGCGAGATAGAATTAGCTTGCAGGCGAGCACATGGAATCGCCAACAGCTCAGAGCGCGAGTACTTGATGCCTGCGCAGTCTGGGATTGGGTTAGGCCTAGCACATTCTCTTGTCTGATGGCATGGTTGCTGGTGGTCAGTTGGAATAGCGCGGTACACACCCTTAACACTGAGTACTCACTGAGACATGTCTGCCACTCAGCGACATTTAAGCCCCACGTGGCACATTTTGTGCTAGGATGTCTTTTACTTTTAGCATTAGACCCCCTCCTTTACCGGGATGTACACCCTTAATGAGTGGGGTGTACACCCTTAACTCGGAGACATGTCTGCCGCTCGGCGACATTAAAATCCCACGTGGCATAATTTGTACTGCAATGTCTTCTACTCTTCTTTTTAAACCCCCCCCCCCCACCCCCCCCCCCCCCCCCACACACACACACAAATTTGGAGTGATTCTATACTGTACCTCCCTTCCCCCTCACATCTTAGGTCTACCGATCTCCCTGACCTTGACCTTGACTTTGATCGGTATGCCATCACCAGAACGGCCATAAGCCAAAGTACCTACATGCCAAGTTTGAAGTCTCTAAAACCAACGGTGTGGAAGTTAGAGCTCTTTTTAATGGAAGAATGGACAAAAGAATGATCATTTTGATGAAATCAATTTAATAAGCGTCTTTGTAGGCAAGTAAGTATTATTAAACTGACTAAATTATGTCGTCTTTGTTGTATGAGTTAACAAACCAATCAAAACCAAAGCTCTAAAACAGGAAGTTCATACTGGAAGTGTATTGTGGGCATGAAAAGGTTGTAGAAATACCAAAGATGTCCATGGTTGCTTAAACATCAACCATTATTAAATACTAATGGCCGTTTTAGACTAGAAATTATCAGTAATAGATTGGTTTTGCTGTTTTTTTCAGATTTGTCCTATGTTCAAGACAAAACAAACCGGAAGTACTTACCCATTTCAGTAAGCCATGCTGTAGAACTCTCAAATCATCGCACTAATATTCCTTAATCTCACAAGAGTAAAAAGTTTGGTTTACAATATAAATCGAGTTCTTTCTACGATTTATACTCCCTATTTTATACTGGCAAAATAGGTCCCTTCATATATATAGGTATAAAATAGTGTAGCCCTCAATTTATTTTGGGCAAGAAATTAAATTTGAAAAGTACATTCAACAAACTTGCAGAAAAACATAGTGACCAAATCCCCCCCCCCCCCCCCCCCCCCCACGCCGGGGTGAGGGGGGTCTATGGACACCTGTAGGTCTATAGGGTCTGTACACGTTCGTAAACGTCCGTACGTAAACCCACACACATCCATCTACTACTATCTAATATCTTTCTCGAATCTTATCTCATCCCGTGCTGCACATCTTCGTCTTTGAACCCCTGCATATGTCAATATTTTCCGATAAACGGCAGGTGTACATTACTTGAAGAAGAAGAAGAAGAAGAAGAAGAAGACAATCCGCAAATAAAGTAGAAGAGCTGGAAGTTCTGTGCTTGTAACTTCCTCTAATCTGTCACTCTCTTTCACTCTTCCTTTTACCTTTGCTTACTGTCGTCTACTATCTTTCTGCCTTACCGGTCCATTCTTCTGCCTTTAAAAAAAAAAATCACTTTCAAAAACATTTCCTCCATCCGAAGTCGGACTTGCTGGGCCTAGGCCTAATTATTTCTTAGTTAGGCGCATAACGGCAGCATGACGCATCTGCGCTCATAATTGGCAGGAAACTGAAGAAGAAGAAGAAGAAGAAGAAGAAGAAGAAGTAAAGGAAATAAATAAATAAGCGGATGGGATATAGGGATGGGTTTCCGCGTGTAATGTGCACTCTCCTTCATATGTTTCATCTCCAGATATTGTTTTACGGATTGGGGATGTGTTTCCCTAATCCGAGGGGTGATATAGAGACGGAGGCCATAATGGAGAGGGGGCACAATAGAGGACTCCAAGTTTAGAGGACTCAAAGGGGCTTAGCCATCATACTAGCACGAATCTTCGCCTTGGCTTAAGGCTGTGTCAGACCAATTGACATAGGCTAGATCACCAAGGCTACATCGAAATGTTGTGATGCTCTGCATAGTTACGCGGGGATTGTCTTTAGCCATGACAAGCTAACATAATCAGTATCCAAAATCCTCCGAAGTCAGAGTGTGTCTGCATACGTGACCGCAAAACCGGTCGCAAACATAATGTTCTCATCCCTAGCTGGAGCATTCGCACCATGGCGTTCAGCTGTTGGGATGATCCCTGGAATCTTTAATCCAAGGTACGACAACTAGCACTAACCTCGTTTTATAATTTTTTTTATAAAACAGACCCAAAATATATACTGCTAAAAACAGTAGGGGATAATAAAATATTGACAAAAAATCCATTTTAAAATGTCACGTGATTGCCAGAGAAGATAAACATCAGTGGGTGTGTTATTCCAAATCACAACAATATTTTTAAACAGTTGACAGATTGTTGGGCCACTGTTTGCTACCAGGCATTCCAGGCAATGCTTTCTCAGGCTCTGGAACAGTCTCCCAATGATTTTCTGCAGGATTAATGTTTTTCCCGCCGTCCGTAATTCCCCTAACGACTTTTGCAATGATGCAAGTTAAAATTGAAAAACGCCAGCTTTGGGCAGATTTTAACCTCCAAAATGACAATTTGCGTCTGCATCGGGCTCATTTTGTACAAGATCAACGTCATGGAACCCAGACCTTCTCATGGTCTATGAGGCCCCCTGACCATTTTCAATCAAATGTCTTGTTATGCCTTGCAGGAAACCGTGGCCCAAAATGTTTTCAACTGTTTTATGACTATGTTTTTGACTTTCGACGTTGCACCCATTGATGTCCGTCTTCTCTGGCAATCACGTGACGTTTCATAATTGATTTTAGTCTTCGATTTTATGTTCAAGGAAGAACTTTTTTTTTTAATGGAATAGAACTTAGAATTTCATGTTGAAAGCATAGTGATCTTACAAAACTCATTATCCCATACTTTTTGTTTAGCAGTTTTTACATAGTTGGTTTTGCGTGCCTAAAGGTCTTTGTACATATGAACATTTTTCACTCTTTCCCCATAGCAACACAGTGATATGCAAGTCATATTATGACTGTCTTATCACTGTGTTGCTATGGGGGGATAGTAAAAATGCTCACGTGTACAGAGATCTTTACACTGCTTAGTTTTTTTCTTCTTCCCTGCAAACGTTCCTGTTGGTAGACAATAGGAAAAGTGTAGCGTGCTACATATGGTAAATGTACCAGTTTGTTTGTCACATGAGACTCCCGAAGCTTTCTTTTTCTTGTCCGTGTTCTCCTTCGGGGATGAGAAAGAGAGAGAGAGAGAGAGAGAGAGAGAGAGAGAGAGAGAGAGAGAGAGAGAGAGAGAGAGAGAGAGAGAGAGAGAGAGAGAGACAGACAGACAGACAGACAGAGAGAGACAGACAGAGAGAGACACAGAGAGAGAGAGAGAGAGAGAGAGAGAGAGAGAGAGAGAGAGAGAGAGAGAGAGAGAGAGAGAGAGTTGACACTTTGATGGTTTAATGACATTAGCCAGATACAGCTTTCGTGTCATGGGGGTTAGTACAATAACACCATCATTTCGTGCAACGTTTTCTTGCAAAACAAGTTAAGCATACACACATATAATTATCAAGAACAAAGATTTAGAACTAAACATATTATCAACACATACGCGCGCGCACGCACGCACTCACACACACACACACACACACACACACACACACACACACGCAGAGAGAGAGAGAGAGAGAGAGAGAGAGAGAGAGAGAGAGAGAGAGAGAGAGAGAGAGAGAGAGAGAGAGAGAGAGAGAGAGAGAGAGAGAGAGAGAGAGAGAGATGAGAGAGAGAGAGAGAGAGAGAGAGAGAGAGAGAGAGAGAGAGAGAGGGGATCCAAACAAATAAAGCAATGCATCTCTTCCTATTCTATCAACTTTCCTC
>CM065695.1:19966645-19974145 GCA_017654935.2 Phymorhynchus buccinoides | reverse complement strand
ACACACACACACACACACACACACACACACACACACACACACACACATGTCCGGAAATAAATAGGCCTACACGGAATAACTTAAGCAACCATGGCACAAAGAAAGAATTTAATAGACAAAGAAATAAGGTCACTAATATGAAACGCAAAGCAAAACGCAACTATTTTGGAAACATGTTAATATATTAAAAAAAAGATTCAAGTCAAATATGGAAAGCCATCAATATATTAACCAACAATAAAGTTTCCAAAAGTCAACAAATTATTAAAGACATATCTGCAGACCAATTAAATGATCACTTTGCGAACATAACAGAAAAAGCAATATTACAAGACAGGTCCAATGAAAATAATCTTTGCAATTTAAGACAAAACCTTAGTTCTAAAAGCATTCGTTATCCATTAATTCGTCAGCCAATGACTGTCTTCAATGTAAATAAAAGAGTCTTATCAATGCAACCATCATGGACACATGATTTAGATGATATTGATGTGAAGATACTTAACATTGCGTGCCCGGTCATTTCTGAAACACTTACCTATTTGTACAATTTATTCATTGATAAACAATGTTTTCCCCTTCAATTCAAACAGACAAAAGTTATCCCTCTGTATAAATCTGGTGAAACATCTAATCCCTCAAATCATAGATCCATATCCATTTTGTCAGCCTTATCCAAACCTATCGAAAAACACCTTCAAATGTCATTATATTCCTATTTTAATAAAAATGACTTACTTCACGAAGACCAGTCTGGTTTTCGTAAAAAGTATTCTTGCCATACTGCCCTAATACAGCTTACCGACAGCCTTCTAAATAGCATGAACGAAAATAAATTTACAGGCATTCGATTTGTTGATTTTGAAAAAGCCTTTGATGTGATTAACCATTCTCTATTATTGCGCAAACTAGATCTCTATAAACTAACTCCGGATTTTCTAAGTCTCATATCATCATTTCTAAGCGACCGAAGACAGTCAGTGATCATCAACAACAAAATGTCTAAGGTTTTACCAGTTAAATATGGTGTACCTCAGAGTTCAGTACTTGGTCCTCTTTTGTTTTCCATTTCTGTCAACGATCTGCCTTGTTCCGTGCAAAGTAAGTGTGAAATGTTTGCAGATGACACGTCCTTTCATGAAAGTAATTCAAATGTTGATGCCTTAGCAAATAAACTTCAAGACAGTATTCAAAACCTAGTAAATTGGACCCAGCTAAATCACATGTCTTTAAATACAAACAAAGCCAAATGTATGTACGCTACAACAAGACAAAAACGGCAAAAAATGAGATCCAAATTTCCACCTCTACTTATTATATGTAAAACCCAAATCGAAGAAGTAGATTCACATAAAATGCTAGGTGTTATCGTTGATAAAGATCTGTCTTGGACTGATCACACCGAATCCCTGGGAAAACGTCTTTCTCGAAAAGTATTTTAATTAACAAAAATTAAAAACTTTCTGGATACCCATTCTCGTAAACTATTTCTCTGTACCCACATACTCCCAATAATAGACTATGCATCCACGCTATGGGATAATTGTAGTATTGTAGTCAAACTAATTTAAAAGTAATACATCGTGTGTATAAAAAGGCAGTAAAAATAATTTTGTTAAAATCAAGTTCTTTGACAAATAATGATTACAAAAAAATTAATATTCTAACACTGCAAAATAGACTATTCTTCAATAAAGCAATATGCATGCATAACGTTGTCAATGGAAACGCGCCTAAAAAGGTAACAAATGCATTTGCATTCAACATCCATAGACATAATCATTTATTATTATTTCCTCGACCACATAACAATATTTACAAATCAAGTTTTCTTTACTCCGGTGGTACTTTGTGGAACCAATTACCAAAAATGTTAAAAAGTTTAAAGAACAGGAACCATTTCAAGAAAAAAAGAAAATTTACTTAATGAATAAATAATTTCCCCTTTGTGGAAATGACAAACATTCTTGCATATTGCGTATGTATTGTATTCAACGTAGCTATTATTGTGCTAAGCGATGTCTTGCGTATTATACACATAATTAAGTTTCAGGGTCATGTCTTTCTTTTCCATCTGAGGGTGTAATGCTATTAATAACATACCACCATGTTTTTCTTCCCTGTTACAAATCATCCCTTTGTCATTGTTAATAACTATGTGACTGTTCCCCCGTCCCCCGTTTTCCACTTTTTTGTTGGTGGGGGTGTGTATGCATGTGCATGTGTGTGCGTTTGTGTGTGCGTGTGTGCGTGCATGCGTGCGTGCGTAGCGTGGCGCGTGCGTGCGTGGCGTGCGTGCGTGCGTGCGTGTACGTGCGCTGCAGCGGCGTGTGTATGTGTATATGTCGTGCATGTATGTGTGTGCGTGTATGTACAGGTTTGTGTGTGTAGTTTGTGCATTTTCATGTTCTGCTTGTTTATGATTTGATTTCTGTTTTGTTATGGATGGCTTGATGTAAAAAAGCATAATGTAATGCTTATTCGATGACATAAACCGTGACATGGTTGGCAGAGCATCAAAATCAGTAATAAGAACAAGGAAAAACAGAAAAAACTAACGATAACCAAATAAACAAACATAAACAAAGAAAAAAAGGAAAAAACCCACACTACTTCCACCACAAATTACTTCTTCTACTACTATTACCACTCCTACTACTACTACTACTGTTACTACTACTACCACCATCGCCACCACACTACTACTACTACTACTACTACTACTACTACTACTACTACTACTAACTACACTACTACTACTACTACTACTATACTACTACACAAATCATAATAGTACTATAAACAAATATTAAAACATAGAATAATCATCAGCAGAAACAACATACAGTAGCAGAGATACAACAGTAATATGGTAGGCAGAGCATCAACATCAGTAATAAGAACAAGCCAAAACAGAACGCCAAAACGATCAAATAAACAAACATAAAAATTATTTTAAGAAAACAACACTAGAACACAACACTATTTCAACCATAATTTACATCTGCTACTATCATCACTCCTACTACTATTACTGCTACTACCACCATCACCACCACACCACCACTACTATTACTATTACTACTACTACTACTACTACTACTACTACTGCTACTATTACTACTACTACTACTACTAACTACTACTACTACTACTACTACTATCACCATTTCTAATAATCATTAGCATCATAACACAAGTAGTTTAATGTCAATGAAATGAAAAAGCAAAATAATCAGAAAAGAACAATTACATAAGCAGTTTAACATCAATCAAATTTTAAAGAAAAATCAGAAAAAAACAAAGTTACACAATCAGTCTAAACCTACAAAGATTGTTCTTGTGTGGTGCATTGAATAATCATACAGTTTTATTGAATGGAGTTAAGGAGATGCCCACGCAGATTAGATTTGAAATTTGATACTGAATAACTTGCTTTTACAACTGAAGAAAGTGAATTCCAAACGTGTGGCCCTGAGAAAGAAAAAACTTGCTTTGAAAAGGTCAATTCGGGTGCGTGGCAGAACATAATTTATCAGAACGATAACTACATGCCGAAGGAGTGAGGAGATGTTCTAGGTATTGGGGCGTCAGGTTAGTGTGAACTTTATACATTAAGACAGCTGTGTTGTAATGCAACTGATGTTCAAGCGGTAAAATGTCAAGCTTATGAGACTTATCTGAAGTTGACAGAGACGGATCTGGTAGGATTAGGTTGACCGCTCTCCTGCGGAGCGATGCTAATTTTTTAAGGTGTTTAGGTTTTCCCCTGTGGAGCAGCGCAGGACCATACAGTGGATGCATAGTTGATGTGCGAGAGGCAGTGGCCATAGAAAAACATTTTACGAGCATCTAGGTCCAGATATGGTTGAAGTCGTTTGAGGAGGAATAGGTTGCATGCTAGTTTTTTGCTGATGTTATTTATATGTGATTGCCAATTGAGTTTGTCATCAACTATAACACATAGAACTCGTTGTTCATGGACTTGTTCAATATTGTTGTTATCAATAGTTAGGTTAAGGGAATGATGTGTTAGTTGATGCTTTTGGCGGGAGGTTACAACCATGCACTTTGTTTTCTTAGGATGAATTAACATAGAATTATCCTTGCACCATTTAGATACATCATGTAAGCCTGACTGAAGAGAGTTTTGGATGACAGTGACATCTTCCGAACTGGAATGAAGAGAGGAGTCGTCTGCGAAGATATCACATGAAACGTTTGGGTTGGAAATAGACAATGGAAGATACTTAATGAAAATGCAGAAGAGAGATCCCTGGGGTACACCACATTATTTTCACTTTGCCTGAAGACGACGACTCGCTATTGCAAAACACGAATTGTGGTCTATTGTCTAAATATGATGGAAAGAATGACAGGGAGTGTTGGTTTCTGAGATAGTGTAATAGTTTGTTGATGAGTATTGTGTGGTCGACAAGGTCAAAGGCTTTTCTTATATCAAGAAAGACAGAACCAGTTAACTTATGCTTGTTTATTGCTGATAGCCAAGTATCACACAAACGGACAAGGTCTGTGTGACAAGAATGATGATGCCGAAAATCAGACTGAAGGGGATGAAGGAGGTTGAAGTTTTCTTAATGTATTGAAAGGTGACCGTGGACGTGCATTTATAGAGGTTTTGATAGCACTGGCAGAAGTGAAAAAAGTCTAAAGTTGTTTAGGTCAGAATTATCCTTTGCTTTGGATATCGGGATAACCTTATCTGTTTTTAGGGAGGAGGGTATCATTCCTAGGTCTATACATACATTATATATATAATTATGCAAGAGGTTCAACAATGCATGGAAGATAAAGTTTTAGAAGAGAAGCACTTAGCGTGTCAGGTCCCATAGAATTTTTTATTCTTTAAACGAGTGATAAGAGCTCCTACTTCGTGAACTGCAAGTAAAGGTATCTGAAAAGGAGGAGTGTTGGTGTAGTCTCTCCTCGCAAAAGGTTTGGAGCAATGAGGGGACCGTGTATTTATTAGGACATGAACTTGCTAGATTGAGGAAGTGCTCGTTAAATGAGTTAGAGGACCAAGTGTAGCTGTGATTTTGTTTAGTGCAATTCTTGTTACTAAAAGCATTTATTGCTCGCCATAATGAAGCCGTATCTTTGTTTGTGGCTAGCATTTTATTAAAGTAGTTTCGCTTTGACTCTTTAATTGCGTTGTTTCTTGTATTCAGTCTCCTTCTTTTCTCTGTCAAGCTCATGTTTCTCTTTGGCAGAATCGGAGAGTTGCGCATTATCTTCGTTCATTTTAAGATATTGTTATTTTTTGTAACTGATCTCTGAGAGAGAGAGAGAAGAGAGAGAGAGCGTTGAGAGAGAGAGAGAAGAGATGAGAGATCTGGAGGAGAGAGAGAGAGAGATATACCTGAACGGGCAGATTGAAGTGAAAATGAGGGGAGGGACGAGGGGGGGGGGGGCTGGACGTGGGTAAAAATGGGAGGTCAGACACAATGGAACAAAGCAAAGAACAATTAAAGTACAAAAATGTAAAGTATCAATTAAAAGGACATGTTCCGACAGAATAGGTGCTCACATTTCTAAAGTTAGAGTCTAATTCATAGGGTTTCTAACGTATGATATTTAAGTGCTTTCATAAATGTCTGTCTTGATGGACACGATTTAAATTAAAAGATAAACTGTTCCACGCCGTACACCCTGAGTACAAGAAACTAGATTTATAAAGATTATTACGGGGTCTGGGAAAAGAAAGTTTGTGTGTATGTTTGGTTTCGTTGCCAACAAATGTTTGGGTGATTTTCTTAGGGGCTATTCCATTCACAACGCTGTAGCCTACATGCACACGCACTTGTTATATAACAGTCTTTCCTTAAATGGCAGGATGGTTAAATATTTGTAATCACAGTTAGTGAATGAACTGGACTTCAACTGTATTCATTATATAGCTCGTTTGTGTAGACGATTTAATTGTTTCAGATTTGTTTCGCTGCTATTGTCCCAAATAGTTGATGCATAATTTATAAGGGATAAGATATGTGCATGAAAAAAGCCTCTTCGTGCGTCAAGATTCAATTTGGTTTATTCTTGCAAGTTGATATATTATTTTTGAAATGCGTTTGCCAAGATTGGATATATGATTGGACCTTGATAAATTATTGTCTACAACGACACCTAAGATTTTATGTGAAGATACTTCTTCTACATTTTGATCTTGAATGAACAATGATGGGTACAAGAGTGTGTGTGTGTGTGTGTGTTTGTGTGTTTTTGTGTGTGTGTGTTTGTGTGTGTGTGTGTGTGTGTGTGTGTGTGTGTGTATGTGTGTGTGTAGAGTTTGTGTGTGTGTGAGTGTGTGTTGTGTGTGTGTTTGTGCGTGCGTGCGCGCGCGTGCGTGCGTGCGTGCGTGTGCGTAGGTGTTTGTGTGTGTGTGTGTGTGTTTGTGTTGTATGCTCGCGCGTGCGATCATACGTATGTTAAACTTTTTTTCTTTTAAATCCACGTTCAAGCACCTAAGCTACTGAGCCAACAAAATGTTTTGCCAGAATAGTCAATATTGATATGGAGAAAGTTGGGACGCTCGTGCATCAGTGTAACCAAATCTTTCAAAATATCAAATAAAATGAAAGAAACATCAAGCCGGATATCTCCTTTCCACTTTTTGTGTTGCACTATGGACTCATTAAAGAGAATCTCTCGCGCAGCGGTGACAGTAGGAAACAGAGAGTACTAGAGCGTGAAACGCTAGATTCACAGAAGAATAGCAGCATTCTTGGATCCAGCGGACTTCCCCTTTGGCCACAATGACGTTTCGTATTCGAACTTCGAGATATAACTATAAGCAACACAATTGAAGATCCTTGGTCCCTCTGTCCAAAGCTATCGTGTTAACATAATCCGTTAGCCACGGCCCTGCGCAGCAGTCCTCAAATCTATTGACCGATAGAAAATTTAGACCAGACCATCAGAATAGCATCTGCCCCCCATCGGCTGTATGGCAGTCTATGGTCAGAACGACTGACCGGCATACCAGTCGGAACAAGAAGGAAGAAAAAAGTTACAATTGGTGGCTGGTTGAAAAATATTTCTTTCCTTGGGCCACTTGTGTCTTACAAACAGCAATAACAAGCAGCGTGGCGGCACAGTTTTTGACAAGTAAAGCCTTGAACTTTGATCAATGGACCGCCATTTTGAACTTGGCTCAATATCCTAAATACCTATCGCATTGCAAATTATGCACACCTAAGTACCTACGTTCAAACGTGATTGTGGTTCAGATGACAGCAGGACTAACAACAATCTCTGGAAACATAATCTCGCCAAGCGGCCGGTGAATAGGACAATACGCGAAGTGCGCACGAGGAAATAGGAAACTTCTCTCTATCTCCCTCTCTACCCCTCTCTCTTCTCTCTTCTCTCTCCCTTCGCTCATCTCATCTCTCTCCTCAAAGATATACACATACACATAAACCACGGCACACACACAAACACATAAACACACACACTCAAGATAGAGAAGAAGAAGAAATC
>CM065695.1:19953545-19966145 GCA_017654935.2 Phymorhynchus buccinoides | reverse complement strand
TTATGAAAGAGAGGATATGGGCCAAAAGGTGAATAAGGAAATCTAAATGTAACACCTTAAACCTAACCACCATGCCATAGAAGTGAACTCTCACCCCGCCGGGGGTGGGGGGTGTTCGCCACTATGAATTTCTGAAGTGTTTTTATGATTAAAATCGAAAGCCAGTTGTTTGCCTTTTTTAAATTGAGGGCTACATATGTCTAGAAGGGTTTGTATGACATATGTTTCCTTCTTTGGTGTCTGTATTTTCATTTTGAGGGTAGGGTTAGTTAAATAACCGTAAAAACTTCGATTTTCTTCTTATTTTCGTGTTTTCTCTTCCGTGATGTACATAACGAATCAAACTACCAGCAGACACCAAACAAAGGTACTTTGTACCCTTAAATATTTAGAAAGGCTTCGTAATAGAGAGAGGGGTGGTTAAATCGATATTTCCTTCTTTGGCGTCTGTATTTGAGTTTAAGATGACTACGGTATTTTTAATTTCAAAAGCTCCATAAAATTGTGAAGTTTATTGTTTTGTTTTTTGTTGTTTTCGCCTTTGCTATTATTATAGATGTTGTTCACCCTGTTCTTGTTCATCTGTGGCAAGTCATATAAGAGAGACAGTACTTTAGAATCAGGGTGTGGGCTTTTGTACCATGTACCAGTCTGATAGACCCAAATGGTCTTTTGATCTATTCAGTAACAACTCTTCAACTGCTTATGATACAATTCAAACAGGGAGTGACTAGTTCAATGTCTCAAGGATGATGCTCGTTATCTCAGATAATAGCTAGCATAATACGGCTGTAAATAACCGTTTTTAACGGATTAAACGACCAAAATAGTGTTTTCGGGGCTTGATCTTGTAATTTAATCATAATATTAAAAACCTGTTTACCAATCAAGATTGTGCCATTGAATGCCTGTAAAAAGTCGTTACAAAATAGTGATTTGCTTTCAAGATAACCGTTAAAACCGTTAGAATTATCTTAAATATCTTTGAATTGCCATATCTTAAACTAATGGACAGATACTTATTGCGTTTTAATGCAAATAATGTATTTTTCCTGAAGCTTGATGACCATTGACTCAATTCAATTGACGAACCAGTTTTAACGGCTGTAACTGAAAAAGAAGATGTTTTTTGCTTTTGATAAAGAAAATCTCGAGAACCGCTATAAACGATTTGCATTGCAATTTATAAAAATACATGGACGAAAGAACAGCGTTAATGTTCTGTATTCACATTATCGATTAAATAACGGTTAAAATGCTCAGACTGGTTCCTTTCATATGTATTATATTAATATGGATTCAGACAATTATTTGGAATTAGATATATAATACAGGGAGAGAGAGAGAGAGAGAGAGAGAGAGAGAGAGAGAGAGAGAGAGAGAGAGAGAGAGAGAGAGAGAGAGAGAGAGAGAGAGAGAGAGAGAGAGAGAGAGAGAGAGAGAGAGAGAGAGAGAGAGAGAGAGAGAGAGAGAGAGAGAGAGAGAGAGACAGAGAGAGAGAGAGAGAGAGGAAACAAAAAGAGAAATGAAAAATAAACACCAGAAGTTGCTGGTAGGACCCAGAGATGCACCAGCCACGCCTGCCCTATCAACACGAGAGCAGCCCTGCTCCAGCCCTGAAAGTCAGTGTTGTGTTGCTGGTGAGCAGGCACAGATTAAGTATGCAAAGGCACATAGCTACTTCTGGCTTGTGACCATCCGATACGATGCAAAGGAGTCCTTGCAAAATGTTCCCATGGGTGTACCAGCCCGTTTTTCATGACTGCAGATCCCACCGGCAAAAGACACCCACTCAGAAACCAGAATGCATCAACGCCCCCACCAAGGACAGGGCGAGCCAGGCTCTCCAACAAGAGAGGGAGAGAGAGAAGGAGAGAGAGAGAGAGAGAGAGAGAGAGAGAGAGAGAGAGAGAGAAGAGAGAGCTTTAGGAGAATTTGAGGGTGACTATGACCTACCACGATGACAGAAGGAAAGATAGGACGACTGAGTGAACTAACCAGTGAGTGTAAGAATGCATGGGATTTATTGCTTTTAATGTGTGCAATTCATTAAGTAGAGACTTATTTGGGACTGTGTAAGCTACACACAAGTGCACGCAATACGCACGCACGCACGCAATGGCACGCACGACGCAATATACCACACAAACACACACATCACTCACACCCGCACACCAACACACAAACGAACGCATATGCGCGTGCACGCGCAGGTGCTAGAGATAGAGAGAGCGAGAGGGGGGGGAACAGACAGACAGACCTACAGACAGACGGACAAACAGATAAGAATGCCCATGAACATTAATTCTAAAAATTAAACAAGACTTACCTGTAGTTGTAGTTTAATTGTAGTTTTTTGGAGACTTGTGAGTGGCAGGAGCGCTTACTTGAGAGATTGCGCGCGCGGGAACAGCCAGGTTTTAGACGCGATTGACCTCCTCGAACCCTAAGAACTAGGATGGGTTAGAGCTGCTATGGAGCTGTGAGGGAGGGCAAATAAGAGCTCCTGCCACTCACAAGTCTCCAAAAAACTACAATTAAACTACAACTTAGAGCTAAGTCTTGTTTAATTTTTAGAATTGTTTGTCACCTTGCGATTGGCTAATCGCACTTACTTGAGAATTTAGAGCGAGGAGGTCAATTGCTGTACTAGGGCCACACAAATGTTTTAAATGTTATTTGCAAATTTAAATCTGTACATATTCACATATTCACAGAGTGAATGAGTTCCACTTGCACTTCTTGAAACGAAGTAGTGTTATATTACATATTTACAAATTGTCGAGGACTGACTGACTGAAGGTCCTTTTGCAGTTGTCCATGAGCAAAGGTTTACAATAAAATTTCTTGAATGTAGTCTCTTTTGTCCAACCTGCTGCGGCCATAATGGAGTCCAAGGGCACATCCCTACTGAACGCCGCAGAAGTACTGGCTGCTCTGGTGTCTTGCCATTTCTTTATACACCTTCGATGTAGTTGGGCGCCACGAGTCCATTGCAAGGTCCACTGCTTCCTTTGTTATTCTGGCTTACTGGTAGACTTGCCGCAAATCTTGCACACTAGCAGATTCAGGCGTTTTTGTTGGATGAGAGGGTGGATCTCGTCTGGTCTGCTGGGTAGCTGAAGTAGCCTGGTCCTGCATCGGAGGCGTATTGGTGGGGCCAGCAGCAGTTTCAACAGAGTTGGATACCACATCTGTGTTGGCCAATCCGGCACCACAAGCACTCCCGTGGTGTTGTCTTGCTGAACCTTCCGTAGGACTCGTGTCACCACACTGACAGGTGGAAACATGTAAACAATCATATTCTCCCAAGAAATACTGAAAGCATCAACAGCGAAAGCAGCAGGGTCAGGTCTATAAGACACATATTTCTCCATCTGCTTGTTAAGTCTAGATGCTTTTGAAATGCTGTGTTCAAGGACGTGCTATTAAGTTTCCACTCTGTATCCATGTTAACATGCCTGGATTCGTAGTCAGCAATGACATTCAACTGACCAGGGATGTAGGCATCACTGAGCCACATGTCATTTTCGTAACACCCATGTCCAAATGTCATAAGTTAATTAATTGCACATATCTGAATGACTGGGTGCCCATGTGTTTTTTTTTTTTTTTTTCTTTTTTTATTGAATGCAAGATACGCAAGTCATATTATCACTTTTGATTCTGACATGTTTGCCTGACAATTTGTCCTTAAAACAATGCAATGCCAGAAATGCAGCTTTCAAATCCAACACAATAATGTGAAGCATGTTTTCCTGTACAGACCATTGTCCACCAGACGATACACCCTCGCAGTCACACCCCCAGCCAGTAAGGCTAGCGTCAGAAGTAACAACAATTTCAGGTTCACTTGTACCAATGTCATTACACGCGTCATCTATATTCACAATCCACCAGTTTAGTTCCTCTTTGCTTTTGGCAGATAGAGTCATGATCTGGTCATAATCCCCACAGTTTTCCTTGAGTGCTCTGACATTGTCCCTTTCCAGGTCCTGATAATGGAGGGCTCCATATTTCACGGCCACAACACTAGCAACAATTTTCCCTATAGCCTGTGCCAGCTCTCTGATTTTCAAGCGCTTTCTGCGTGTCAACTCTCTGCAGCTGTCTTTTAGACCTTTTTTTTCCTCTCATCGGTCAACCTGACTGTCATTGATTCTGAGTCAATTATCACGCCCAAATACTGAATCTGTTTGCTAGGTTTTAATTCTGATTTGGTTGGGTGAATGAGGAAGCCTAATTTTCTGAGAGCAGTCAAAGTGTCCATCACATTCTTCAAGCACTCTTTCTCTGTGAAGCCAAAAAGCAAACTGTCATCTAGGAAAACTGTAGAGATATGTCCTTTCATCCTCAGCTGAGCAAACACAGGCTTCATTAGTTTTGTGAACAAGCGTGGGGCAGAGGCGAGGCCATTGGGCAGAGCATTATATTCACAGTGTTGGTCCTTCCAAACAAACCTGAGTAGCTTTCGGAATTTTGGGTGCACAGAAACCGAGTAATATGCATCTTTGAGATGAACTGAGCTCATGTAGCAATCTTTTTGAACTAAAGATAAAGCAGTAGTCAATGTTTCCATTTTGAAATGATGGTATTGTTATTTCCATGTTCTTTCCCTTTGTTCACTTCAGATGTCTCTTTAATTTTAGAGAATCATTCCCCCCCCCACCCTCTTCTGCGACCCATCCTTCTTTGTCCTAGTAAAAATGGGGGAGATCACTTCACCTTTCTCTTTTTCACAAACTGATATCACACCTTTATATAGCAGCTTTAGAATCTCTTCATCAACAATGGCACACTCATTTTTGTTCAAAGGGATAGTCTGAGAAGCTGACAATCTGCAGAGATTTTTCATGGGGGCAGTCAAACTGGATTTTTGTGCCCGACACTAAGCTCAGAATTTCTGGGTCAGAAGTGACGTGTAACCAAGACTCCCTAAACTCCATAATTCTACCTGTCTGAAACAATGAGGCTTCATCCTTAAGTCAACTCTTAATCTGTGGTAGCATGGCCAGAAATTCACTGACCTCTGCAACTGAAGGCAGATCTGCTATGGAAGCTAGTAGCGTCTGCCCCCTCTGTGGCTCTGATGGCCTCTGTTGTGGTACTGGTAGTGGTAGTTTCGTTTCTGCTTTCTCTTCTCTTCTTCTTCTGCATGTGTGGCCGTCCTCTGAAACGACCCCCTGTACTGGACTGTAGTTGGTGGCGTAGTGTTTGGTGCCTAAAAAAAGGCCCTTCTCTCCTGTTGGCTTGGCTGCCGAAAACTGAAAGTTTTTTGTGACGGTTTTTTTAGGGGGTGGCAATCGTTTTTGGCCCCTTGCCTCCAAGTCCACTCAGTGCGTTTCTTTTATTTCTTTCAGAGTGTTGGAGACATCGTCGCCAAACAAGGAAGTTGTGACCGGAACATTTTGTCCACATATCTTGGCAACAGTCTTGCTCACGAAGGGGCGAATGTCACTGCGCCTGCGCAGTGAGATCTCGTGGCTTGCATGGCCGAGTAGACCAATCGCGTCCGTGCACCGCTTGAAAACCACTTCCCCCCCTTCTTTCCTCAGAAAAAAAAAAATCGTCTGCTGCAAGCATTGAGTCGGCGACTCGTGAGACAGCTTTCGTGAGGGCTCTCTGTATGTGTGAGAGCTTCAGGTCGGCCCTGCGCGCGTACTCCAGGATTTGTTTCCAGACGGGAGTATTCACCAAATTCACCTGTGGAACTATCATATCATGTGAAGTGAAAAATTCCCTTGCTTTTACAAACATTTTGGGCTTGGGGGCCGATTGTACATTTCAAATCGCTTCTTCACAAGGTCGTCTGACAAACTTTCTTGAAATTGCGGGTTGATTATTTCCGCCAACTTCTCGTTGATCTCGTCTCCCACAGGCTCATTCTGCTTTCTGTACTCATTTTCGATCTCTTCTAAGACAGAGCTCCATGCTGGTTCTTTTTCTTTTTGTGTTTCTTTCTCGGCCTGTTTCTCTGCCACCAGTTTCCTGATCTCTTCCTCTTCATCGAGTTTGTTAGAGGAGTCTCCGTCATAAATGCTCAACGCATCACAGTCGGAGATTGAGTGGGAATCTGTGTGATGGCCTGTTTACCGCCTCTTGTGCGCGGGCTCATCCTCGGGCTCATTTTGGCGGACTTTGGACGATGAGGATTCTTTTTTCTTTTTCCCAAGGGTTTTTTTCGAACTGTCTTGACCACCTTACCTCCATCTGTAGAAGTAGCATTTTTATATTGCTTGATTCGTGTTCTGCAGGCTGAAAGCTGTATCCTTCATTTTGCTCTGTATCTGACATCGCGACTCACTGGAATTCCCACCAAGCTGAAAGCGGCGTTCAAAGATAATGGTGCAGACTGAGAGTGGCGGTCAACTGGTGCCAACGAATATACGTAGGCCTGCAATAGGTTTCCAACAAATTTACACCGTTGAGAGGGCTTGGATAAGACTATCAATTGTTTTCTTTTGTTTTTTGCACAATTAACTTATCACAGCAACGCTTAGAAAGGTTTAGATTTCATGTTCTGGATTTGTGGGCCTAGCACAACACGTCTGCACCCAGCAACGTTCTGTCATCGACAGGCTGTTCCCGCGCGCAGCATCTCTCAAGTAAGGGCGATTAGCCAATCGCAAGGCGACAAACAATTTTAACACACACTGGTACCAGTGTTTTCATGGACTGTACATTTCTCATACCTGCCTTTTAAAAAATGAAACAAGAACAGCAAGGGCATCTCCGAGCGGCAGATATATCCTTTGCCGGCTACGCCCTGTACCTGCCTGCCGCCCTGTACCTCCCTTGCCCCTCACATCTTAGACCCCTGTCCTCCTTGTGTCCTTTGGGTGATAAACCTACACACCCTTGACTGGGTGCAAATCGTGTTCCGGGATGCACACCCTTAATGGGTGGGGTGTACACCCTTAACACTGAAACATGTCTGCCGCTCGGCGAGATTTAAGCCCCACGTGGCACATTTTGTGCTACAATGTCTTTTTACTTTTGGTATTAGACCCCCTCCTTTACTGGGATGTACACCCTTAATTAGTGGGGTGTACACCCTTAATGGGGAGACATGTCTGCTGCTCCGTGACATTGAAATCCCACGTTGCATAATGTACTGCAATTTCTTCTACTCTTCTTTTTACACCCCCACACAAAATTTGGAGTGATTCTATACAGTATTTCACGAGATATATAGGAGGGTGAAGAAAAACGGAAACATGTCTGCCGCTCGGCGTCAATGTATTTCTGAGGGAAAATCTATGTACGAATGTGTTATACACTTAGTGTCACATCCTGACACAAAATTTCAAAAGATTCTGTCTTCTAGTTCACGAGATACAGCTTGAACAAGAAATATATAGCGCAAAGAAGGAAATTTCGGTTTTCAAGGTCACACTTCAAGGTCAAGGTCAGCATGGCAATAATCTATGCTTGGATGTTTTCTACTCTAGGGTATACAGTACTACACACGATCTGAAGCGCTTCTGTCAAGTACAAAAATGTGGAAAATATGGCTTAAAAGCTTAAAATATCCCAAATTTGTAGACCCCGGTACCGGGACTTTCAAGGCCTACCGATCTCCCACAGACCTTGACCTTGAACCTTGATCGGTATGCCATCATCAGAACGGCCATAAGCCAATGTACCTACATGCCAAGTTTGAAGACTCTAAGACCAACGGTGTGGAAGTTATGGCCTCTTAAAGATTTTCGGTTTTCAAGATCATACACAAAGGACGGCGAAACGTTTTGCGCGGATGCCTTACTCTGTTGGCTACACACCACCAACACAAAATTTGAAGCGATTCTGTCCAAGCGGTTCGGACGGCTGGGATATCCTTGGGACAGACAGAGAAAAACACAGAAGAAAAAAAAGGTCAAGCCAAAGTATCTACATGCCATGTTTCAAGACTCTAGGACCTACTGGTGTGGAAGTTATAGCCCTTTAATATGATTTTCGGTTTTCAAGGTCGTACGCCAAGGTCAAGGTCAGGACGGCGAACATTTTTTGCGCGGATGCATTCCTCTCATGGGGGACACACAACCACACAAAAATTGAAGCGATTCGGTCAAGCGGTTCGGAGATATCCTTGGGACAGACAGAAAAAAAAAACAAGGGCATCTCCGAGCGGCAGATAATGATCCCCTTTGCCGGTTACGTGTGCCTGTACAATTAGCCGCCGCCCTGTACCCTCCCTTCCCCCTCACATCTTAGGTCCCCGTCCTCCTTGTGACCTTTGGTTGATGCAAACTTCGGGCCTACAAACCTTTGACTGGGTGCAAATCGTTTTCGGGGGGGAGGGATGCACACCATTAATTGGTGGGGTTACAAGAATAACAACATACAGTCTAGTCTTCTTACGGAGTGTGCGGGCGGTGTGAATCTTGATAGAAATCAAATCAAAAGCGCGCACACACGTTAGCATTCAAAGCGCATTCAAACCCAAACGCAATACAACGCGAACTCACTTCAGATCACATAAATGGAATATAGCAGAAACAGACCTAATGGCAAGAAAGAGTAAATAAAGAGAGATTCAGCTTCAATGATGTGGGAACAGGTGGGTTTTGAGGTTATATTTGAAAGCTGAGAGAGTCGGTGGCTGACGGAGGGAGAGAGGACAGTTTTGTTTTCCAGGAGGTCGGTCCTGAGACAGCAAAAGAGGGCGCCGACCAACAGTTGATAGCTTATACCTAGGGATTCTGGAGAGAAAGAGGGTCAGAACTGAACGTAAAGTGCGAGCTGGCGTATAGATGGAAATATTGTCACAGAGGTAAGATGGAGCAACTTTATGGATAGATTTATAGCAAAGTGTGTTTAAATTTATACTCAAGTTCTGTCTGCGACAAGAAGCCAGTGCAAAGAACGCAGAAGAGGGCTAACATGATCGAACTTTTTTTTCCTAAGGACAATGACGAGCAGCTGTGTTTTGAATACTCTGGAGACAAGATAGAGAAGAGACTGATAGGCCATAAAGGAGAGCATTACAGTAGTCAATACGAGATAGGATGAGGGAAGTAACAAGCTTTGCTGTTGCTTCATCTGAGAGGTATTTACGAATTTAGCCAATGCAACGAATTTGATAGTAGTAGGATTGACAGGTCTGAGTCAGGAAACTCTGCGTGGAAAGAGTGTTGTCCAAAGTGACACCTAAGTTTTTTACTGAGTCTGAGAGGGGAATGATATTTTTACCCAGTTGGATTGACTCTATGGAAACAGAGGCTAGTTTGTTTTTTGTTCCTACAAGCATTGCTTCGGTTTTTTCACCATTTAATTGAAGTTTATTTTGAACCATCCAATTTTGAATATCAATATAGCAGTTGTTACTTTCTGTAAGAATGGAATCTAGATCTTCAGGGGTTTTACTATTTTGGAGTTGTGAGTCATCTGCATAGAAGTGATGTTTCATGTTGTGTTGGTCGATGACATTGGCAAGAGGTGACGCATACAAAGTAAGCAAGACAGGACCAAGCACAGACCCCTGGGGGACTCCACAAGAAAGCCTAACCTGTTCAGACTGACGACCATTGACCAGAACTGATTGAAAACGATCAGAAAGGTAAGAGGAAAACCAAGAAAGAGCAGGGCCCTTAATTCCAAAAGTATGTTCAAGACGAGACAGAAGAATGGAGTGGTCTATGGTATCAAAGGCAGCAGAGAGATCAAGAAGTGTCAAAAGAGAGATTTGACCAGCATCAGAAGCAAATAAGAGGTCATTGACGATTTGAACAAGGGCTGTTTCTGTACTGTGGTTTGTTCTATAGGCAGACTGATAAGGATGATGAAGATTGTTTGAGGATAGATGACCGTTAAGTTGTTTCAGGACAGTCTTCTCAAGGAGTTTGGAGAGAAAAGGGAGGTTAGATACAGGTCTGTAGTTTTTCAGATTATTAGGATCCAGATTGTTCTTCTTGAGAAGGGGCCTTACAAGAGCTGTTTTGAAAGCAGAAGGAAACACACCTGAATCTAAAGAAGAATTGATGATGTTGGTGGTTGATGGCAGAAGGTGTTGATAGATTTGTGAGAAAAGAGAGGCTGGGATGGGGGTCAAGATCACAGGATTTAAAATGCATTTCTTTCAAAGTAGAAAGAACTTCGGTCTTAGACACCGGCTTGAAAGAGAGAAGGGTGACACCAGTGAATGATGGGTCTGGAATTGTTGGTTGAAAAGGCATGGAGTCGATTTTTGATCCGTAGATCGATAATCTTTGTGGAGAAGAAGGAGGAAAAGGTTTCTGGCAGTTTTGTCAGGACTGATATTTGATGGCAGAGGGACTTGATTTCTTGTTGCCTTAGGAGATCAGACATGGTGGAGAACAGGACTTTTTGTTGTGTTGGCTTCAAGAATTTTAGATGAGAAATAGTTTGTTTTTGCCTTGGCCAGAAGAAGAGTGAAGATGTTACGAAGAAACTGATATATCTGACGATGTATTTCTAGTTTTGAGGCCCGCCACTGACGCTCAGCCTTACGACTAGTTGCGTTTACTTACTCTAAGTTCAGGCGTGTACCAGGGAGCGCAGGGACGATCGGGCACAACACGAGTGGATGGGGGAGCGTGTTTATCAAGCAAGTTACTCATAGTAGAATTAAAAGTCGAGGCAGGGTCGTCGGAAATACTCACGTTAGAAAGGAGTTCTGTTGCCTCTGAACTAAAAGTATGAATATCTATAGACTTGAGATTACGGCGTGTGACCGTACGTTTATTTCTGGGAGTTTTGGAAAGATTAAGACTGGCGAGGACGGCAAAATGGTCAGAGGAAAGGATCTTAGACACTGACACTGATGAAACAAGTTGGTCGGAATCACGCGCGATTAGCCAGTCTATGATGTGGCCCTTGTTGTGTGTAGGCTCAGTTACAAGCTGAGAGAGGGAGTGGTTGGCAAGTGAGAGGCAGAGACGCTTTGTGTGAGAGGACTGTTGGTTATCGAAGTGAAAATTAAAATCACCTAGCACAATAAGAGGACTGCGGTTCAGAGAATAGGAGTCAAGGAGGGCTTCAAATTCGGGATGAAACATTGAATCGGTGAGATTGTTAGTTCTGCTAAGGGGAGGGCGATAGATACAGGAGAATACAACAGATTGACCAAACATGCTAAGAACAACTTCTACAGCCTCGAAAGACAGATGGGGGAAGGGGAGGGTTGTGTTGAAGGAAAGGGATTTATCTAACACGTCCCTATACAGTACAGCGAGGCCCCCACCTAAAGAAGAACTGGGGAAGGATTTAATTTTGTAGCCAGGAGGAGTTAGCTGCTTTAGTTTAGGTTCATGTCCATTACTTTTGAGCCACGTTTCTGTTATAAAAACTAAATCAAAGTCATGTTCAAAAACATAGTCCGCAATATAGTCCGCTTTGTTCTCAGGGCAGACAGACTGGGCATTAAATACACATACACTAAAACTGTCAGAGGATGGAATAGAGTTCAGTGACACAGATGACACGTCACACTGGTGGCTGGGTGCTGTAGGGGGAGGTGGAGACGGAGATATGGGCGTTGAAGGCAGCAGTAGAGAAGCAAAGGGCTGGTTAGAAGACACATCACAGTCAGAGTCACAGTCGTTGGTCACACAGTTGTCAACACATGGTTCAGGAACACAACACGGGGATGTAGGGGTGGTATAGAACAGGTACAGAGTCACAGTGCTGGAAGGCTGATGAAGGAGAGGTTGTGGCAGATGAAGCAGGAGACGAAGGAGAGTTGAGGGGTGGCACAGGAGTGAAGTCGTCATGGTCGTCAGGCAGGCAGGAAGAGGTGGAAGGAGGCAGACATCTAGATGGTGAGGGTGGAGTGAGTTGGTCAGATGATGATGATGATGAGGCAAGCGGCGCAGATATAATTGGCACACTTGTCCGGGGTTTGTTTTTACGGGGGTATCTTTTTCTGGGTAAAGACACGCCGAGGCCAAGTAGGCGAAGCTGCGAGATAGAATTAGCTTGCAGGCGAGCACATGGAATCGCTAACAGCTCAGAGCGCGAGTACTTGATGCCTGCGCAGTCTGGGATTGGGTTAGGCCTAGCACATTCTCTTGTCTGATGGCATGGTTGCTGGTGGTCAGTTGGAATAGCGCGGTACACACCCTTAACACTGAGTACTCACTGAGACATGTCTGCCACTCAGCGACATTTAAGCCCCATGTAGCACATTTTGTGCTAGGATGTCTTTTACTTTTAGCATTAGACCCCCTCCTTTACCGGGATGTACACCCTTAATGAGTGGGGTGTACACCCTTAACTCGGAGACATGTCTGCCGCTCGGCGACATTAAAATCCCACGTGGCATAATTTGTACTGCAATGTCTTCTACTCTTCTTTTAAAAACAAAATAAAAAAAAACCCCCCCCCCCCCCCCCCCCCACACACACACAAAATTTGGAGTGATTCTATACTGTACCTCCCTTCCCCCTCACATCTTAGGTCTACCGATCTCCCTGACCTTGACCTTGACTTTGATCGGTATGCCATCATCAGAACGGCCATAAGCCAAAGTACCTACATGCCATGTTTGAAGTCTCTAAAACCAACGGTGTGGAAGTTAGAGCTCTTTTTAATGGAAGAATGGACAAAAGAATGATCATTTTGATGAAATCAATTTAATAA
>CM065695.1:19936045-19946045 GCA_017654935.2 Phymorhynchus buccinoides | reverse complement strand
TCTCTCTCTCTCTCTCTCTCTCTCTCTCTCTCTCTCTCTCTCTCTCTCTCTCTCTCTCTCTCTCTCTCTCTCTCTCCGTCTCTCTCTCTCTCTCTCTCTCTCTCTCTCTCTCTCTCTCTCTCTCTCTCTCTCTCTCTCTCTCTCTCTCTCTCTCTCTCTCTCTCTCTCTCTCTCTCTCTCTCTCTCTCTCTCTCTCTCTCTCTCTCTCTCTCTCTCTCTCTCTCTCTCACTTGTCTTCTTTTACTGTTGATAAACAGCCATAAAAAAAACCTCTGCAAGAAGGGACAGTAGACATTAGATGTTTTTCTGTTTGAAGAATCTTGTGGAAACCCTCTAATTGGGGACAAGCACAGGAAAAGGTAATCAAAACGTCATCTCCGGAAGCCATTGAAAAGTTCATCTCCGGAAGCCATTGTAATGTCCAGAAACAGTAATAGCATACATTTATCTGGCTTGCTCAAACAAAAACCTTTTTTTTATATTTCTCAATGAAAATTAGCTAAACTAAATGCACGCACTGAAGTTCTGTGAATCTATTTTTAACCAAATTCAGTACGTTGTAATCAGCAAGATCACAGTTATATGGTTTGCCATTTGAGATAACGTTTGTATATCGAGGACAATAATATTCTGTTACTACTCAATTTGGCATTTTTAGCAATGATAGGCGCTGTCATAATAAAATCAACCTCATTTGGAGCATTGGCTTTCCATTAACGTTTGATTGGGTAAAGTGAGACACTGTTTGCGCCCACGGTGCATACACTCACACACACACACACACACACACACACACACACACACACACACACACACACACACATACACACACACACACACACACACACACACACACACACACACACACACACACACACATGTCCGGAAATAAATAGGCCTACACGGAATAACTTAAGCAACCATGGCACAAAGAAAGAATTTAATAGACAAAGAAATAAGGTCACTAATATGAAACGCAAAGCAAAACGCAACTATTTTGGAAACATGTTAATATATTAAAAAAAAGATTCAAGTCAAATATGAAAAACCATCAATATATTAACCAACAAGCAAGTTTCCAAAAGTCAACAAATTATTAAAGACATATCTGCAGACCAATTAAATGATCACTTTGCGAACATAACAGAAAAAGCAATATTACAAGACAGGTCCAATGAAAATAATCTTTGCAATTTAAAACAATACCTTAGTTCTAAAAGCATTCGTTATCCATTAATTCGTCAGCCAATGACTGTCTTCAATGTAAATAAAAGAGTCTTATCAATGCAACCATCATGGACACATGATTTAGATGATATTGATGTGAAGATACTTAACATTGCGTGCCCGGTCATTTCTGAAACACTTACCTATTTGTACAATTTATTCATTGATAAACAATGTTTTCCCCTTCAATTCAAACAGACAAAAGTTATCCCTCTGTATAAATCTGGTGAAACATCTAATCCCTCAAATCATAGACCCATATCCATTTTGTCAGCCTTATCCAAACCTATCGAAAAACACCTTCAAATGTCATTATATTCCTATTTTAATAAAAATGACTTACTTCACGAAGACCAGTCTGGTTTTCGTAAAAAGTATTCTTGCCATACTGCCCTAATACAGCTTACCGACAGCCTTCTAAATAGCATGAACGAAAATAAATTTACAGGCATTCTATTTGTCGACTTTGAAAAAGCCTTTGATGTTATTAACCATTCTCTATTATTGCGTAAACTAGATCTCTATAAACTAACTCCGGATTTTCTAAGTCTCATATCATCATTTCTAAGCGACCGAAGACAGTCAGTGATCATCAACAACAAAATGTCTAAGGTTTTACCAGTTAAATATGGTGTACCTCAGAGTTCAGTACTTGGTCCTCTTTTGTTTTCCATTTCTGTCAACGATCTGCCTTGTTCCGTGCAAAGTAAGTGTGAAATGTTTGCAGATGACACGTCCTTTCATGAAAGTAATTCAAATGTTGATGCCTTAGCAAATAAACTTCAAGACAGTATTCAAAACCTAGTAAATTGGACCCAGCTAAATCACATGTCTTTAAATACAAACAAAACAAAATGTATGTACGCTACAACAAGACAAAAACGGCAAAAAATGAAATCCAAATTTCCACCTCTACTTATTATATGTAAAACCCAAATCGAAGAAGTAGATTCACATAAAATGCTAGGTGTTATCGTTGATAAAGATCTGTCTTGGACTGATCACACCGAATCCCTGGGAAAACGTCTTTCTCGAAAAGTATTTCAATTAACAAAAATTAAAAACTTTCTGGATACCCATTCTCGTAAACTATTTTTCTGTGCCCACATACTCCCAATAATAGACTATGCATCCACGCTATGGGATAATTGTAGTCAAACTAACTTAAAAGTAATACATCGTTTGTATAAAAAGGCAGTAAAAATAATTTTGTTAAAATCAAGTTCTTTGACAAATAATGATTACAAAAAAATTAATATTCTAACACTACAAAATAGACTATTCTTCAATAAAGCAATATGCATGCATAACGTTGTCAATGGAAACGCGCCTAAAAAGGTAACAAATGCATTTACATTCAACATCCATAGACATAATCATTTATTATTATTTCCTCGACCACATAACAATATTTACAAATCAAGTTTTCTTTACTCCGGTGGTACTTTGTGGAACCAATTACCAAAAATGTTAAAAAGTTTAAAGAACAGGAACCATTTCAAGAAAAAAAGAAAATTTACTTAATGAATAAATAATTTCCCCTTTGTGGAAATGACAAACATTCTTGCATATTGCGTATGTATTGTATTCAACGTAGCTATTATTGTGCTAAGCGATGTCTTGCGTATTATACACATAATAAGTTTCAGGGTCATGTCTTTCTTTTCCATCTGAGGGTGTAATGCTATTAATAACATACCACCATGTTTTTCTTCCCTGTTACAAATCATCCCTTTGTCATTGTTAATAACTATGTGACTGTTCCCCCGTCCCCCGTTTTCCACTTTTTTGTTGGTGGGGGTGTGTATGCATGTGTGTGCGTGTGTGTGCGTGTGTGCGTGCATGCGTGCGTGCGTGCGTGCGTGCGTGCGTGCGTGCGTGCGTGCGTGCGTGCGTGCGTGCGCGCGCGCGTGTGTATGTGTATATGTGTGCATGTATGTGTGTGCGTGTATGTACAGGTTTGTGTGTGTAGTTTGTGCATTTTCATGTTCTGCTTGTTTATTATTTGATTTCTGTTTTGTTATGGATGGCTTGATGTAAAAAAGCATAATGTAATGCTTATTCGATGACATAAACCGTGACATGGTTGGCAGAGCATCAAAATCAGTAATAAGAACAAGAAAAACAGAAAACCAACCAACCAAATAAACAAACATAAACAAAGAACAAAAAGGAAAAAACCCACACTACTTCCACCACAAATTACTTCTTCTACTACTATTACCACTCCTACCTACTACTATTACTACTACTACCACCATCGCCACCACACTACTACTACTACTACTACTACTACTACTACTACTACTACTACTACTACTACTACTACTACTACTACTACTACTACTACTACTACTACTACTACAACATAATAGTACTATAAACAAATATTAAAACATAGAATAATCATCAGCAGAAACAACATACAGTAGCAAAAATACAACAGTACTATGGTAGGCAGAGCATCAACATCAGTAATAAGAACAAGCAAAACAGAAAGCCAAACGATCAAATAAGCAAACATAAACATTATTTTAAGAAAACAACACTAGAACACAACACTATTTCAACCATAATTTACATCTGCTACTATCATCACTCCTACTACTATTACTGCTACTACCACCATCGCCACCACACCACCACTACTATTACTATTACTACTACTATTACTACTACTACTACTACTACTACTACTACTACTACTACTACTACTACTACTACTACTACTACTACTACTACTATCACCATTTCTAATAATCATAGCATCATAACACAAGTAGTTTAATGTCAATGAAATGAAAAAGCAAAATAATCAGAAAAGAACAATCACATAAGCAGCTTAACATCAATCAAATTTTAAAGAAAAATCAGAAAAAAACAAAGTTACACAATCAGTCTAAACCTACAAAGATTGTTCTTGTGTGGTGCATTGAATAATCATACAGTTTTATTGAATGGAGTTAAGGAGATGCCCACGCAGATTAGATTTGAAATTTGATACTGAATAACTTGCTTTTACAACTGAAGAAAGTGAATTCCAAACGTGTGGCCCTGAGAAAGAAAAACTTGCTTTGAAAAGGTCAATTCGGGTGCGTGGCAGAACATAATTATCAGAACGATAACTACATGTGGAAGGAGTGAGGAGATTTTCTAGGTATTGGGGCGTCAGGTTAGTGTGAACTTTATACATTAAGACAGCTGTGTTGTAATGCAACTGATGTTCAAGCGGTAAAATGTCAAGCTTATGAGACTTATCTGAAGTTGACAGAGACGGATCTGGTAGGATTAGGTTGACCGCTCTCCTGTGGAGCGATGCTAATTTTTTAAGGTGTTTGTTTTAGCAGCGCAGGACCATACAGTGGATGCATAGATGATGTGCGAGAGGCAGTGGCCATAGAAAAACATTTTACGAGCATCTAGGTCCAGATATGGTTGAAGTCGTTTGAGGAGGAATAGGTTGCATGCTAGTTTTTTGCTGATGTTATTTATATGTGATTGCCAATTGAGTTTGTCATCAACTATAACACATAGAACTCGTTGTTCATGGACTTGTTCAATATTGTTGTTATCAATAGTTAGGTTAAGGGAATGATGTGTTAGTTGATGCTTTTGGCGGGAGGTTACAACCATGCACTTTGTTTTCTTGGGATGAATTAACATAGAGTTATCCTTGCACCATTTAGATACATCATGTACGCCTGACTGAAGAGAGTTTTGGATGATAGTGACATCTTCCGAACTGGAATGAAGAGAGGAGTCGTCTGCGAAGATATCACATGAAACGTTTGGGTTGGAAATAGACAATGGAAGATACTTAATGAAAATGCAGAAGAGAGATCCCTGGGGTACACCACATTTCACTTTGCCTGAAGACGACGACTCGCCATTACAAAACACGAATTGTGTTCTATTGTCTAAATACGATGAAAAGAATGACAGGGAGTGTTGGTTTCTGAGATAGTGTAATAGTTTGTTGATAAGATTGTGTGGTCGACAAGGTCAAAGGCTTTTCTTATATCAAGAAAGACAGAACCAGTTAACTGATGCTTGTTTATTGCCGAGAGCCAGGTATCACACAAACGGACAAGGGCTGTGTGGCAGGAATGATGATGTCGAAAACCAGACTGAAGGGGATGAAGGAGGTTAAAGTTTTCTAAATGTATTGAAAGGTGACCGTGGACGTGCATTTATAGAGGTTTTGATAGCACTGGCAGAAGTGAAATAAGTCTAAAGTTGTTTAGGTCAGAATGATCCTTTGTTTTGGGTATCGGGATAACCTTAGCTGTTTTTAGGGAGGAGGGTATCATTCCTTGGTCTATACATACATTATATATATGTAAGAAGTTCAACAATGTATTGAAGAGAAAGTTTTAGAAGAGAAGCACTTAGCGTGTCAGGTCCCATAGATTTTTCAATCTTTAAACGAGTGATAAGAGCTCCTACTTCGTGAACTGCAAGTAAAGGTAACTGAAAAGGAGGAGTGTTGGTGTAGTCTCTCCTCGCAAAAGGTTTGGAGCAATGAGGGTACCGTGTATTTATCAGAGCATGAACTTGCTAGATTGAGGAAGTGCTCGTTAAATGAGTTAGAGGACCAATGTAGCTGTGATTTTGTTTAGTGCAATTCTTGTTACTAAAAGCATTTATTGCTCGCCATAATGAAGCCGTATCTTTGTTTGTGGCTAACATTTTATTAAAGTAGTTTCGCTTTGACTCTTTAATTGCGTTGTTTCTTGTATTCAGTCTCCTTCTTTTCTCTGTCAAGCTTATGTTTCTCTTTTGTAGAATCGGAGAGTTGCTCATTATCTTCGTTCATTTTAGATATTGTTATTTTTTGTAACTGATCTCTGAGAGAGAGAGAGAAGAGAGAGAGAGAGAGAGAGAGAGAGAGAGAGAGAGAGAGAGAGAGAGAGAGAGAGAGAGAGAGAGTATAAATGAACGGGAGATTGAAGTGAAAATGGGGGAGGGGGAGGGGGGGGGGGGCTGGACATGGGTAAAAATGGGAGGTCAGACACAATGGAACAAAGCAAAGAACAATTAAAGTACAAAGTATCAATTAAAAGGACATGTTCCGACAGAATAGGTGCTCATTTTCTAAAGTTAGAGTCTAATTCATAGGGTTTCTAACGTATGATATTTAAGTGCTTTCATAAATGTCTGTCTTGATGGACACGATTTAAATTAAAAGATAAACTGTTCCACGCCGTACACCCTGAGTACAAGAAACTAGATTTATAAAGATTATTACGGGGTCTGGGAAAAGAAAGTTTGTGTGTATGTTTGGTTTCGTTGCCAACAAATGTTTGGGTGATTTTCTTAGGGGCTATTCCATTCACAACGCTGTAGCCTACATGCACACGCACTTGTTATATAACAGTCTTTCCTTAAATGGCAGGATGGTTAAATATTTGTAATCACAGTTAGTGAATGAACTGGACTTCAACTGTATTCATTATATAGCTCGTTTGTGTAGACGATTTAATTGTTTCAGATTTGTTTCGCTGCTATTGTCCCAAATAGTTGATGCATAATTTATAAGGGATAAGATATGTGCATGAAAAAAGCCTCTTCGTGCGTCAAGATTCAATTTGGTTTATTCTTGCAAGTTGATATATTATTTTTGAAATGCGTTTGCCAAGATTGGATATATGATTGGACCTTGATAAATTATTGTCTACAACGACACCTAAGATTTTATGTGAAGATACTTCTTCTACATTTTGATCTTGAATGAACAATGATGGGAACAAGGAGTGTGTGTGTGTGTGTGTGTGTGTGTGTGTGTGTGTGTGTGTGTGTGTGTGTGTGTGTGTGTGTGTGTGTGTGTGTGTGTGTGTGTGTGTGTGTGTGTGTGTGTGTGTGTGTGTGTGTGTGTGTGTGTGTGCGTGCGTGCGCGCGCGTGCGTGCGTGCGTGCGTGCGTATGTGTGTGTGTGTGTGTGTGTGTGTGTGTGTGTGTGTGTGTGTATGCACGCGCGTGCGATCATACGTATGTTAAACTTTTTTTCTTTTAAATCCACGTTCAAGCACCTAAGCTACTGAGCCAACAAAATGTTTTTCCAGAATAGTCACTGATATGTAGAAAGTGACGCTCGCTGCATCAGTGTAACCAAATATTCAATAATATCAAATAAAATGAAAGAAACATCAGCCGGATATCTCCTTTCTCCATTTTTGTGTTGCATCTATGGACTTCATTACAGATAATCTCTCGCGCAGCGCGTGACAGTAGGACACATAGAGTACTAGAGCGTGAAACGCTAGATTCACCAGCCGAGTAGCAGCATTTCTTGGCTCCAGCGACTTTCACCTTTGGCCAATGACGTTTCGTATTCGAACTTCGCCTCATATCCTAACTATCTGCATACACAATTTGAAGATCCTTGGTCCCTCTGTCCAAACGCTATCGTGTTAACATACATACGTAGCCACGCCCTGCGCCAGCAGTCCTCAAATCTCTTTGACCGAGAGACAAATTTTAGCCCAGCCCATCAGAATAGCATCTGCCCCCCTCGGCTGTCTGGCAGTCATGGTCAGAAACGACTGACTGGCATACACAGTTGGGAACAAAGGGAAGAAAAAAGTTACAATTGGTGGCTGGTTGAAAATCATAATTTCTTTCTCTTGGGCCACTATGTGTCTTACAACAGCAATAACAAGCAGCGTGCGGCACATTTTTTGATCAAGTGACCTTGACCTTTGATCAATGACCTTCATTTTTGAACTTGGCCTCAATATCCTAAATACCTATCCGCATGCAAACTGTGCACCTCCTAGGTCCCTACGTTCAAACGTTATTGTGTTCAGATAGACAGTCAGGAACTAACAAAATTCTCTGAAAACATTACCATCTCGCCACGCGGCTGGTGAATAGGCCAATACGCGACGTGCTGCACGAGGAAATAGGAAACTCTCTCTCTCTCTCTCTCTCTCTCTCTCTCTCTCTCTCTCTCTCTCTCTCTCTCTCTCTCTCTCTCTCTCTCTCTCTCAAGATATACACATACACATAAACACGGACACACACACAAACACACAAACACACACTCACTCAAGAAGAAGAAGAAGAAGAAATCAATTTAACGTCCTCTGACCTTGAACAGGTACATCATATTATGGAACATTTCTATATGTTAAGATAGTGGGTCGATCCTGGAGATATAATGCAATGCCAGGTCGACTCTTTTTTAAAACATAAGTTCTACAAATACATTTGAATAAAAATAACAGACAAAACAATGATTATTACTGTTTGAAATAGAATAAAATGAAAAACATCTGATCTGACTGAGAACCCAGAATATCTTTATATAACGTTCGCGCACTTTTCGTGAAAAGAACTACAAGATCATTGATACATGATAATGGAATGGATACTCCAGATCTCGGAGAGACATTAGAAGAGAGACTGTGAAAAGGCTGTTGGGTTCCATTAAAATAAATCTTTTCGCACAAAAGTTCACGTCCTTGGACGAGGAGGCTGCTTTATAAATGAGTCATGGCAAGAAAATGTTTCGAAAAAAGAGAGAATAATCTAGCTGATAAAAATAATAATAATAATAATAATAATAATAACAATGACCATTTTTATAACGCTTAAGGGGCTCTAGGGGAAAACTATTCTTGCAATATAAGAAAGAAAACGAAAATAAAATAAAATGATACTTCTTATTAACCCATAAAGGGCGCGTGTATGTGTGTGTGTGTGTGTGTGTGTGTGTGCGTGCGTGCGTGTGCGTGCGTGTGCGTGTGCGTGTGTGCGTGCGTGCGTGCGTGCGTGCGTGCGTGCGTGCGTGCGTGCGTGCGTGCGTGCGTGCGTGCGTGCGTGCGTGTGCGTGTGTGTGTATGTGTGTGTGTACGTATGTGCGTGCGTGTGTGCGCGTGTGCGTGCGTGTGTGTGTGCGCGCGCGTGTGTGTATGTGTGTGTGTGTGTGTGTGTGTGTGTGTGTGTGTGTGTGTGTGTGTTTGATACGTTGGAACACGTCAGCTTCATATTATAAGATGATCCTTGGGATACAAAAATCTGGACTTTGGAAGATCTAGATGAGCGGATGGCTAGATATGTTTGAACATGTGATTCTTGGAGTGGAGACATGGCTGGACTCCAGTATATCTGACACTGAAATCTTCCCACTGAACACAAAAGAGATCTTCAAGGTGTATAGAAGAGACAGAAACCGCAATGGGGGAGGAGTGCTCATAGCCGTTAGATCCACCTTCTACAGCTGTGTTGCATCAGAACTTGATACAGACTGTGAAATCTTGTGGGCCAGACTGAAAATCAGTGGAAGACAGACCCCTGCTTGAATATGCCAGTTTTGTGTGGGACTCCCACACTCGGAGGAACGTGGACAAAATCGAAGCTGTACAGAGAAGGGCGGCTCGCTTCGTGTTAAACGGCTACCACAACACCTCCAGTGTAACTGACATGCTTTCTCAGTTAGGATGGCCCACACTTGAGCACCGCAGAAAGTATACCAGGCTTACAATGTTTTATAAGATCTTGAACGGCATTGTCAAAGTCGACAACACCAGACTGAAGTCAGATCCAACTCACCTAAGAAGAGGACACAGCGGGCAACTATCCACCATCCAGTGCCGGACTGAATACAGGAGAAGTTCGTTCTTCCCGCGCACCATCAAAGACTGGAACTCGTTGCCCGAGGAGGCTGTGTCTGCCTCTTCAGCCGGTTCGTTCTAGTCCTCCATCAAGATGTGAAATCTTGTGGGCCAGACTGAAAATCAGTGGAAGGAGATCTTTATACCTCTGCTCCTACT
>CM065695.1:19921045-19931045 GCA_017654935.2 Phymorhynchus buccinoides | reverse complement strand
ATAACGCCAGGCAGTTTCCATTACAGTGCTTCATACGATGCATGACTCCATCATGTGTATTACAATCTATGAACAATCGCTTTTTCGCCTGTCTCTTGGCCCTCGAATAAGCTAACAAGAGTCAAAGCAAATATTCATTGAAAAGGCTATCAACCACCAACTAATCATAAATCATTGACAGACAGAGAGAGAGAGAGAGAGAGAGAGAGAGAGAGAGAGAGAGAGAGAGAGAGAGAGAGAGAGAGAGAGAGAGAAAGAAAGAAAGAGACAGAGACAGAGAGAGAGAGAGAGAGAGAGAGAGAGAGAGAGAGAGAGAGAGAGAGAGAGAGAGAGAGAGAGATTCATTTGTACAAGTTTCCAATTATAACCATCCATCTTCCTGCACATTTTTGGAAACGCATAAATAAGAGACAGGAAGGAAAAGAGAAAAGGGAGGGAAATTGATTTTTTAAAAAGAAGCAAAAGATAAAATAAGAAAAACAGAAGGGGAAAAAAATGAGAAAAAAAATTATTCTCAAAAATGTTGAAACACTGGCTAAACTAACAAATCCTGTATTGAATCCCCACCATATACCTGAAGAAGAGAATGTAACTTAGCTTTAATCCAGTCTTTACCCCTTTACTCAGTGAAGTTACCGTGAATTGGTTGGAAAACAAAACTTTACAGGCAATATGGGTCCTCTCGCCGTGTTATGTCCTAAATTGGGACATTACACGGGGGGCCCCCACGCATAATGTCCCAATTGGGACATTACGCGGGGAGCGCCCATGGGGTTACACCGTGTAATGTCCCATTGGGACATTACACGAGGGGGCCCCCCGTGTAATGTCCTAAATTGGGACATTACGCGGGATTGGGACATTACGAGGTGTCACATCTACTCCATCAGGTCCGATCTACCTACCTCTTCTTTATTTTCTTCCTTTATACTACAAGGAAATAGTAACCTCGTTGGAGCTTTATTGTGCCCCCGATTATATGACAGTGTTCAGCAAAGCTTGTCTTTCTCTGATCCCACTACTGCAGAGGCAACAAGTCTGCATACATCGGTATAAAACAGACGTAGCCAATGAATTACAAAACATTTTGTGGGTTGCACATTTTTTATTAAGTCACCGTAGACAACAGAATTCTTTTCTCTGTGTGTGTTGCAGCCTGCTTCACGACGGGCGGGGGACGGTGGGGGAGATCTTGTCCCTGTTCCAGCAGCTGTCGGAGGCGGAGCGGGAGTACCTGTACGACCAGGCCCAGGTGAGCAGCGAGGAGGAGCTGCTGGACCTGCTCAAGGGGCTGTACCGGGAGAACAAGAGCCCCCGGGCCCAGCTGATGGAGTTCCCCGAGGAGCAGCTCCGCCACTACCTGCTGCTGTACGTGCCGCCCATCTTCATCGTGATGGGCACGGTGGGCAACGTGCTGTCCTTCCTGGTGCTGCGCTGCAGGGCCATGGTCAAGGTCTCCTCCTACCAGTACCTGGCCTCCCTGGCCGTGGCCGATTCCTTGGTGCTGTACATAGGCCTGCTCAGGTTGTGGCTGGGGGAGGTCACCGGCACGGACTTCCACGACAGCACGGACTGGGTCTGCAAGCTGACCATCTCGTTCGGCTACATGGCCAGTGACCTGTCCGTCTGGCTCATCATCGCCGTCACCGTGGAACGATACATCGTGGTCTGCTTCCCGCTGAAAGCCTCCGCCATGATCAACACGGCGCGCGCTAAGAAAGTAATCGGGTTCCTGGTTCTGCTCATGTTCGCCATCAACCTGCACTTCTTCTGGACCGTGGAGATCGTGGAGCTGCCGGGGCCCGTGGAGGGGGGCAGGAATGCCGGTAACTGCGAAGCGGGGCCCAAGTATCACAAGCTGGTGGACGAGGTGTGGCCCTGGGTGGACGCCTGCATCTACTCCTTCGTGCCCTTCATCTTCATCATCGTGCTCAACGTGCTCATCATCAAGGAGGTGGTCAAGGCGCGCAAGACCCGCCAGAGGATGTTGCACACCCCGGAGCACCACTACCACCAGCAGATCCCCCAAGCCCCTCGCCGCTTCCACAGCCAGGCCGTGCACAGCAGGAACGGAGGAGGGGCGGGGGTCAGCTGCCGGAAGGCCGCGGGCGGCGCTGGCGAGGGCACCAAGCTGACCGTCATGCTGCTGACCGTGTCCTTCACCTTCCTGCTGACCACCTTGCCCATGAACATCTCCCTCATCTTCACGGCCTTCTGGAACCAGCAGAAGAGTCACGACCTGCAGCAGGCCGCGCGCTTCAACCTGGCCAAGACGGTGACAGAGCTGCTGATGTACGTCAACCACTCGGTCAACTTCTGCCTGTATTGTGCCACGGGCCACAAGTTCCGGCAGCAGATCATGGTGCTGATGCGCTGCAAGAAGGGCGGCCCCGCCCCCTACACCGCCTGGTCCTCCATCCACAACGACGACCAGCACCACTCCAGGAAGATGTCGCCGTCCTCCGTTCGCTTCAAGAGGAACACCGGGTCCTCCTCCGACCATGTCCTTCTGGCCTACAGCCCTGTGCAGACCTCGGAGAGGACTACCACCACCTCGTCGTCATCCTCCCTCAGAACTAATCTCTAATCACCGTGGTGACAAATCACTATGCCCTCATCATATTTTGAGAGTGCGACCTAGAGTGCGACAAAGTAAATAGTCATTCATCAATCATTTTCAAAGTGAAATAGTGTACACGTATTTTAAATTTTACCCCCCCCCCCCCTCTCAAACTTGACTGCTGAGAGAAACACTTTGCATGAACCACAATTGCTAACACGTTTTGTTGCCGTTGTTGTTTTCTTTCCGTTTATTTATTTAATGTTTCATTATTGACAGACATCCCGTCAACAAACCTATGCCAGAATGAAAAACTACACACACACACACACACACCTTTACCCCCCCCCCCCCCCTTCTGCCTTTCTGATCTCCATTCGCGTATTTTCTGGGGGGTTTCTGTGCCCTCAAGCAAATATTAGCAAATATTATGCTTTACGTCCTCCCGGCCAAAGCCATATGGGACATTACTTTTTATTTTTAGATATTGGAAGAGGGGGAGAGGGAAGAGAAAAAGAGATTTCTATCTACTTTAGATTTTTGTTTTTCTTTTTACAGATGTTTTGTCTTGAATAAAGGTCAAGTTTTAATTTTTATGAGCCATGGCTCGTACGAGACTACTCTATATTATAACATTTTACTTTTGATATAAAAATGATTGATTAAAATAAAACTTTTAGCTGTACCCCTCCTGGCGAGAGCAAATGATTAAAATTTCAGGACCACTTTACTTTTAAAAGAACAAGTTTTAATGAAAAAATTAAATTCAAATAAAGGTCTAACGAGAATATTTACACATTTTTTGTTTTTATTAACTTTTATTTATCAAAAATCTCGTTTTAAAAGATTTCCACTTAAAGTGGAAAACTATTTGTACAAAGTTAAAAGAAATATATCAAATGTTTTTATAAAAAATGTTAAAGGATAGGAGAAACGAGGGTCCCTAAATAGATCAAAATATACAAACAAAAACAACCACGGACTCTAAAAAGCACTAACATAATTTGGCCGAGTCCGGGAAGAAAACGTTATGCTCTATGGACCCTACGTTTCAAGTTATAATTCAGAGTTATATACATTTATTGTTAAAAGCATAGTTTGTTGCTAAAATATCTTTAAAATCTGTCAGTTTTAGAACTAGTGATTACTGACGGGGCTAGTTAACGAATCCTACTTGTTTGGGCCGGAGGGAGGGAGGTAGAGAGGCCCCTCCTCCCCGGCTAAAACAGTGGTAGGGCGTCGCTATATGGGTCCAGCACTAAGTGCGGGGGGACCCATTGGGATAACCCTGACCGTAATTTTACGTTCGAGACTACGAAAGCACCCCCCCGGAGGTCGCGCCGCGCACCCATCTACTGGGGGGAAGGGAGTAAAATTTACTCGGACTCAAAAGAGTCCTACCGGTACATGCCAAAAATTAAAAAGGGAAAAAAGCGATTTTTGGGATTGGGAATGGAGTATAGATAGGTGCGCGGCCCGCTGTCCGGAGGGACCCTGTCCCCGTCATTAAAATAACTTGTCTAAATGTTTACGATTAAATCTTATTTTGTTTTATTATCTCTTGATCAAAAATGTTGACCCAAAGAAGTTTGGACTAAGGCTTCGGCCAGCCAGACCAAAGGGGCCCACCCCTCTATAGTATGTCTTTGTATTATTAGTTTAGAAAACGTTATATTATGTGTTTTTAGTTTTTTAATTAGCGGTTCAAGTTCCTTTATAATAGTAATACATGGATCAAATAGGTGTTCCACGTCAAGGGTACATTCCACTTCTATATACGTACATGGATTAGATCTTGTTCTAATTCTAAAAAATAATGATTGAAGAGATGGTTGGATAGGCAGGAATAAGCCGCCTTTTACTATTGTATGATCCCAAGAGTGGGCTTTGGCATAGATTTCGAGCTCTCTGCTCCACTCTTGGAATGCTGCTGTGCCCTCTGTCACAGGTCACTTTATATAATGAGTGAATATTATTTAATTGTTTTTGGGTCATTCTCTAGGCTAGTTCTTTTCCTGTTACAAAATGGATACTAAGTTTTGTCTATTAAGTTTTTCATGCTACTGTGTTAATCCTTTCTCTTTCTCAGTTTCAATCAAGTTTCCTATACGAAATCTGTTTCTTGTTGTTGTACATTAGGCGTTTTGGCAGTTTGTTAAATTGTGGATGTGGTCCTAAAAAGCACGCCATTTCAACTTAGTTTTCATTGGTCTAGGGTAGCTCCAATCAGAATCGTTACCTCTGAACTGCAAAGCCATATTTAAGGCTTAGTCTGTCAAAAATTGTCTCCAAAAACTACAAGTAAAAAGTAATGTCCCATATGGCTTCGGCCGGGAGGACGTAAAGCAAAATTTCTTCTAAAATTGTCTCCCTGCCGGATTACAAGCTTTGAAACAGGTAGGGGGGGGGGAAGAGATAGGTCTCCGCTTTGTTCCCCCTCTCCTGTTTGATCTGCTTTTCCTATGTATAAATTCCCATCTTTTTAACAAGTCCCCCGGCGTCTCGGCCCCATATGTTTGTGCCTTTTTGAGATAAAGGGGACAAACTTGACTCACATTTTAACTAGTCCGACAGGGACCCATCTATAATTTTTTTTAAACCAGCTTAATGTGTTGGTTTCATTGGAAACCAACACGACAGCTTCGGAGATATGTTTTATAGTGTGGCCTGTCGCATGAAAATAGGTAGCTCGTAAAAATAAAAAGCTCGCTACCTATGACAGTGTATATTTGCGACATTGAGCATGAACCACAAATTTCACTTTTTTCTAGGGTTAGGGATAGGGTTAGGGTTAGAGTTAGTTAAATGGTTAAAGTACAGAAAAAGTGAAATTTGTGGTTGTTGCAAATACAGACTCTCATAGTAGCGAGCTTTTTATTTTTACGAGCTACCTTTTTTCATGCGACATGGCCGTGGTGCGGCGGGACTTAGGTGCCGTTTGCTCCACGGTAAACGAATGTAGTATGAAAAACGTTTTTTCCTTTTTTTAAAAATCTTGTTTTGGAAATAAAATATATGTATATAGACTATTCCCCACTTCAGGGAACAGACCTCTAGCGATTTTTAACAGTTTTTGATCTTTTTAAAAGTGGTCCTGGAAATTTTAAACACGAAGATGCTCAGTTTAAAAGAATTTTATTATAACTTTTATCAAATACAAAAACTTCAGATAGCTAGCTAACAAAAGATAGCTAGCTAACAAAAATTTGGGTCAAACAGTCGAGCCATGGCGATAAAAATATTTTATAACTTTACAAATTTAAAAAACAAAAATAAACAACTCTATTAAAATAAAACAAAAAATGTTCCCCTAGAACTCTACTTAAAAGAAATGTCCCACATGGCTTCGGCCGGGAGGACGTAAAGCAAACTTTTCGTTCAAAAATTGTCGTCTGCTATTACTGTTCGTTGCACAGAGGAAAACTTCGATTCTTCTCCCTCTGTGTTTTATACAAGATTTCTATTCCGCTAACCGGTCAAGAAGGCAGAAGTAGCTTTCACCCCAAACTCGATATTTGTGGGGTGAAACGCTGTATTGTTAACCGGCAACAAGAAGGAAGAAGCCTTGAAGTCCACCTAACTGAGGGCCGGCAAGAAGGGGCCATTGCTGTGTTCCTGAACGGCAGACCATTTTCCAGGAAGCTGTGACGTGCGCGATTGATCGGGAGGCGGCTAGTAGTGTAGGAATAAAACTATGAAGGTATGCTTACGGCGTAAACTAATTGCTTTTAAAGCTATTTCAATTGTTTCGAATGTTCGTAAGCATACTTAACAATCCTAGAAAGTTTTAACCAAAATTAAATGGGGGGAAACAGACTAAATCGCTAATTAAAGTAAGCACTATTTTGTTTTGCGCATTTAGCTCCTTTCGATATTGTACGGCTTACAGTGATTGCGTGCGTAGTGACGTCTTGGAAAAAACACACGCCCTTTACAAAAAGCATCTCATCAACACAAAAAATAAGAAGTAAAATTGCATCAAATCACTGTTTATAAGTTATCTAACTATCATGCTTTATGAAACATTGCAGTTTGTTCTGAATCGACATCAATGGCGTAGTAATACAGCAGTCTTTGTCACCAAGATAAACAGTGGCTACCGAAGTAAGAGAAGCATGCTAAAACGTATGGGAAAATAAAAGATTATATGCATTTTTGTTTAGCCATTCTGTGTACAATAACAGTGACAATCACCTGTGTATGTTTCGCAAAGCGTAGCAAAGATTTATGGAGAAATAAGTTGAGGCCTAAGGTTTACATCAATTAAATTTAAAGGCCCATACGCTTCTCGTAAATAACGTGCAGAATGATGCAAAATTGATCTGTATTGTAAACTCTGACATAATTCAAAGTCACAGACAAGCATAAAACTGAACGCAATCATACTGTGAGCTCAAAGTTAGCAAAACTGCGCTGACCTTTTTTCTTCTGTGTACTCTGCTATCTTGAAATCTCGTCTAGGGGTAATTAGCTCAAATGACGCAGCTAAGGGTAGTCAGTAGGCCTAGTTTAGTAGTAGTCCAGGCGAAATTAAGCTTGACCTTGTTTGGTGATATATATTAGGTTTTTATGTCGATCTAACATGATTTGAGGGTGCTGAATCTAAATCCGTTGGAGGTCAAGTTGTAAATGTTGGGCATTTTGAGCTATGATAAAATATTCAAAATGGCCACTATGGGACTCTAAAGAACTGTTGAAACATGCACTTACCGTAATTATGTTGTATCTAATGCTTTTATTTGTAAGAAAAATAGTATAGTTTGCTGAAATGATTCAAACTATGTGAACTATATCCTATTTTTGTACTTATTAGCCCCCAGCCACTCTGCAGAGAGGGCTATCACGATTTTGTGTCCTTTCATTTGCCTGGCAATTATCTTAAGAACAATGTCAGAGGATCACTTCAAATTTGTGTGCTACTATTTTAATGAAGCTGATGAGCCCCTCAGTATACCTTATTGACTTTGACCTTTCACCTTGAGTATGTGATTTTAATGTATCAACTATACTTTTTCAACTTTTGCACTGCTGTGGTAAAATAAGCTATGTGTTTGTTTTTTCCTAAGCTAACGTGTATAGAGAATATTGAATTCCTGATACCTATTTTATTAAACCTTTCATCTTAAATGCTTGACCTTGAATTTGCATTGAATATTTTAACTTTTTGTCTTTATATGTTTTAAATCTTGGCAGTAATGGTCTCATAATTGGTGCATTAGCCAATTTATAGGTGGGTAAAAGTGCCGGCGTGCAATGGAATGTCGGCCATTTTACCCACCTATAAAATAAAAAGAAATATCGACACTGATCGCCGTGTTATTCTGCTTGGCGCCTAACAACAAAGGCCAAGCGTCAAGATGAAGGCTAGAGATGTCATTGGTACTTAGGTTAGCATCTAGATATGTTTAACCATTGGCTCATGTACCAATTATGAGACAGTTACTGCAATGATTTAAAATATATTAAAGCAAAAAGTTGAAATATTCCATGCAAATTCAAGGTAAAGCATTTCAGATGAATGGCTTAGGCATAAATTAGGCATCAGTAATTCAACATCCTCTACAAACCTTAGCTTAGAAACATTTTACAACAGCAGTGCAAAGGTTGAAAAAGTATAGTTGATACAATAAAATCACATACTCAAGGTCAAAGGTCAAAGTCAACAAGGCATACTGAGGGGCATATCAGCTTCATTAAAATAGTAACACACAAATTCGAAGTGATCCTGTGACATGGTTCTTAAGATAAATGAAAGGGCACGAAAGATCGCGATAGCCCTCTCCACAGTGGCTGGGGGCTAAGAAGTACTAAAATAGGATATAATTCCCATAGTTTGAATCATTTCAGCAAATTATACTATTTTTCTTACCAAAACAAGCATTAGATACAAAATAATTACGTTAAGTGCATGTTTTTACAGTTCTCTAGATACCTATGGCGGCCATTTTGAATATTACGTCATAACTCAAAATATCCAACATTTACAACTTGGCCTTTAACGGATCTGGATTCAGCACCCTCAAATCATGTTAGATCAACATAGAAACCTAATATATATCACAAAACAAGGTACACTTTATAATTTCGCCTGGACTAGAACAAGAAGAGAGGAACTTGAAGGTGTACAACTTGGCGTCATAATAATAATACGTATCCTCTGACAGCGTTACGTCATAAGCTAGGTCTGAAAGTGTCCCAACAAGTTCTATTAATAACAAGAGGCAAAGCCTGCAAGGCTCACGTCTGATTTTTATTACTATAGCAGGCATGGGAATTCCCATGACAATTCCCATGCCTGTATAGAGAGAATACTGTTATGTAGACACTTGTGCATCTGAAAACAGAATTAATTTTTATTTTACTGTGTAAATTAAAATTATTTCTATGCACCCCTACCCCTTTCTTTAAAATTTAATTATATGTATGCGCATGTAACATAGTGGAGCCCTATTTTTATTTTTGGCAAACAAGTAAAATTGAAAAGCATATTGACCAAGCTTTCAGAAAAAAAACATAGTGACCAATCCCCCCCCCCCCCCGCCGGGGTAAGGGGGGTCTACGGACACCTGTAGTAGGCCTAGTCTTTGCCTGTGGGTCTAAGCCTCTTACTCTTAGAAAATTAATAATTGAAGTTGCGTGATCTGTTACTGTTTTAAACTGATCGTTCATGCGATGAAAACTTGTTCCACATCATCTACATTTCTGTAAGATATTTTATATTAGTCCTAATATTTTATTTTCGTTTCGTTAATTCCCCCCCCCCCCCTCTGCCACAAAGCAAAGGTCAAGGTCACAGCCAGCAAGCTCATCCATGTTTATCTTCCCCTGTACAGTCTTTGCTCGTGGTGATCAATCGTCTAGGACTAACAAAGGATTCGTACGTCGAAGGCAGTGAAATCGACGAACCCTGGATTTTCCGTATATTTTTTTTCAAGACTGAAATGAATGTGGGCTAAATGTTAAGTACGTCGTCTTGATTATGAGGTAAGGCATGGACTCTAGGCCTAGGCCTTGTTGCCGGAAGTGCAGTAGGCTAAGTTATGCGCAGAGATGATGGGCAAATGAACACGAACAACCGTTACTCAAAGGCGCAAATAAAAGCTAAACAACCGGGCCGTCAACGCACACACTCGGTACATCCATTTGTTACAGAAAATATAAGTTGACGACGTTAAAATGTACCTATTTGTACACACCTGAAGTCTTGTGTTTCTTTTTAAAGAGCGTTTTTGTATATCTAATGGAGAGTCTTCTTTCCAGTATGTATCTCCTACTCGGTACAACACAACAGTAATCTCTGCAACAAATGATTTTCTTTCTTTTGTTCCTTACCGATGTATCTGACTGCTTTGATCGTCATGACTTGAAGGCTCACGTCAAAATCAAGTATCCTGCTAACTTTAACCCTCTAACATCTTATGTTTTTTTGAGAAAATGACA
>CM065695.1:19913545-19916045 GCA_017654935.2 Phymorhynchus buccinoides | reverse complement strand
TTTCTGTGATTGGGAAGGGACAAGCTAGAAGCTGTTAGGCTAGTTATTTTTAGGTAACGTCTGTGCGTTAGTGCATTTACGTGTAGTTAAGTGAACAGTAATTGAAATGTGTTGATTTAAATGATACAGTGGTGTACGGCTATGCGGAAATAAAGGGGGAATTTCGAAGATTAGTTTAATAGGGACATAGGGTTAAAATAGTTTTATTTTTGTTTTAAACAGGCTCTCAGTTGTGGGACGCCAGCTGCTTAGTATGTAAAGGGCCGCGAGTCTGAGGTGGAGTGACGCCGTTGGTGCTGTCCTTAGTTCGTGGAAGAACTACACTGCGAGGAGTGTGAAGAAGTCGTCGCACTGCAGACCTGTTTCTTTCCTTTAATTAACTTAAGGCAAAGTGCAGTTGTGCCAGTCATTAAACCAGACTAACTTTAAGTTGTCGCCACAGCAATAACTTGTGTGAGGGATTTGATAAAAGTGTGGGGTATTCCCCTACATTTGACTTGGAGTGAAGAGAGATAGTAATAGTTTAATTGGGATGGGGGTGTTCTGTTAGTGAGTTATTGCCCTTGTATAGTGACAGGCAATCTAGCTTGTTCACTGCAAGGACTATAACCAGCTGGATTTGACGTTTGCTTGAACAAGCCCCATTTTGTTGTGGTCGTTTACCAGTGAGGTTGTTGTTTTGGTGCTGAAGTTGGGGTCAGCCATTTGCAGTGTTGGTTTTTAGTGCACACATTTTGGTGTACTTTTAGGGATATTTTGGGCGTTTGGTACTTGTTCACTCTTGTGGGGTGGATGAGTGATTACTGGTGTTAAGCACTCCTCTTTGTTTAGTTATATTAGGTTTATTTCCTTTGGGCGAAGGGAGATTTTGTTTTCCAGTTAGGATTTAATTATAAATTATAACAGTTGGTGGGAGTTTTAGTTGGAAGACAGATCATTACTGTTTAAAACCTTTGTGTGTGATCTGATCTTTAGCTATACCTCAACCATCTGTTCTTTCTAAATATATTTGATTGTAATTATAATAGTTGGTGGAAGTGTTAGTTGGAAAGACAGATCATTAGTTTCAACACCTTTGTGTTTGATCTGGTCTTTAACTATACTTCAACCATCTGTTCTTTCTAAATATATTTAATTATAATTAATAGTTGACAGGGGTTTAGCTGGGTAGGTGGGTCACTGCATTAGTTTGGTGATTTGTTTGGCACCATTGCATGTGACCTGGCCTTGAGCTATTCCTGTATCATCTATTTTGTTTTGATCATTGATAAAGTAAGTTAAAGGGAGAGAAGTCAGGTTTTTTTTAAAGTAATAATTTAGTAAGCCTCTAGCTGTCGTTTCCATTTCTTAGGTTTTTTTTTATTCAACAGGTTTTTTTTGAATGGGTATGAGTGGAGGTTGTATTATATTTTATTGGTGTGTAATATTTGTAACGGGACATTGTTTATTTAGTGTGTTAAATTGCCTGGGGTTTGTTTACTTGGCGGTTTGATTGTGTGAAAGATATTATTGATTTGGTTTTAAATAAATTGCTTTGTTGCTTTTACGCCTACTTGAAATCACTGTGTCTGTGTTGTTGGGGTGTTAGCTAGAGTGGGTTTGTTTTATTTTAATTGTTCACACCCTTCTGGTCCGTGACACCCTCTTTTAGTGTTTTAACCTTCATCAGCTATCTTGCTTTTTTTTAAAAACAAGATATGAACTGGTTTTACCCTGTCGTGGTTTTTTCCCATTTGCCTTTCTAAGAGAACAACAACAACAACAAAAACAACAGCAACACAACATTTGACTTCCCTTCCTTTTTCTTTCAGTTCCTAATTCTCAAACAACTGTGTGTGGGTACGTTTAAAATGAGTTTGGGATGGAGAGAAAGTTGTTATATGATGATTATGGTAGTTGCTGGAAAGTGCCGTGCATAGAAGGAAGACAATCGCCGTATATCGATCGCCAAAGGAGAGCACACAGTTCATACAGTAAACATTAGTTATTTCCCTTTGTGTTATGTTTTTCAGGTTCATACACGCATATAGAAACACGTCTTGCTGAAACACAAAGGACACAACATTACCCTGGTGTTATAAATTAAAAATAAATATCCGTATGGTAAAATCCAAAGTTCAGAAAATGAAGGTCCAAGTTGTGTGTGTTTTATGCCCCAGATTGTTGTCTATCTGTAAAGGAAAACACAGACACTCAAGATTGTTCCCGTGAATTGCTCTTCGTACAGTACATTCTGAAACAAATGAAACAAGGGCATCTCCGAGCGGCGGCAACGCATTGTGACAATGCAAACCCGGCCAGAGTTATGTCCTGTCCCCCCCCCCCCCCCAATAAACACACCACTTTCCACCCTTACAGAACGCATAAAATACATAGCCCAAAATTTGAAGCGATTCTGTTCAGTAGTTCACGAGATACAGCTGAACTTTTATACAAACTTCCTTGCACCGAGTGATGTCCTCTCCCCCCCCCCCCCCCCCCACCTCCCAATAAACACACC